>JAYKKT010000090.1:37742500-38342500 GCA_036023115.1 Brasenia schreberi
CATAGTTTTGTGTATGTGAGAAATGGGACCTGATCTGAGCTCAAAATGCTGCTACACAAAAGCCTGCAACACTTTGAAGGGCCAGAATTGAAAATTGAATCAGTGCTTCTGCCACTGAAACTTTTGAGTACTTGACTCCTGTTATCCTTGTTTCTTCATCTCAGAAGTGGAATCAGCAAGTATTCGGCATAAAACAGCTGCAAGAGAGAGAAGAGAGAGAGAGAGAGAGAGAGAGAGAGAGAGAGAGAGAGAGAGAGAGAGAGAGAGAGAGAGAGAGAGAGAGAGAGAGAGAGAGAGAGAGAGAGAGAGAGAGTTAACAGATGACCAACAAATACCCCACAACAGCATCCAGGACAGGTTAACAAGCAAGCGTGAAACAACTTGGACTTGACAACAATACAGAAACCTGGATGATCTACAAGAACACTTGACCACATCAACAACCAGGACTTTACGAACTGTAAAGTTGATCTCATGGGACTTGGAAACATAAAATGAAGTGATGACATGGGGCTAGCTTCTACCGTATCATTGGGTCTTGAATAAGATAATCATCTAGCAGCTAGGTCCCAACCAGCCAAGTTTTTAAAAGTTGCCATCAACCTTACATAATAAAGTTAACTACAGTCAGACTAGCTAACAATGGTTTTGGTTACACTAACCTTCCAAATAAACATGTAGAAGGATGTAATAGCAGCTTTGCTCTTCAGATTAAGAGACTGGGCATGGTGCCAAAGGATAGATGATAGGGCACCATGACCCAAAATCTGTTTCAAATAAGAATATGAGAAGGGATCAGTCTACGAAACATCTAACAAGCCTCTAAATGTGAGAACCAAAACAAGAGGAATTAAATGCAGAGACATGATGTTTTCAAAAGAAAAAAAGAAGACATTGCACAAAGTCTACATGCAAGGAATTCAAAATGATAAGATGACAGATTTGGATCAACTTTGTTCGTTCTCCAAAAACAAAAATTCAGCATGAATATAAGAAAACACAAAGAAAAAGAAAAGTTCAGCTTGCATGGAAGTAAAATAGTCCCTGGATAAGTGCCACTACCATCTTGGCAGCGAGGAAATTAGTGGTGCCGATTTCTCAAAGGAAATATGTCATGGGGACACTTCTACCATGATGTGGCACCAGTGTCCAACACTCTGATACTTTGAATTGCCATGACGTTCGCTAAATTAGTCTGGCTAATCAAATAAGGTATGTGATCGTTCAAGTGGCAATGCAAGGCTGTTGATCAATTTGCAATGAAATCAAGTAAACCAATTCATAAATTATGAAAAGAGAACCTACCGTTGCAAGTTTGCTCCAAAAGCTTGGAGAGATGGCACCTACAACAATGGCAGAAATGTATGCCATCTGTAGAAGATAAATACAGAGCCAAAACACCTGACGTAATAGGAAAGGGAAAAAGTTGTATGAAATCTGCAACAGGCTGACGACTAATCCATTTCTACAAGACGAAATAGCATAAAAGATTAAACCAACCCGTTTTTGACCAAGGGATACGCTAAAAGACATTATTCCAAACATTCGGTCTCCCTCGATGTCTGGAATGTCCTGTAAAATGTTGGTTGATAATCAGTGAAAATAATACTAATAAAGAAAAAAAGATAATATTCATAGAACACGAAGAGGCACTTAAAGGATAACGAGAAAACTGCTAAGAATAGAACAAGCTGTAGGTCTAACATCCAGATATTCTAAAGGATCTAGAAATACTACCAAAAAGAAATTGGAACTCCCACTCCCGGAAACGAGCTTCATGCAGCATGGTTTCAGCAAAAGATAAAATCAATAATTTTACACTTCTGATAATTCGAACATGAGGAATAAATTACCAAATTTCCTTTAAGGCAGATCAGTTTAGCTGGATTCACTGGATTGGGTTGTAAACCTTCTCCTTTGGGCCATGTGCCATACGTGATATCTATATATGTACATACATATGTACGTATGTGTGCATGTGTGTATATATGTGGTATGTATAGAGAGAGAGAGAGAGAGAGAGGGAGGTGCTTTATCATACAAATAAACTGGCAACAGTACCATGCTTCCGACATGCAGTTACAAGCCTATGCATTCCACAAGCAATTCCACTAAACCTAAGCAATAAACGCATACAAGAATAGTTAAGAAGTTCGTTTGAGTACGGTAATCACCTTGAACAGTGCTATGACAACCGAGAAAAAGCTCATAAAAGCCGTTGCAAATATCAGCTGCCTTGTAACAGGGGCTGGTCTTTCAAACACAAAGGCCTGGCATATTTATAATAGCACCGTTAAAGCTTATACACTACCATATAAACTAAAATGTACTCAATTGAAAGCCTTAGTGAAAGATAACAAACCAAAAAGATTTCCTTAGAGTATTCAAAAACACACCTGCATGTGCATATAAAATGCAATTTGAACAATGCAGGCACGAACAGCCAGAATGCATGATGCAGCAATAAATGCATGTTGTTTCCACCTCAACAATGGCAACTGAAAATCACATTCAAACATTTGGGATTAATATAGATAACTTCCTCAAGCATTTCATGAAACAAAGAAACATAAACAGGTCCCTTATCAATACAGGATCAGAACAGTTCAATGCAAATACTTGAGTTACTTTGATTCCATATTTTAAGATATATCGATGGATTTATCATGCATGTAGAGAAAATAATCTTTATTTAGGTGAATCAATCAATACAATTGTCGGAGTTACTCCCAAGTAATCAGCCCCAAACTGGCCACACGGCTGCTGCTGCTGGTTTCTTCTCTCTCTGTTTCACACACATATTAGGTTTTCTAATCCTTATTATATTAGAGTCTTATAACTTGAAAAACTCTTTTACCCTTATACTAAAGAAAGATTAAAAACATAAGTAAAAGTTAAAAACGTAACTACACTTATGAAACTTGTGTAGGACCCGAACATAATGTTTCTCAACAATGCAAGCATCAAATATGGGGCACATCAAGAACCTTATGATATGATTGTTAAATTCAATCAGATCAGCAGTTTTTGATTTACATCATCTGTGGTCTCACGTTAAAATTCAATAATCTCAAATCAGCCGTTCCTGAATTGCATCATCTGTGGCCTCACATTAAAATTCAAAAATCTAAAAAATAATGAAATGTAAGTGGCTTATCAAATGATTACCACTAGTTAAAGATTATTCAGTCAGCACTAAATGTTGATTCACTTTCATGGATGAAAGAATAGAAATTTCACCTCAACCAAATCATTCTACAATCATCAAGCACAAGCTTAAAGGTACGATTCATGGAGAAAGCACCGTGTTCTTACAAAAGTGATTTTGAGGTAGAGAAAGTGAACAACTTACATTGATTGAATATGCAGTTCCAAGAATAAAGCTCATGAAAAGTGCCCAAAATAGAGGCCAAGACCCAATTGCCCATCCCATGAGAAAGCTCTGCAATGGGCATGCATGTAACTCTATTTAATCATTGCCAATAACTACAAAGCTGCCATACAAATAAATTTTCATATAAAACGAAGTGAACAAAAGTATACCTTATTGTTATGAAAGAAAATTAAGTGCAAATCTCAACCTCTTACCAAAATTACACATGAAAAAGGCCAAATAAGTAGGCAGACAATATGTAAAAGTCCACAACTCCTTCACTCACAGCATTCTTAGTAGAACAAAGATGGTAAGGCTTCAGAAACATCTTAATGGAAGAAACCTAGAAACGTATATCAAACATATTTGAAGTTTGAAAATGCATATTGCAGACTCTTGTTTGTTCCACATCATAATTGGGAAATAGAGGATTGAACAGGCTCAATAGAATGGCATACTCTGCCATAAGAAGATGGCCTTATTTGAACTTGTACCTGTGACTTTGTAATGCCTGCAGATCATAGTGTTAAAGATAAAACAGTTAGCCAGTGGATGCATGATGAAAGAAGATGACCAGTCCAAATAGGCCGATTTGCAATTTTGGAAAAACAACTCAAAGTTATATGGAGCAACCTCAATTGATTAGCTTTTCCTAAATGGGTATTTGTTCCTGAAAGTCAAAAGAAGAGAAATCTGCAATGGAGGGCATGTCATTCTCACACAAGATAAAGAGATATTAACACTGCACGAGAGACAGGTTAGAAATAAAAGAGAAGATAAAGAGCTTCTAAAAGCACATGGCTCACAGTCCTATGCTCATATTTCTAGGTGAAGCTTGGAATTTCCTAATCCAACATAAGTATTACCTTCACACTACCCCATACAACTAGAATACTACCTTAAGCTACCAAATACAACATTGGATACACCTTTTCAAGAACATAGAGATGTTGAATTGCCAATGTTTTTTGTGAAGAAAAGGTAATGACTAGTAAAGCCCCAATTTCAAGTTTCAGAGATTCTAATGTTTCTAGTGTCAGAAATGTTGTAACAAGTAATGAACTTTAAAGACAAGAAGTACCAGACAAGCTGAAGCTACAACAATTGCTGTGCCAGTTTGCACTGAATAGTCCCCTGATGCAAGAGGAAGATTCGGCTTGTTAACCTGAATGTTTAGAACCTAAATAAGTTAACGGCATTTTTGAAAGAGGCATGAACATATGTATGTTGGAACACGTGATGAATACAACAGAAAGACTTGAAAGAAACAGGTGCATAGCTGAAAAAAGAAAACCAGAGGCTGAGCTCTGCTGGAAAAAAAAAATGATTCAAACAAATGCTTTATCATTACCTTGTCAATCTCTATATCAGAGAGCTGATTTAGTCCAACAATATAAATGTTCATAAGAAGTGCAGGTACCACAGCCTGGAAAGGAATTCATCCCAGGATGAATATGTCGCCTTAAAATATTAACAGTTTTTTATGCCACTATAAAGAAATACATAAGCAATAAAACTGAATATCAAGACCATTACCTTTAACAATCCAAAGGCAAACAGTGGAGACAAATCTGATATGCTTTCAACAGCAATAAGAGAGACTGATATTATGCTTATTGTCTGGTGAGTGAACAAGCATGCAGGTGAGGCTTTCATTTTGGAATGCTATAATAAGAATAAGAATTAGCAAAACAATAAGAAGGTATGCAGCCTAAGAATAGACTTACAGTGCCAATAACAGTATGAGGCCTCGAAAATCTATAGAAGGCACCCAAGGACTTCCGAATGGAAAGCAGAGGACTTGTTGGGTAAATGGCTTGAGGCTCATATTCATAATCTTGGTGTGAAGAGGCACTAGGACGGGAAAGTTGCTGCTGTGATAATGTAGTTTTCTTGTTAACGTCAATGGCTTGATGGCCCCACTCACATTGATGAGAGCTCCTGTCATCCTTCCAATTTAGAATAGCAAAGCCTTGTAGACATGAAAAGCTAGTCCTCCCTATATATCCACAGAGTTAGTAAGAATCTTTACAGGAAATGTTGTCCTACACTAAAAATTATTACACATGATTAGCACACCAAGATCTTAGAACCTTGATCAGAAAGGTAAGATCCGGTCACAAAAGTAACGCATGCAATTGAGAAAGAAGTTCATTTCCAACTTTAAACGTGAATTTATGCTCTCAAGTCTCAACTGCTTCCAACCCAGATTATTTATAAATTCATACAACAATGGAAAGACTAGAACTTGTGACAAGAAACACTCCAACCAAGTGTCCAATTAACAGAAATAATGTCTAAATGGTATTTTGCTTGGAGTTATGAACTCCTGCAGCCAAATGTTAACAGCGAAAAACTTTGTCCACAATGATACAAGAATTTTCCGGATTGAGGCCATACAGAATTTACCTTACTTCTAATCCCAATGTCCAAAGTTCAAAAAGCTTGATCAGCGCAGTCTGGGTTGGAAAAAGTTGGAGAGTATGCCAAGGGCATTAGATAAAAAGAATGTGACCAAATAAGATGCTTAAGCTATAGTAAATATCTTTCAAATCAGGTGTTTGCTGAAAAACTTCAACCATCTCAACCCCCATTAAACAGTGGGTCAGCAGTAATAAGCACCAATAAAATCCTCCATTGAAGCTTTATTTTCATTTACTGTTCCCAATTCATCTGCACAAGATTGTAAATATACTTTGCCTATACACAAGTACTCAGTCACTAACATACCTGATGACCCTAATTAAGTACATCTTTCTTGATAGCCTTGACCATGCCCGCTAATTTGTTAGAACTGTACAAAATTGGAAATGATCTGCAATTTCTACGCAGTGCCTTCCCCAGTATTTATTTAAAAAGGATCATTCAACTAGGATAATCCCTGCTTCAGATATGGGACTTACGTTTATAGAATAGTCTCTCATGTCCATTAAGGATGACCTTTTTCCTCAAAGTATCGAACTGCCATAAACAATCAGCTACTTAATTTAAATACGTAGTCTTGTGGATGCAAAAGCTCATGCACACAAGGCACATCAGCTCAAAGCTGTATGAACAGCAATTAAAGAATTAATCAAAGGTCTGATACTAGATTAGAACTTGTGATGTTTCTGTAGTTGCAAGAAAGTACTGACTTTGATTTTATTTTCTGAACCTCCTTTGTCCATTCACAATATTACAGGCAACGGATAGAACAGTATATTCATTGGTTGTAGCTGTTTGACATCGTTGACTATGATTTAATAATTAGAATTAGTGTTCAAGCCTATCTTAACTAATGGTTGTGCATAATATCTAGACCTTGATGGTTCAGACTTTCTCTGTTACTTATAAATAAGATAGACCCAGTGTGATCAGCAAAAATCATTTCTAGACTTTACTGTTCCAAATACATTTACGTGATCTGTGTTTACAAACTTTAGTCTTTACTTACTCAAACATCTTAATCCATATTTATGAATGGCTATCCCTTTGCACCCTGAAATATTGTTTAGTTGATTAAGAGCAGAGGCCATGTATAAAAGGCAAGGGCAACCTAATTCTATGGTCTCACCACCAAATCCAATTTACATATTCTGGAACATACCCCGAGAAGATTGTGCAAAGGGAAAAACCAATTGAAAATTGAAATATTTTCAAGTATACATAAATCAGATAAAATAAAGCAAACCAACAATAAGTTCAGTTGCTCAAGTAAACAAGAAAATTAGTCAAGAAAAAAGGAAGGAAGCATTACAACCTGCGTTTCTCTCTCTCTCTGTGTGTGTGTGTGTGTGTGTGTGTGTGAGAGAGAGAGAGAGAGAGAGAGAGAGAGAGAGAGAGAGAGAGAGAGAGAGAGAGAGAGAGAGAGAGAGAGAGAGAGAGAGAGAGAGAGAGAGAGAGAGAGAGTAAAGACCATACTTCGGTAGGCAACAGTCTTCAGAGCATCCCATTTCAACTTTCTTACATGCCCATAAGTACAATTACCTAAACACATCCAAAACAAGATCAGAGCAAGATAGAGAGAACGTGAATCCAAGAAGGGGTATCCTGACAACTTCATTGAACTGCCATACCCTTGGAACCGATGGAAACATCAAAAGTACTCCAACATCTTTGCTTATTGAGAACACCAACAACAACGGAATCCATCTACCCTCCCAATAGTTTATGGCACACTCTAAACTTCAAAATCTTGAGCTATATCTTTTCATCGGAGCCGATGAATTGCTCTATGCCTTATTAATCTTAGAAACCATATCTTCCAGAGGAAAAGATGCAGTTGTCGCGATTTTAGGCAAGATACGTATCTTAACTTCTTAATACAGCAAAAAAACACTTAAACAAGAACGGATTTAAGATACTAGGCAAATGGGTGTGCCAGGCATTCACCCCCAGCAAAAGGACGTGTGTCTAGTTCATAAGAAAATATGAACAGAAGCCCTTTTTGAGCAAGGTCTCTCTCTCTCTCTCTCTCTCTCTCTCGTGGACAAGAAGCTGACGAAATAGTTCCAGTTTTTATAGAGTTCAAGACGGGAACGAAGTTACGGCAATGACCAGTAATCCATCGAAACACTGGAACTGGGTGATATTTGAGTTTTCAGCAGGTCATCGTCTTATCCTTTGTGAGATTGTGGTGGTTGGAAAAGATCAGCTGTTATTTTCATCCCAAACGTAGATTGCATGTAAAAGTCTGAACTGAATGAACATGTCATCCACGGGGTTTGATCAGGTACTATCAACTCCAACAAGATCATTAGACTATGGGAAGAGGGAATTTTAGATGTGAGTCGGTTGGGCAATGAAAACCATTTCTTCCACCCTCTCGATTCTCGTCATTATGCATCCAAGGTTTTCTAGTGCCTTCTGTTGGTCATTAAGTGGAGGATTTGAAAGTTGTTGCCGAGTTTGTTTTATAAAATGTGAATCATTAATTTCATCTATGAATGGAAAACCCAACTGTATAATTGTAAAGAAAATTAATAGGTTAGTTAACCCCATCGTTTCATCCCCTCCAAGAAAAGCGAAAATTAATAGGTCTTTATATGCACATGACTGCGTATTGAAGACCAAAATAACCTAAGATAACGTTCAAACCGAAACCAAAAACCAAGCTTTGTTCATTCATGGGGTCGACTGCATATCAGTCATCTTCTTGATACCTTGATCGAGTCGATGATTTCCTCCAAACTAAGTTCATTCAATGGCTAAGTTTGTTAACCTAGCTAGTGTTGGGCATGGTTTTGCCATTTACAGCTCATTGGGAGCTCATAAAGAGAACAATGGACGCATTATGCTGGCAAATAGCATGCCGCTGTAGACTTGAGATTTAAGATTCTACATTTTGAGATACACTGATGAATTTTGAATTTTAACGTGAGGCCACAGATGATGCAATTCAGGAACGAAAGTAACTCAAGTATTTGCATTGAATTGTCCCGATCCTGTATTGATAAGGGACCTGTTTATGTTTCTTTGTTTCATGAAATGCTTGAGGAAGTTATCTATATTAATCCCAAATGTTTGAATGTGATTTTTCAGTTGCCATTGTTGCGGTGGAAACAACATGCATTTATTGCTGCATCATGCATTCTGGCTGTTCGTGTCTGCATCATTCAATTACCAAAACAAGATCAGAGCAAGATTGAGAAAACATGAATACAAGAAGGGGTATTTTGCTGGACGCATTATGCTGCACATAGCGTGCCGCTGTAGATTTCCATAAGCTTTTATTCAGGTGGGTATTTTCTGTACTATGAGTTTTTTGGGTACCATAAAAGAAAATCTCCGGTTGAGCATGTTGGAGCAGCATTGAGAGGGGTTAATTTGTGCAGAGGCCTTGTTTTGTGCCTTTCTACAAGTCAGACAAACTAATTAATCTAAATTAATGTTAAGGTAGGGGATGCATTGGATATGCCATGGCTCAATTTGCGTTCATTTAGCCTAATAGAAATGGCTCTGTTAGATGGTTTGATCTCATTCTCCAGTTGGTCAAGGGGCTTACATCTCTCTCTCTCTCTCTCTCTCTCTGTGTGTGTGTGTGTGTGTGTGTGTGTGTGTGTGTGTAAGTGTGAGTGTGTGGATGTGTTTATGTATCTATTAAATGTTATTTTGTAGTAAACTGGATAAAGAAGCTTCATGAAGTTACTCTTGGCGCTTTTAAGCTATGTAGATACATCTATAATTTTCTATTTTAACTCACCCAAAAGTTGGCACAACACGAACCAAAGAGTCCAAATGAAATAGGTTTTAGGCTTTTTGGTCTTGATTCAGTTCACACCATCAACCATTTGGTTCGTTCTCCATTATTGCTCGACAGGAATAATGGACAAATTAGTTGGCAACCTACTCATCGAGTTTCAATTCAATGTTTCATGACATCTCATAAAAAATGAATTTCTTCAAGTTTGAGAAAATTTGCAATATTTAGCTGGTTTGAGAAGATGTGTGTCGGGCCGGATATAGATGCAAACATACGAATGAACCAGCCCACAATATACATGAACTATATAGCTAGTAAGTAAGTTTGCTAGAGTTGGTGGTGCGTAATTCGAGTCCGACTCAGTAGCAACCTTATCGAATCCATGACTGATTCAACAATTATGTGCAACTTAAGCGATATCTAAATGAGTAATATGAACATAACGGCCTTATGAGGCGTGTCCTCCTCACCTGGATGAACATACTCCCTCATCAATGCCATCTGATGGCACCATCCTTGTCACATAATAGGGCCCCATGTGACAGAGATAACACCTTCCTCTATCGTTCATCAAAGATTCAATGGTATAAATGAGAGACATGGTTCTCATGTGGTGGATGAGTGAGCACTGGGGCATCTGCTAGTCAGTGCCTTCTGCTAGTGGCTTTGCTAGAATGGCGACAACTATGCTCTGTTCGCTCTATTGCAAGAATAGGTTTCCAGAGGACGCGGTTCTCATGTTGCTTTCATGAAACTTCTGTGTAGGTCCACTGCCACAATTTGTTGATGGAAAACTGAATAATAGAAAATGTGACAATTATCCATCCAATCTTAGGTCTTGAAAATAAGATGGTTGATATTTGTTTCTTGAACATGATCAGACGGTTCATATTTAGTTTTCAACATGGGCCACAAACAATGAGTAACCCTTTTGTGTAGTGAGCTTTAGGAAGGTGAACATACAGATCATGAAGCAGTGATGCCAAAAATTTCTTGGAGATGAATGTATCTTGCTAAATATAAAAGTATGTATAAATATTAAATATATGTGTGTGCATGCATGTATATATAGGAGGGTGAACATGCCAAATCATTGCAAATTCTTTTCTAACCAAACCCAACCAGAGCACAATGCCAAAAAAACAAACAGCAGTGGTTTGGATAAGTTGAATTGATTTGAGTCGGTTCTTTGGATACCCTTAGTTGCACTTGAATCCACTAGTAAACAAAGACGTGTTCAGATGCTTTATTCGAGCAATTGGATTTTGAGTTGAATCGGACACAGTGTATGTCGGATACATTGAATGGGCACCGATGGCAACGGGGTTGGTTGTGCTGGGTATATACCTATACCCGACCCTAACCCAGAACATCAAATTTCTACCCCTGTACCAACCCCTTAACCCGATGCGGCAAGTAAAGCTTCATGTGTTTTTTCCCAGTGGGTAACGGACAAGATAGGTATGGGGCGCCAAACACCCCAATTCCAACTCACTAACTTCTAGAAAAGAATAAAAGTATTTTTAACTTAATCAAATAATTGAAACTTTTAAGTAAAACTAACTAAAAGTTTACATACACACATTGTGTAGGAATGCTATGGTACTCTAAGAATACCTATTGGAATTTTGGCCATTGATTGAGTCCGATCTATATGCGTAAAGGAAAAAAGCAAACACATTGACATGACCGTTGATTGGGCCCGATCTAGCGGTCACGAATCACAGATAGTTATTTCTCAACTACTTAGCATTCAAGTATATATATATTAAACATTGACATGACCGTTGATTGGGCTCGATCTAGTGGTCACGAATCACAGATAGTTACTTCTCAACTACTTAGCATTCCTTTTATATATATATCAGATTTCTTAAGGGTATGGGTATGAGTCGGGTACTTCTTACATGGCACCCGATCAAAGCTATTAGTATTTGGGTAATCTCCATACCTGGACCCACTAAAGTCGGGTATTCCCGCCCTATTTGGACAAGGCTGGGTCAGTATTGCCCACCCCTATTGTGGGTTCTATCACCAAAAAAACTATACAGAGAATCAATTGGTAACATGCATGTATCAACCCCACGTCTCTCTCTCTCTCTCTCTCTCTCATGAAGAGGGCTGTGCAAACAATCAACGTACGCCGTCAGATTCAACTAATCATCAAATATTCAAACCCCTCTTTTTTTGTTGTTTTTGGAGGAACGATAGAGATGGAGCAATCGTTTTCAGAGTTTGCACATAAGGCCAAGTTTTTTTGGGTGAAAAGATTTCTGTGTAGATTTTGCATGCAATCTTATGCAACATATATACAGTTCATGCATCTTAGAGAGGAGCATTTGAATGTGTGCGTGCTTGAGAGAGAGAGAGAGAGAGAGTAGTCAATGGCCTTCTAATTTTTTTTTTTACTTCGTTCTGTGTAGATCTATCCAGTTCCCACCCACCCTGGAGGGTTGACCCGAAATCAGACTGGCCCTGAAACAGGGTGGAACCGGAACCAGGGAACTCCACGGTTCATTTCCAGTTCCAACTAGAGAGAAATTGAACTTAAGCATGCTTGATGAAGAGTAGCACAGAGATGGTGACCTGTCAGACTTTCTCATAAACTTGATACTTCAGCTGTAATAAGTGACCGACCTAAAAACAACAACAACTAAGCCTTTTCTCATGTTAGATGGGTCGGTTACATGGATTTTTTATTTTCATAGAGTTTGATCACGTGTCATGCTAATCGCTAACTCAACATAAGTTAAATAATTTTTTATTATTTACTGCCAACACTTTTGTGGTTTTCCTCTTCCTATTTTAACATTTTCACAACCTAGTTTCCATTACAACTAGATATACAATACATTCGATGTTTGCATGATAGTAATCTTTCATTGGCCTCTTCGTGATTGAGATGCAAACATTGTGGTTAAGATGTAGATTTGTATGCCCAGAAGCATTTAGGATTCTCACGGGCAATGGCAACAATAATAACATCAATAATGTCTAAGCCTTTTCTCATATTAAATGAGGTCGTCTATTGGATTCTTTGTTTACATAGAGTTCCATCCATAACACATGATAACAACTAACTCATAAGTTAAATCATTTTTTATTATTCTTTTCAATTTAATAGTTTTTTCCTTTTTCTTTTAATATTTTTAACATCTAGTTCCTCTCCCTTTCATACCGGAGCTTTTCTTTGACCGTCCTTCCACGTGTCAAAATTTCATATAAGAAGGGCAATGACTTTGTCTCGATGTATATTGAGATGTACTACAAATTAAAGGTCATTGAAGACCAACCCAGTTTTGCAAATGCAGAGTTGTCATCGTCAATTGTTTCTAGCTATGTGTACATGCATCGTGATGTATGGCATTCATTAATACTTATAGACGGTTGATCGAAAAACTTTCACCAACCAGCCTCTTGTATGGGCCAGAGGATTAAACTCTTTTTACTATGAAGAAGAACTAGAAAGCAAGAAAACCACAAGGTTTATCTCAACGTTAACCTTAACAAGCATAATCCCTCTCTAGGTGTGGTGCAAGCGCTCCTCTCGATCAAGGATGCTTAAGTTCAGAATTTTGATTCGAACTAAGCAAGTGGTGGAGGATTTACCCACCTCCAACTTAGCCAAATGTGCGAGGTGTATAGCTACAAAATTAGGACCGAATGCAATATTAGTAGTGAAAATATTGCGCCTTGTAGTGAAAGATATGACGAATTGGTTAATGGCCACCTGCAGCAATATCACCTTATTTATTTGGGGTTTTCAGATTGGCTGTGCAAAAGGAAGCCGTCATGAAAGGTGGAGTTTAGAAACTCGTATAGTGTTATCTGAAAAATCATCGGGTCACTCACCCAAGAAAAGAAAGAAAACTCGAGGTTCGTGATTGTGCAGACAATGTTCCAAGAGTTACTGTAAGTAAACATATTGGTTCCACCTCCCAAAAGGGTAACTCTCTCTCTCTCTCTCTCTCTCTCTCTCTCTCACACACACACACACACACACAGGTTGACTAACCAACCATTTTCCCCCAACTAATATCATATAAATATACAAATATATGTGTGTGTGTGATTTTTCTGTGGGTGTGAAAAGAACAGTTCTGCGAATTGTTGTTTGGCATCAATTGGAGACCTTTCTCATTGCATTCTAAGTCTGTTTTTCCAAAGTCTCTCTCTCTCTCTCTCTAGGTGGAGGGTCTAAAACCCCACCATGCACCGACTCCATCGATGGAGCTACTGATCTTCCAAACCAAAGAGTACGTGCCCCATTCATCACTCTTACGAGACATGGAGACAGCTTCCATACCGTCATAAATGCATGCACCCAACAGTATCCCATTTTCCTTTTTCCTTTTTTTTCTTTAACTAAGTTAGGAAAAAGAATAATATGGTCAGTCAGCGTAGAAAATATCAAGTTGGGTGGATTTCTTTCATAATCAAATTCTTAACTTAAGTTCAAACGTCATACTCTTTTGATCATTCTGTCCGATTATTTCAACAAGCTTATACACACACACACACACACACACATATATATATATATATATATATATATATATATATATATATATATATATATATATAGAGAGAGAGAGAGAGAGAGAGAGATTATGTATGCTTGTACGTATATGCTTACATGTGCCTATATATACATACATATGTACGTATGTTGGCACATGTGTATGTGGGTGTGGGTGTGGGCGTGCATGCGCTAGAGCTTCTAACAGGGGTATCCACGCAAACAACTCTTAGCACAATGATGCCACATTAACTGCTTTCTGCAACAGCATGTTCCTCGCCACAACAAATACTTTAGTAGACGTCACAAGGGTTCACAAAAAAACATGCTTCATAATGCTCAGTGCACAGTGACAGGGATGAAGCCCCGTCGAGGCAAGTAGGCATCAAAAGGTGATTCCCGTGTTCAATTCTTGAAGCCGTTGCGCATTAACAAGCCAAAAACTTGCTGCCCCTAAACTTTTACAGAGTTTCCAATCAAATGCACCTTACAGTTTTCATAAAGATGCATTCTGCTAAAAGAAACAGAAGATAGCAAACAAAACCAATAGACACCTACGTATTGAATCAGACCATTATAAGATTAGAACGAGATCCACTGATTCCAAAAGAGTGAAGGTGTGGGATTACGGGGCCAACTAATATCTACAGACCAACTGAACCTGTTCCCAAAAAAGAGCCAATCGAAGAGATGAAAACTGGGCTCGGGTTCATCCAAAAATAGTGCACCAATCACATTTTGTCACCATGAAGATGGACCATATATCCACAATGAATGAGATTTGGAGAAAAGCAAAGTCCACAACTCAGACATTATACTGAAGGCAACTTATAGCGTACGTCCTGACGTAACTATACACTGAAAATAGACATTTCATCGTCTTCTGGAAGAGAAAAGTTGTCATTTCCATTGTACAGCTTCTACAGAAGTTGAATGAATACAGATAAACCACATCAACTGAGAATCTGTATAAGACAAGAGGACAGGGAAAGCAGTGGAACAAGAGGAAAGCAGTACTCAAGTTCAAAGGTCAGCGACTCAGCGTTCATATGGGAGGGAAACAAACTCATCCACAGAAGTCGCACTCAGCTTGGCACTGCGACAAAAGGTGACCTGTATTAAAGTCCAAAACTCGGCTTTCACATGATAGGGAGACGAACTCATCCATAGAAATCCCACTCAGTTTGGCACAGTCATAGAAGACGAGGTCATGCATGAGTAAGTTGGTTGTAAAATGAAGCAAATCTTGAATTGCCTTGGACATTTCATCATACTGCTATTGTTGAAAGGCACAACAAACCCCACATCTTACACGTACCAAGAAACCGGTATTATTTGTTTCTTTAAATAATTAAGAAAAATTCAATTGAAAATTTAAAAAGCTAAAATTATAAAAGAATAGGAAAAACAAATATTATTAAAAAACAAATAAACATCTAACATCAATATAACATAAAAAATTTATAATTGTTAAATCAACTTCATTCATTAATTATGGATTATCAAAAGAAATCAACAAGGTCGAACATGAAACCTTTCTGTGTGATCTACATTTACCCAAATTCATTTTCTTTTCCGAAGAGCGTGTGCCTCAATTGATTTTCAAAGTAAAAGGCACCAACAATTGATGAATACCTGCTTGTTCATCTGAAGATAGTTCTCCAGGATCAAAGGACTGTAAGGGGTTGGTCAAAGGGTTTTGATGACTTATATGATGCGTCCACGGCAATTGTGGCGTCAACGTGAATCCTCCCTTCATCAACCACATCACCTAAATCTTCCGTCCACAGAGAAATCTTCGACGACAAGAAAGATGGCACCAATTAACGACTCAGCGTCCCAGAAACGGCGCCCTAACCGTAGAAACCTGTAAAAACTCTTGAAGATAAAAGCAACAAAAGCAAAACATCTACCAAAAAGAGACTGCAAGATGGTAATTCTCCCATGAAAGAGGACTGAGATCTTGCTTTCAGAGAGAATCGTGCCTTAGAATTGGAATCTGAGACGAGAACCACAGATTTTTCGTAATCTGGGGTCGCCGGTCGAGACTGAGAAATCGTAAATTTCAATTAGAGAACCCATTGAGCGCTTTATTCTGAGACTCACTCCCATTTTTGAAGAAGACAATTCGAGATTGAGATTATGTGTGTGCTGTGAAATTTACTCAAAAGTAAACCAGAGATTCTAGCAGAACACTGAGCTCTTTTCAATGAAATAGGCCCTCCCTGACCATTACTTTGCTTCTGACGCCTTCCTGTATAACTAAAGAAACAATTATTTAGAAGCCTGAGCAGACTTTTGTATATGATCGGCAGAAAATAACAGAGCATTGTGAGAACTCGCATAGACTGTTTCTCTCAGTAAAAATACAGATATAGAAGCCTCAGACAGAGAGAGAGAATGTCTTTCTTTTGATCTTTCCCTAATTAAGATTAATTATTTATAATGTATGTATAACGGACTGATGAAGTTTTTCTTTTTTGATATAACGCGGTCATGATTTTTAAAATATTTTGTACCCTCTACACCTGCACCCATGTGAGAACGAGATGGCACTGCAGAACCAGGGGAGTACTCAACGTGGTGGACTTCATGATGTCTTCCCTTTTGAGACTCACAATTGGTAGGCAAAATCATTAGCCATGTCATTTTCCCGTCTCACAAAATCTTTGTCAATCCACCTTGAAGATTTTAGCTCCTTTTGAGAGAGAAAAAATGTAATTTCTAAGAACCTTGCGTCTAAATCTCACTTATTTAGAAGGCAGCTCCTCAAAGGAGTAGGGATGGCAATATTGAACCGACCCGTGCAAGCCCGACCCAAGTGGGGCGAGAATACCCGAGGCGGTCATGTTTGTTACGGACCACCTGTTCTGGTTCTTCCCTAACTAGGAATTGAAATCGAACCAAAACCAAACCCAAATGACCCATTTGGAGGAGCTGGTTCAGCTTCTGATTTGAATCCAAAACCATGAAAACTGTAACAAAATTTGACATTTTGAAAAAGATAATAACAAAAAGGTCGAACTTCCAGTTCCAGCATAACTTTGGTTCCATGGAAGGTGGAAATGGAACCTAACCGAGGGTCCCAGTTTGATTATGGTTCTGGTTCCGGTTCCGGCATGTTTCCAGCCCAGCTTAGTTTTGGTTGGAACTATTGATCCAGTTCTGAATCGGACATGTCTAGTTGTAGTCATTTGGCGTTCCTTGCTAACCATGAGAAACTTTTAAAGTGGCATCAACTCAAGCAAGGTTTTGATTTAGATCTGAGGGAAACCATCCGCAAGATATAAGAGACCTAACCCAACCTAAGAGACTAAAGTGCTATCCCCTCTTGGGCCTATGCTTAGCTGCAGCTTCATGCAGAGAAGTTAGCTCATCGGAATTGAACTCTAAACCCCCTCAAAAGGATGGTTGAGAGCCCCACTCCCTTTTAAATTCTCCAATTTGCAGCATTAAAAGATGTCTTTGACAGCACAAAGAGCATGGCTCAACTGGCTAGGGGGTTACCTCACAAGTTGAAGTTCATGAGTTTGATACCCAGTGCCTGCATCTGGTTTCGGCCTCCCCATTGTATGGAGAGAACAAAGAGAAAAGGTCTCGTTCATAGAGCAACAATCACTTATGTAGCACTGTTGCTGCTTGTGGGGAGTTCGATTCCCAGAGGGTGAATGTGTGGGTGGGTGTTAGGCTTCGGCCTCCTCTTGTAACAAAAAAGAAGAAGCAACAATCACTTATTTAATGAAGCATATTAAGATCCCTCCCCCATCGTTAACTTATCCCTTTCTCCTCATTTCTCTCTTTTATTTTTGATACCTCCGAGTATGCCCACACTGTTTATTTTTGTATGGAAATATGCATGCAATTAATTTGATATTTCCATCAAGCTAAAAGATTTCATTTTATTGCAAACATGTAGTCTAGAAAATGACTCACAATAAGATTATTCTTTAGGGCCTGCTAAAGTCGTGGACTTTTCACACGGAACCATTACTTCGTGGTACCACTTCCACTTTTGATGGAAACATGGAACTCAATACTGCCCCTCATTATTTTTGGGTACAACAAGGAGACCAAAGCCCGATACACGGCCCCGGCTATCGAACTGATGACCTTGAATTTATGATTCGAGTCATTCGACAGCTATTGCTCTTTGTGCAAACTCATTACCACCATCATTTGGTTTGACTGCTTTTACCCATTTTTAGAGTAAGATCTTTCCAAAGGTAATCATAGTCCAAGCAAGAACTGATATGCAGCGATGAGAATCCAATGCAACCAGCACAACACCGATAAATGGGTGAATTACGTTGATCGATGTCATAACTACATAGAAGCCATGGCTTCACTAGATTTCAGCTTCATGTATCTATCTAATTTGATGCAAAATTAAAGCCAAAACCGAGCCTTTTCTCACACTAGATGGAGTCGTTGACCTACGAGATTATTTAGTGTGGCTCCGATTATCTATATTTTGTGTCATCCAGGTCATTTCGATCCAAGAGTGCAAAATCTTATGATTTAAGTGGATCCTGCTCAAGGTTTTGGTCAAGTGCCACATGCTGGCCTTTTCAAGCATGAAACCCTTCCCAAGCTTGATACTTTTGAAGTTCTGGCATCCCTCTGGTAGAACTCTATCATGACGATTCAAATTATACACTGGTAGCAGTAGTGGATATCTAGACAATTTTGTTTACTGTGAGGTGAATCCCATGCGTTTTACCATAACTTCTTTTAGGGCAAGGTGAAGTTCTTGAGCTCACAAAATAGCTCAGCTGCTCAGTATTGAACCGTGGGATATAATAATAGCCCAAAGCTTTAACCGTGGGTAATACCTCCTTTTGCTTATTTTCGGAAATGCGGATGAGGGGGACGTAACCCTGCCATAACATAGATACAATCAAGCCCGCATTACAGTTTAAAAGTAAAAAAAAAAAGATTTGCTAATTAAATTTTGCCTCGAGAAGCTCATCCCTCTTCATGTGAGCAACATATCTACCCTTCTACCCAAGTGAATTTATTTCTTGGTCAAGGATCTAAAAGCACATGCACCCCAAGAATCAGACATGGTTATAAGCTTATACAGCTCATGGCTAGGTGGCTGACTGGAAAGAACCTTCAAGTTGAAGGTCACAAGTTCGATACCCACGGTGTCATATCTCGTAATAGTCTGCCTAACCCCAGTTTGTCTTTAAAAAAGAAAACTTTTTTGTTCTATTCATACGCTAAACTTGGTTAAAACAAGAATTTGGGCCATTTTTAAAGCATTGTTCTTCATAAATCTTGAGGATTTGATCTTCATAGTTTTATAATCTAAACTTATGATGCACTTGATTTACTAAACGGCCAAATGTACCACAGCTACACGTGATTTAGCTTGGTTATTAGATTGATTCATGCAAACAGGAACGAAAATTTCTCATGCTCCCCATGCTTCAAACACATCTTCCTCTTACAATATGCAATAGCAAGTATTTTCTGGGTTTCTTACTTCCATAAAGTTTGTGAGAGGGAGAACAAAGAGCCATGACTAAATCGGTGATCCTTGAAGCAATGCAAATATCTACTATCCTAAACAATCTTTTGCCTTCATGGAATATGATTGTAAGTGCCCTTAGATTAGGGGTCGAAACAAATCTTTGTGTGCTATTAAACAAGAGTACATGAATAAAAACAAGAAGGATAAATTGCTAGTAGCTCAAGATGAGATAGGGTCAAGCTCCAAATCAAACCACAAAAAGAATAAACCAAACAAAAAGTTTGGCAAGAATAAAAAAGAAAAGCGATCAATCTTTTAAGAAATCATAGGAAACCGTTTCTCTTATTAAGTACTTCAATTATAGAAAAATGAAGCATTATAAGAAGGATTACTACAACAAGAAAGCTAACGGTGGAAACACTCAATAACACAGTTAATCAGAGAGCAAAGAAGGGGCCATGAACCTAAAAGAATATAAATCAGGAGAACATCGGGTATATGTGGAAAATAATATTTTCTCAAAGGTCCTTGGGGTTAGATCCTTTAGAATACATGTGAAAGGCATACCAGTTGTATTAATTTGGTTATCTATAAAACACAATTTGGTTTCAGTCTCTTCCTTAGTTAAGAAAGGTTTTGAAGTCAGGTTTGTCTCATGCAAGATAACTTTAGGAAAGCATTGTAGGATAGCTTTTTTTGGATTGTTTGATGTTAAACATTGATTGTTCAAACTAAATATCAATGAAAATGATGATTTTTTTTCTTATATTGATTCTGCATAAAATTATGTGAATGTATGGCATAAACGCCTAAGGCATATAAGTTTGAAAAAGTTGAGAAAATTATCCAACTTTAACTTGTTGCCCAAATTTTAAGAAAACACCTTTAATAAGTGTGAAGCTTGTATATAAGGGAAAATGACAAGAAAAACTTTTTCTAAAGATATAACTAGAGGACTAACCCTATTAGAGATCATTGACATGGATTTAAGTAAACCATTTAGAGTATGATTACATCGAGGTAAGGTTTATTTCATAACCTTTGTTGATGATTACTCAATATATATATATATATATATATATATATATATATATATATATATATATATATATATATATATATATATGAGTACACTTGAAGTATTCAAAGAATATAAAAAGCAAGTTGAAAACCAACTAGGGTATATAATCAAAGTCTTACAATCTTATCGAGATGAAGAGTACACCTCTATAAAAATTTTAGAATTCTGTAAAGACTTTCGTATTTTAAAATAAAATACAATATCTAGGATACCTCAACAAAATAGTATGATAGAAAGATATAACAGGACCTTACTGAATATGACAAGATCTATGTTAATAGATGCTTTTTTTATCAAGGATATTTTGGAGAGAAGCGATAAGTAAAACCGTGTATATTAAATAGAGTACTATGTAAGGATGTATTCTCTATACCATATGAGATGTTGTTTGAAAGAAATCTAAATCTAAATTATCATAAGATGTGAGGATCTATCGTACATATAAGATCTTTGATTAATATAGGAATAAGCTAGACAACAGGTCCTTGATATGTGTATTCATAAGATATCCTAAATGTTCTAAATGATATCAGTTTTATCATAAAGACTATGGATTAATAGAAAGCATAGATATTGAATTCTTAGAGGAGACTTAGAATGATATCCTTGAAAATGATGATGAATATGTTGATTATCTAGTAGATCTACATTCATCATCATTTGAACTCATAGATAATGATGATCTTCCTGAAAATAGAAATTTAAGTGGACATAAAAGATCTAAGGTCATACCGTATAACATAAAAGATTATCACACTTATCTTGTAGAGGAAGTGTATAATTCGACGGATTTACTTGAACTAACCAATAACTTGACATATCAATAAGCTATTGACTCATCTGAATCGATAGACTTGTAAAAAGCTATGGATAAGGAAATTAAATTCATTGAAAAAAAACAAGTCTAAGAGTTGGTTGATTTGTCAAAAGAAAGAAAAGTCATAGGTTGTAAATAAGTTCTTCAAAAGAAATATGAAGTCGATGAATCAATAGACAAGTTTAAGGCGATGTTGATTGCAAAGAGTTTTTCGTGAAAGAAGTGAATAGATTATGTTGAGATATATTCCCCTATTATGAAATTTGCATTCATAAGGATAATTTTGATAATTTCAATATATTATGATTTAGATTTACATTAGTTTGATGTAAAAATTATTTTTTTGAATAGTGATTTAGATGAAATCATATATACAACAATCAGATGAATATATTGTTAAAGGGCAAGAAGATAAATTATATAGGTTGAAAAAATACCTATATAACCTTAAACAATCACCTTGTAAATGGTATTTGACTTTTCAAAATGCCATTATAGAACTTGGGTTTGTGGCTAATCAATTTGACTACTGTGTATATGTCTGGAATAGTGGGAGTCACTTTGTCATATTATCGTTATATGTAGATGACATATTGTTGACTGAGAATGACAATGAGATTATTGTCAAAATCAAGTCAAGGTTGAACTCAAGATTCAAAATAAAGGATATGAGGGAAGCATATTATATCCTAGGTATAAATATTTCTGTAGACAAAGAATCTAAACTCTTATGCTTAAGTTAGGAGAGATATATCAATTATATCGTCAAGAAGTTTAAAATTGGTGAATGCAAGCTTGCAACTATACCAATTGCGAAATGGGTCAAATTGAGTAAGGTTGATTGTCCTGTTGAGTAAGATAACAAGCTTAATTTTCTTTATGCACAAGTTGTTTGTAGCTTGATATATGTTATGTAGAAGACCTGATATTAGCTTCGTTGTTGATCTTATAAGTAGATATCAAAGTAATCCTTGTTGGAAGCATTGGATAGTTGTGAAAATGATTTTAAGATATCTTAAAGGAACAAAAGACTTAAAAATGTATTTTCAAGTAGATGAACTCAAAGTGGTAGAATACTCATATGCTTACTTTGTTGGGAGCATGGATGATAGTAAATCAACATATGAACAAATATTTTTATTTAGAGGTGGAGTTGTTTCTTGTGCTTATAAGAAACAGGGTTGTGCATCATTACATACACAAGAAGTTGAATTTGTAGCTTGTTGTATGGCTGCAACGAGTGCCGTCTGAATAAGCCACTTCATACGTGATTTGATGTTGGATATAGCCAACAAGTCAGTTATCATTTATTGTAATAACAATGCAGCAATTACTCTGATTTAGAGTGGAGTTGATAACTCCCGAAACAAGCATATAATGGTTAAGTATCACTATATCTATGACATGGTTAAGAGAAATGAGATATCCATATCATATGTGACAACTAATGATATGTTGGCAAACCCCTTGACCAAAGGTATAACATATCTCAAAACATGTTGTAAACATGGGTTTGAGATTTGTTTGAAATGTATTAAATTACATGATGATAATTATTTTGTAAGAAAGAACGTGTTGTATACGAAAAAGCATACAACATGTGTCGTTTGCAATTAGACTTACAATCACAGCTAGCACGACTTGAAAAACCTACAAAAAGTTAGAGGTAAAACCAGTGTGTCATAAACCTTGGCTCAAATGGCGAAGTGGGAGATGTAATGTTGGATTTTACTATTCTTAGCAGTAAATTCATAAAAAACGGGAAGACAAACCGTCTTCCCAGATTCTATGGATATGTTACCTAAAAGTTAAATATGTTAAACATTAAACAATAAGATTAAAGGCTTGTAACGAAAAGCCTAAAACATGTAAGACAGGAAAAACAAAGCTGGTTTTACATAAAGTTTTTCACTATAAATATTGTAGCGAATACAATAGAAAATAGAGAATAGACAAGAGAAAGAAAAACAAGTTCTTTCCTGGTAATCCGTATGAGGGTAACCATATTCATTTCTACTTCTTCCTTTTTTGTTGAGTATATCTTCTTTGATCCTTCCACCCTCTGCTACGCGACTGAAAACTACGATGAAAATCCTGTGGTAAAAAAACTCCATCAGCATATGTGGTGTCACTGATAAAAGTGCATTTAAGCACATATTGGGCATTTGGTTGTGAGGTTATGAATGTTTACTTCAGAGTTCATAGCTACCAAAATACCCAGGAATGAGTGCATATAGAAAGCAAGGTTTATGTGTATTTTTGCATTCTCATATATCAAAGTAATTTCAATATAGAGTCTCGTGCAATTAGTTTTTCTTCTGCTAGGGATTTATGTTGGAGTTATTCGTATGGTTTGCTATACATGAAAACTCATTCCTTCGTACTGATGAAAAATACATTGGTATTTTGACTATCAATTTATAGTAGGACTCTTTTAAAGGTGTCTTTTGGGTTTGAGGGGCTGCCATAAATGCCTTCTGGGGCTGTTGTGGTCTCTCCCATGTAAATTATTGGAGACTTTTGGAGGGCTGTAGCTCTAGTTATCTCAGGTGACAGCAGTACTGCAAGTTGGGATACAATAGAAGACCATCTAACGCATGCATTATTCAAAATTACTGAGTGTAAATAGATCCATCTGGCCATTATGATCTCTTTCTCACAGTGAAACTCTTTCCGTTTTTAATCCCTGATAGCTGACTAACGTCATCATTTAGAAAAAATTGCACCTGTTTTACTGTTCAAACCAGGTTCAAGTACGAGACGCTCATAAGATTCTCTCTCTTTCTCTCTCTCTCACACACACACCTGCAAAATCAACACAATAATATGGAAATACAGATGAGGAAGAACCATCGTCACACTCTTCATTTCTTTGATTGACCTACATGAACGAGTGAGACTCACCCGTATGAACAAGACACAGAGAGGACCAACTTTCACAAACTCAGACAGCCATCTCCACTTTCACTGTATGGACATGGGTTCGGTTTGAAACAGTTCGACAATGAAAAATGACTGAAATTCCCCTAATTTTCACTTGTACAAATATAACTGACACATAAGAATATGACTATATTTAGTGGTTCGATATGACACACGAGCGAGGTATGAGACACTTTGGTATACATTTTGACTGTTTACTGCGATGCGTGAAGCTCAGAAACATTATTTCCCTGAAACAGATGATGAAGAGGAAGAAACCTCCATTGACCCATAGTAGAGAAGCTCCTCTATCATCTGTTCAATTTGGTCATCATCCAAATTCTCAGAATTCTCATGCACTTCCTCCTTCATACGGCCTTCATTGTCATCCATACTGTGCATGGCCGAACCTTCTCCCTGATGTCCATTTCCAGCCTTTTGCCGGCGCAGGTTTGCATCATAGCACTTCTGCAGCTTCGCCCATATGTTTGCCGAGAACTCGCTCGAGTTTGTTCGAGACCGTGGCCCTGACATGAGCCGTGCGGCTTCGTCATAAGCCCTTGCTGCATCCTCCGCCGTCTCGAAGGTTCCAAGCCAGATTCTGGTCTTCCTGCAATCAGAAGAGGAAATGAGCTCAAGAACTTAGATGCATGCAGATTCCTGCTGCTTTTTCTCAAGGTGTGGTTAGGGACTCACAGTAGAGGATGTCTGATTTCTGAGACCCAGGAGCCCCAGTGCCTCTGTCTAACACCTTTGAACCTCTGTGATCTAGCCATGAGTGATACTTCGCTTGTATGAATAACTCTGTTTATCTCTCTCTTCTCTGGTTGTGTTCTCTGTTGAAGAGAGAGTGAACCCTGTGACAGAGTTGGGGAGGGTATTTGGCCCTTTTGTAGGTGAGGAGTTGGGCTCTCTTTGGATGCAATGACCACATTGAACATGCCATCGTCACCAATATACAGTTTTGCCACTTCCAAACTGGCATAACAGTCCTTAATATCAAATGACAAATTTGCTCCTCTTCTCCTTACGGATTCGATAATTATGAGAAAACTTTGACACCAACCTCGGTTTTAAAGTGGGCAATATCCATGTCTCAAACAGTTGACATGAATATACAAACAGAGAACATATGTTTTCAAATAAAGTTGACATGAATATACAAACAGAGAACATATGTTTTCAAATAAAGGAAGCAATTCTCACTTCTTGGAGTAGGCAATGCCCAACTTGGGCGTCTTCAATAAGTTGCATGAATAGAATTTGAATCCCAACTATAAGCAGTGAATCATGGATCTTTTTCTTTGTATGAATCTGGGGAATTGAACTATTTCAATCACTATTCTTCTTGTTTTGCAATCGGTTGCCTTGTGTGAAGCCTTGAGCAACTGACAATGGCAATGCTGCTGCTCTGTGCAGATTTTTCTGTTACAAATTAAAGGGTAGCTGTGGGAAACCTGTCAATATTTACTCTTGGGACCCCACCATTTGTCTTCACCATGTGAAAGTGTGTGCATGAGTTACTATGGTGGCTAGACTGCTTTTAATGCCTGCTGCAGTCAATATCTTTTCACAATTGGAGCTTGAAAAGTTGGGGAGAGGGGAGAAGGGATGGGCTGTCTGTTTTTGGCCAGGGAAACATCAGTCAATATGAGAAATGATAGTGTCGTTTTCTGATGCTTTTTTTATTTTGTTACAATGAGGAGGTCGAAGCCAGGTATGCATGCCCTGGGTATTGAATTGACAACCATCATTTTGTGAGTCGATAACCTGCCAGATGAGCTAACACTTTCAGCTATTCTTCCAAAGGATTTTTGAGACTCTGCTCTCCCACTTCTCTGCATATACAGAACCATGGTTATAATTTGGTCAGTTAGATCTTATCTTGCATTGGAAGATGATAGCCGGAAGCGGAACAAATGGAAGTTGTAAGTTCCAAAATGAAGAATTTGATGCGAAAAGATTTCAAGGCATTAACCTACACAAATTAATGGCTCGACACAAGCAAGTCTGAATCACTACCCTTTGTTGCCGAAGGGCAGACTGCTTGAAGATGCAGACCCCACTAGAATGCTGGCGATGCATGTTTTTACAAAGACAAGGCCGGTGAGGATTCCATTGTATTAAACCAAATACAAACTGGAAGGTCCACTTGTCCAGTCTAGACATGACCAATTTTCATCTTACGTCTTGTTCAATCATTCCGTATTCACTGTTTCAGAGATTATGAATTTCGACTATTTTCAAGAACACAGAGTCATAATAAGGCCTCTCGCACTGTTGCTTAACAATTAGAAAGAGGAATCTCATAAAATACCATAGAATAAGTTTTGATCCAAATCGCGGATTAATAAAATATGTGCAAAAACTCTATTGGCCTCTCCTCCAGTTCTTTCTGGCCCTGATTCTCAAAATCTCTTTCTTGAGGAGGGTTACCGAGTTAAGAATCATATGTTTTCATTGGATTTGTGCCTCCACTTTCCAAACAAATAAATGTAACAAAGGATTCTGCCGAAGTAACGAACCATGGCGTATACTTTTGGAACAAATGCTAAATTATATAGAGTTATGAATGATAGATACATATAGAGTTTGTGGGAAGCCATATTCAATGAAAGGCTTGTTTGGAAATCTTTCATCAAGTTAAGTCAAGAATATGAAATATAGTACCTAACATATCGTGGTTATTATGGTTCAGAAACAATCATAGCACAATAACAAGCAAGAACCATTTGGTATGTCATAAGATAAACTGTATCATGCTCAAACTGGCATGCCTGAAGGTGGACCAAGTATTGAACTTCAATGGTTGAACCAGCATTTGTCATGTGATGTTGCCATTCTTGTCAGATGAGCTGGGTCCCTCTGTGTCTGCGGCACATGTAGCAATAGACAAGGTGACTGCTTATGCATTTTTATTCAAAGGATATCTGCATTGAAGTGCTTCATATGCTCAACTAGAACTGGGTGAAACTATAGCTTGGAGACTCTCTAAATTTGAGGGACACGGAGAGTTGTTACCGAGAGAGGGTTTCGCTCGAAATATGTTTCTGTTGGAGGTTCCTAGTTCGACATCGTTTGGATATCTGACAGAGGTCTGGCTTGCATCACCTTGCCGATTGAAAAGGAAAGAACTGTTTTAGGCTATTATTTGGCAGAATTTTTCTTCTTTGATTCTATAGCCTGTGAAACCTTAAGCTATCTATTTCAGTAGGCTAGCTAGGCCGGCGAGGCTTCTAGCAAATTAAATTGCCTGAAACTACCAAAGTTGATACGTCAACCATGTTATTTTTGTCTCTTGATTGATCTTTTAGTGGGTAGAGAAGAAGTTATGAGAGCCGTTGTTTTATGCTGTTGCTGGGGAAGGGAAAAGGAATATGGTAGTCTTCATGTCAGCATATCCCACGTGGAACAAAACGCAGAAGCTCCAAGTCTTCGCAAAAGCTTCTGACCATAAAACAATTTTTTATTTAGAATAATAAATATGGAAACTCAACAAGAACACATGCACCCATCTTCTCCCCACATGAAGTGCCCTCCCTTCCGCAGTGCTTCCTTCTTGATTTGCCCCTATCTGAACAATGACCCACATCCCTCACTGGCAAAGTGTTTTTCTCCAAAAGCAATGCAAAATGTTAACGTGAAAAAGCTTTGATACACAAATACACGGACACGCATATGTGTGTGAGAGAGAGAATCTGTGTGTAGTTCCCGGCCACTTGTAAGAGGTTCATTTAGTGCGCAAATGAAAAACCAGATTTGCACAAATTTCCTATTGAATCTGAACATACCACTGTGTTAAAACTTGTGGATGTAATCGATTTCTGTGGTAGAGTACGGAGGAAAAGTATAGAGAACAAAACAAAAAAAGGATAAATCGATCTTATCTGGTAATCTGCATGAGGGAAACCACAAAAACAACTTCACCCTTCCAAGTATTCCAATGTGTCTCACGACTCGAGAAGGGTCCTGCTCAAAGAAAGAACAACATTGGTCTTAGATAAAGGTTGAAGAAAATATGTGGACCCCGTTAGAGATTGAAAACAAAAGAGAAAAAATGATGTAAGAGTACTCTCTATGATTGTCGAAAAACTAGAACATATACTTGAGCTGCTCAAACAGTCAAAGTCAAAACTAACTGTCGAAAATCACTAAAGATGGCGTGAGACAATGAGGAAAATACTAGGGAGCAAAGGCCAGCAGAAATAGCACAAGTCCAAAGGTCGGCAAAAGGTCAAAACGTCGAAAGGCGACAGAAGGCTAGAATGCCAAAAGTAAGTGAAAAACTAGAAGACCAAAAAGGTCGGAAGGCCAAAGGCCGGGAGAGCCAAAAAGGCTAGAGGCCAAAGGTCCGCTGAGGATCAAGTGTCACAAGGAGGTCACAACCTCCTCTCTCACTCTATGCTTCTCCCTTTCTCTCTCTCTCTCCCTCTCTCGCGGTTTTGACGGAAAGAAAAATGCTCGCGGTTTTCGTTAAAATCATGGACAGAAAACCGCAACTATCAAAAGTTTACAAAAAGCTGCCTCGGACAACGAATTGAAAAGTCTGTTATGCCCCTTCACAGTTTGAGAATTACATTATGCCAAAACAAAATTACTAAAAAGTTCAGATATTTTTAAGTTAAAAATAGTTTTACCCCCAAATGGGTGAAAAAATATTTTGGTCCTCTAACACTTTGTGAAAATTACGAAATACCAACCTATAAAATTACACTCATACCCCTAGACAAGCGTAATTTCATAGTTTTGCCACTATGTAAAAAGATAGTATTTATCTTGTCTTTAAGAAAAAATACAGATTCGGATTGAGGAGCAAATTTATTGTCCTACCCTAGATCAATTTCAAAAATCACTAAAAAACTAGGAGAAATTTCACTATGTCCTTTTCTTTTTGAATAATTACCAAACATAGTAGATAGATAAAGTTATTGGTTTGCCCCTAATTTTTTTGGAAAATTATAGTGGCAGGAAAATAGGAACAATTACATATTTGTTTTCAATTTGGTTCTACAAATAACATAATCAAGTTATGAAAAACTCAAAGATGATACTTAAAACCAATTTCAAATATATTTAAGTATCTTGAGTTATTTTAAGCTCAATAGATGTATATTCTGTATTTTACATTTTAATGATTGGCTATATGTTATATGTTGCTTGTTTTATATTTCTCTTTTAGACTGTTTGATTGTTATTTTTGCTAAACATATAAAAATGAACTCCTATCCGAATTAACAAAAATAAAAAATGAAACAATCTTAATTTTTAAATGTAGAAAAAGATAATATTGTTGACTCTTACACTCGAAGGTATAGACTATATGTTAAGGAAAACTATATAACCACCACCCCCTCATGTAACTGAACAACAAAAGGAAATATATAAAATATTTCTAAAGGATGATACGATAGCAAGAATTATTATGTTAACATATATAAAGGATTATCTAATTAGGGTCTTTGAAGAGTATGAGACTGCAAAAAAGTTGTTTAACTCAATAACACCTAAGTATGATACTACAAGTAAACTTCGTGTTCAATTATTATTACAAAAATATAACTCTTACAAGATGAAAGGAGATAATGTAGAAGAACATGTTAACCATATGTTTTTAATGGTAAGAGACTTAGCTATAGCCAAATAAGTCATCCTAGAACTAATGTAGATATCCACCATACTAAAGTCTTCTCCCATCATGAAACATGGTCGTTATCGCCTTTAGACTAAGAGTTGAAACAAGCCTTTCTAAATTGTCCCTCAAACTAGCATTTGAACAAGAGCATATGAACAAAAAAAAAAAAAGGAATTGTTAATACCTCAAGACTAGATAAGATCTAGCTCTAAAACCAACCAGAAGAGAAACAAATCAAATAAGAAGTTTGACAATAATAACAAAAAGGTTGGTAAACCTTTTAAGAAAATACAGTAAAATGTTTCTTGGGTCAAGTGCTTGAGTTGTAAAGAAAAAGAGAAATAGAAGAGGAATTGTCACAACAAGAACGATGGAAACACCCAACAACGCGGATAATCGAAGAAGCATAACATAATCTGTAGGGTATTTGAATGCTTGTACATTAATCGTCTGGTGACCTTTTGGTGGATTAACTCTATAGCGATGAGACATATCTCAAAAAGAAAGAAAGGGGCTATGGACCTAAATGAATATAAACCATAGAAACATAGGGTGTATATGAAAAATAACTCATTTTCTGATGTCCTTAGAGTAGGGTCCTTTAGATTTATGTATAAGACACACCAGTTACTTTGACTGATGTATTGATTGTGTTAATTATAAGGCGCAATCTATTTTCGGTTCCTATCTTGGTTAAGGACTTTGAAATTGGGTTTGTCTCTTTTCTCATGTTGAACATGGTTTATTCATGTTAAACATAAATGAAAGTGAAGGTTCTTCTGCTTATATTGATTGTGTATTTAATGTTGATATAAATGTTTGGCATAAATGCTTATAACATATAAGTTGAAAAAGTTGACGAGGTTATCCGACTTTAACTTATTAATAGGATTTCAAGAAAACACTTTTAGTAAGTGTGAAGCTTGTATACAAGGGAAAATGACAAGAAAAATATTTTCAAGGAAATAACAAGGGCAACAACCCTGTTGAAAATAATTCACATATATTTATGTGAAGCTTTTAGAGTAAGATCACATCGAGAAAAGGTTTATTTTATAACATTTATCGATGATTACTCAATATATATATATATATATATATATATATATATATATATATCATAGAACATAAATTTAAGGCACTTAAAGTATTCAAAGAATATAAGCATAAAATTGGGAACCAACTAGGGTCTATAATCAAAGTCTTAAGATCTTATCGAGGTGGAGAGTACACCTCTATAAAATTTTGTAAAGACTTTGATATTTTAAAATAAAATATAATACTCAGAACACCTCAAAAAAATGGTATAGCATAAAGATATAACAGGACCTTACTGAATATGACAAGGTCTATGTTAATAAATGTTTCTCCATCAAGGGTTTTTTTATAGAGAAGCGGTAAGTAAAACTGTGTATATAACTAAATAGAGTATTATATAAGGATGTATTCTCTATATCATATGAGATGTTATTTAAAAGAAAACCAAACCTAAGTCATCTCAAGAGGTGAGCATCTATCGTACATATGAAGATCTTTTATCAATATAGGAATAAGTTAGACAACATGTTCTTGAAATGTATATTCATAAGATATTCTAAAGGTTTTAAAGGATATCAGTTTTATCATAAGAATTATGAATTAATAGAAAGCAAAAATATTAAATTCTTAGAGGAGACTAAGAATGATATCCTTGAGAATGATAATAAATGCATTGATGATCTAATAAATCTACATTCATCATTATTTAAATCAATAGATAATGATGATCTTTCTGAAATTGAAAATTTAAGTGGACATAAAAGACCTAAAGGATTATCACACTTACCTTATAGACGAAGTGTACAATTCAATAGATTTAGATGAGTTGATCGATAACTTGACATATCAGCAGGCTATTGAATCATTTGAAGTGATAGACTGGGAAAAAGCCATGAATAAAAAAATTAAATCTATTGAGAAAACCAAGTCTATGAGTTGGTTGATTTGTTAAAAGGAAAAAAAGTCATAGGTTGTAAATATGTTCTTCAAAAGAAATATAAAGTTGATGGATCAATCGAAAAGTTTAAAGCGATATTAATTGTAAAGGGTTTTTCGCAAAAGGAGGGGATAAATTATATTGAGACATATTCTCCTATTGTGAAAATTACATCCATAAGGATAATTTTGATAATTTCAATATATTATGATTTGGATTTACATTAGTTAGATGTAAAAACTGTTTTTTTAAATAGTGATTTAGATGAAATCATATATATGCAACAACCATATGGATATATTGTTAAAGGGCAAGAAGATAAATTATATAGGTTGAAAAAATCACTATATGGCCTTTAATAGTCACCTCGTTATTGTTATTTGACTTTTTAAAATGTCATTATAGAACTTGAGTTTGTGGCTACTCAACTTGACCACTGTATATATGTCTGGAACAGTGGGAGCCACTTTGTCATCTTATCGTTATACGTAGATGACATATTATTGATTGGGAATGACAATAAGATGATTGTCAAAACCAAGTCACGGTTAAACTCAAGGCTCAAAATGAATGATATGAGGGAAGCATCTTATATCCTAAGTATAAAGATTTCTCGAGACAGATAATCTAAGCTCTTGTACTTAAGTTAGGAGAGAGATATCAATTATATCCTCAAAAAGTTTAAAATGGATGAATACAGTTCTGCATTTACACCTATTGTGAAAGGGTTAAATTGAGTAAGGTTGATTGTCCTGGTGAGGAAAACGATAAGCCTTATACATAAGTTGTGGGTAGCTTTATGTATGTTATGTTGTGTACAAGACTTAATATCAGCTTTGTTGTTGGTCTTTTAAGTAAATATGAAAGTAATCCTAGTTGGTAGTACTAGATAACTGTGAAAAAGATTCTAAGATATCTTAAAATAACAAAAGACTTAAAACTTTACTTTTAAGTATATGAACTGAAAGTCATAGAATACTCAGATGCTGACTTTGCTAGAAGTAAAGATGACAGTAAATCAACCTTAAGACAAATATTCTTATTTGAAGGTGGAGTTATTTTTTGGGCATGTAAGAAACAAGATTGTATAGTGTTGCATACATAAGAGGCTGAGTACATGGCTTGTTGTATGGCTGCAACAAGTATTGTTTGGATAAGCTGTTTCATACATGATTTGAAGCTAAATATAACCAACGAGGCAATTATCATTTATTGTAACAACAATGCAACAATTACTCTGATTAAGAGTGGAGTTGATAATTCAAAAAATAAGTATATAATGGTTAAATACCACTATGTTCATGATATGATTATGAGAAAGGAAATATTCATCTTATATATACCAACTTAAGATATGTTGGCAAACTCCTTCATTAAAGGCATAACATAGGATCTTTTCTCAAATCTTATTACAAACATGGGTTTAAGATATGTTTGATTATTGTGTAGGTAAAAAATTACACAATAGATAATGATTGCAATCATAGATGACATGACTTGTAAAACCCCACAAAAGTATGAGGTAAAACTAGTATGTCAGAATACTTGGCTTGAATGGCCAAGTGGGAGATGTAATGCTGGATTTGGCTATTTTTCGACACTAAATCCCTTAAAGCATAGACAAACGTAAAACATATATGGTACAAAAAACAACTTGTAACAAAAAGTACACGACAAGGAAGATATGGAAGATGAAGCCCGGAATCCTCTACTATAAATACAATAGAGTAAAGAGAAAAAATATAAAGAACAAAACAAGAAAGGATAAGTCGATCTTCCCTAGTAAACCACTTCACCCTTCCAAGTATTATGCTCTGTGACTCATGACTCCGGGAGGATCCTGCTGAAAGAAGGGACCTACAGTGGATGCTATACGAACCATGCATATGTTTAGATGCTTTTCATGTTTGATGGTCTTTATTCGGGTGTAAAATCAAATCATTCATGTTGATCTAAAGTGTTTTAGGACAATGAGATTGATTCATATATAGTGTAATATGTTTTCGAATAAATAACCATGGCCAAACACATGGGTAGAATTAGATTGATGGAACTGAATGATGCACCCCCACGTGACCTTTGTTAGCTAGGAGCTACTCATTTCACAAGCACATACACAAAAAGGTATATGTATACAGACATACATACATGCATATATACAATATATATGTAGCAATAGCAATTTCATTGAAAAACTTGAGCTAAGCACCTCTACAGGTTCACAAGGAATGAATCTACAAACCTACTGGTGACTATCTAACTACATACGGCCAGACTAGAATTCAAACTTATAGTATGTAAACTTGATAACAATTTTTACCATAATAAATATACCATACATAATACGTCTTTGTTGTTACTGCAGTATTAGTAATTATGTGGCAGAATATGTCATGCGCACTGTGTGCGCGCGCGCGTGTTTGTGTGAGAGAGAGTCAGAGAGAGAGAAAACTCCGTATTTCTTCTGCAGCAGCAAGCATTACTGTCAGCAAGACCAAACTCAGTATTCTTCTGCAGCAGCAAGCCTGTCCTCAACGAAAACCAACGGGAAATAATTTTGGTTGTTGATTATTAATGTATACACTCATCCAAAATACTATTTGTCCTTTTTTAGTTTATCACCCCAACAAAAACTTCCCTGGGGTGCGTATTTGGATCAGTCGCCATATATCTTTGAAGTTATGACCCTCAATCCTTGGCTTCCGCAGAAGCCTCCCCCCCTCCTCCTCGGGCCAATCTCGACGGGGAACAGGCTACTAGCTTACCATGAATGAAACTCCGAGTAATCTTCTTAATGATCTAGGATGGCACCTTGTTGGAGTTACGAATTCTCAGTAATACATTTTTTTTCCTTGTCCCATATCTTTTGACTAAGTTCATGAAGCTTCACATGATGCCATGAAATCCCATAGACCAATCTGCTGCTGCTGCAGCAGTAGCTCAGGGGGATATTAATGAAATCATTGGTATTATTTTTCTTGGTGTTTTTTATCGTAAGGAAAAGGGATGGCCGTCTATATAGTTTTCATGGCTTTCATGCCATAATGTCACATTCATCAACATGGTCATGTTCCACTTGAAGCCAAAGAGTGGCCTTAACCACTGACATTAGCATGTTGGTATGGCATTTTTCTAATTAGTTCCTGTTGTTTTTGCTCTCCCAGCAATGATTAGCGATACCATTTCATGACCACGCTCTTGCATTTTATGATCAAGCCGGCATGCTAGGAGTGCATCCGTTGGTAGATATAATACCCAATATTCCTGTTACAAGGGTGCAGTGGACTGTGGCTTGAAGGTTTTGTTCAATGTATTGTGAAGAAACCTGAAGGTCATTAACTGGAATCATGTTACAATTGTCTTAAAGTTTCAATCATCATTGAGAGAATAAATGTTCCCAAAATGATATGAGATTCTAATTGGTTCCACAATAGATAAGCTCTATCCAAATTTATTACTAAATGGATATTAAAAGGACTATGCATATTATGAAAATCTTTAAAATCCTGGGTGTATATTAAGAGAAGGCCTGTCACCTTGTGCTTTTGCAAAGAAGATAGTACTCAAATGAAAAATAAATATTGTTGATTTGGCCTGAATTTGTCATGCACATGAATTGTGACCCGACTCAAAAGTTCGTGGTATGACTCAAATTGGACAAGAAAACTAGAGGTGCCTGTGTTGGCCTTGGGGCACGGGTCAACTTCGAATTGTAAGTAAACTTAGTTTTGCAATTACCTCCTATTGATACTTTGGGATAGATCATAAAGAAGGATGTGAACAGGGGTCAGAGAGGTTATATGTGAGAGTTCATTACGGATCTTCATCACAGTGAAAATCTTCTTTCTTGTCTTGCTCGTCTTGTAGGCATCTTTGACCAAACCATGTAAATCTTGTCTTTTTTTTTCTTTTGCTTCTCTTGACTTGCTTTTTATTCGTAATTTCTTTGAAGTATTTGCAATATGTTGTATGGTCCAAACGATGAAACTGTCCACTATCAACATGTGTAGAAGACGTGAATGGGAGAAATGAAGATGTTGAAGTTGATATAAGTGATAGAACTTATTTTGACGATTAAAATCAAGCGAAATGTTCAGCGTGGCATCAAAGATGCCAATCAAAATCTACATTGGTCTTCTCTATGTAAAGAAAAGTATAGATAAGATGATATGAACTATTAGTGATTTATGTAAAGGAAGGCCTCTAGGAAAGTTACAAATCGTGATCGTACTTTTTTGGAGTTAAAAATGAAACTTGTTAATATCTATTTTTAGAATTTGGTTTATCAATCAAACTTTAGAAATAAAACTCATGGTGCGCATGGAAGATATTTGCACCCATTTAATTTATTTGAGTTAACATTTTGTTCTAACATATGTTCACTGATAATATATATATATATATATATATATATAGAGAGAGAGAGAGGGTTGTGTTAGGCTTCCGACAGCCAGCGTAAAACTTTGTCGGACTTAACATGGATTCTACAAAAAAAAAAAACAAAGAATCCATGTAGCTGACCCCATCTAGTACGGGAAAAGGCTTAGTTGTAGTTGTAGTAGTATATATATATATATATATATATATATATATATATATATATATATATATATATATATATATATATAGAGAGAGAGAGAGAGAGAGAGAGAAAGAGAGAGAGAGAAAGAGAGAGCCAAGGATTAGAATAGAACAAATGCAGTGCAACTATGTATGTTTTTGTAAGTTTCAATGGGGTGCAAGAACAAAACTTCTTTCATGTGCCATTGGGAGAATCCAATGCCTACACAAACCGCGTTGTTTATAAATAAATGGGACCCAAGTGGAAGCTCTTTGGGGATCAGTGTCACATAGCATAAGCTCAAAATTGAGGCTTCAAACATGAGACCAATTTGTGTATGTACCAACATACCACATGGTATTAAGTGCATAAGTTCAAGACACTTGTCCGACTTCCATTGGACGAGAAAGTGGCACGAATGCCTTGAAACCGGAGAGAGTATCCGATAAGAGCTAACAAAGACCTGCCCAACAAACCCTGGATATCAGCCCTCATGAAGATGCATGGCTGGAACTGGCCTGATGTGAGGTAGGGACGTCAATGGATTGGATATATCTGATGTCTGATCTGGCTTAGAACCTACTAATGACTGATTAGTGAGCTTTGGTGTAAGAAATCATATCAGATTAGTGCTAATTGAATTTGGCTATGCTTATTTGGATAGATTCTGAATCCGAATATGATGTATTCTTTCAGATATGGTATTAGTCTTTGATATCCGACTCCCAGTCTTTTTAGCTTATTGTCCAGCTATTGTATTTGGTAAAGATACGTACATACATGCACAAGTACATACATACATACTTGTTTGTAAATGTATACACGCAAAGGCACGGTCTCTTCTGCCGAATTTAACATGAAACCGGCCTGACTGCAGACCTTAAGTTTCAAGGATGAATTCTCTCCAGCCATTCTCAATCCACAGTTCTCGTTGATCTTTGCACAGTGGATCCATATATTTCAGTCAGGGGGGTCAGATCATAGCTTAAGCAGACGCAAATCAATCTGGAGGGTGTTCGTTTTAATATGCTGAACCCCTTGATATTGGATTTGAATTGGATCATAGGGTCCAAACGTCCAATTTAAACCTCCTAAATACATTATCTGACTCTTTTTCATTATAAAAAAGTTCTTTTGAATATCAGGGTTTTCCAACACTACGTACATTTGCTTTGAGTGGGAGGTCTAGTATGGATGGCGATCCATACCCAAACCTTGGATACCGAAACCGACCAACCCTACCTGAGGCAGATTCTCAAAGGTGAGAATCCACCCTGCAGTGGGTCGGGTTGGGACAACCCTTTCATGCGGGGTGAGGTCAGCTTTGAGGTAAGCCCGACCTGATTTGCCCTGGTGTGTACATATGCACACATACATACATACATACATGCATGCATACATACATACATACATACATATATATATATATATATATATATATATAATGAATTGATTGTATTTAATAAAATATTTTTAATCCCAAAAAGCATTAAGAAGAAATCAATGTCTATGTGATCATATAAACCTTAGTTAGTCCTTAGGCAAATCCCATACATCACTCTCCCTTTTATAGAGCCTCCCTCCCTCCCCACTCTTCAACATTCTTCACTACGAAACTAAACATCCCAACTGTTGAAGAGTGGTAGGAGTGAGGCTCTATAAAAAGAGAGATTGATAGACTTTGATAAGTTATTTGGGCATTTCGACAAAGGCCCAAGATCGTTCATGTGATTACATATACATTAAGTTTATTTAATTCACATATCACATATTAAATTTACTTTTTAGAATAAAAAGGATAAAATTTCAGGTTGATCGAGTGGTGGGTGGGGGTTGTATACCCTGATACCCATGACACGGGGTCTCAAGGTTCAAAATTTCAAAAATCAACTTAAAGTTTATAATCCACGGTGGGATCCATAGGCTACACCCCATCCCAAAAGAGTTTTTAAATCCGTCGTTGGGAATAAACATACCCAGTTCCACCCCATTGCCATCAGTAAGGTTTAGAGTTCAACGCCCACAGTGGGGAGCCTCGGATTTATAATTGGGCTTGGTTTCTGGCACTTTTTCTTAAAAGAAGTAAAAATTCAAAGAAACTGAAGGATTGGAAGTAAAATGACAAAAAGAACAACATAGTAAGTGTTGCATGTTATTATAAATAGACACCTAACAGTGAGGGAAAATAAAAACACACACCAAGAATTGATGAAAATCCAAAAAAACACAATTCTTATTGCTGGACATTATTATAAAACGTAACTTACATCTTCCATCGAGAAAAGAAGGCATAAGCCAACATTTGCACTTCAACAAAACCTACGTAAAATAGCCCAAAGAGCAATAGCTCACCTGACCAGTGAGTAAAGTCACAAGTTAAAGGTCATGAATTCAATACCCGTGGGCATGCATCTGGCTTCGGACATCCGCATTGTACCCAAAAGGAAAATCTAGATAACTTGACTAATTTTGCCCCTCAACAAAATCCACCTAACCTGCGTAACATTAGGCCATGTTCGATTCGTCGATCATGATTAGATTTATGCCTTTACCTTTAAAATTATGCTCATGTAAGGTATTTGATGGACCTTAACCATAACCAAGCCCTCTTTCCCTAGAGGGTGCAACAAGGGGATTTCAAGAGATGTTTGTCTTGATGTCACTAGCTTTTGAGCAAGCTTAGCTTTAGAGTCATGGTGGACTTGAATGAGTTATAACTTGAAAGGTCAACAACAACTAAGCCATTTTTCATACTAGATGGGAGTTACATGAATTCTTTGTTTTCACATAGTTCTATCATGTGACATGGTAACAATTAACTCAACATAAACTAGATTAATTTTTATTATTTATTTCCAACACTTTTGTGGTCTTCTTCTTTCTCTTTTAACATTTTCACAACCTAGTTTTTCATACATTCCTACTATGGCTTGAAAGGTTCAATCGACAAAATTTTATACTCACTGCAATCTACCCAACACAACCTCATCCTTTTAAACCTTCTATGTAAAGGCAAACCCAATTCACAAGGTTCTACATTGGCTTAGATTAGGGATGGCAATGGGCAGGTTTTCACTCCACCCATACCCGACCTGCCCTAGAATCTCCTTTATAACCCCACCCCACCCCACCCCATGGGTCTTGGGAGATAAAACCCACACTCGCCCTTCACCTTTTTGTTACAACCCAGCCCAACCCACTTCAACCTATAAAAACATTTTTTCAAATCATTTAATATTAGAATTCTACGTAAAATAGAAGATTTTTTATATGATTAAACTAAAAGTTATGTAAAATACTTTGATATATATATATATGAGAGCGGGTTTACCTTAAACCTGACCCTGTCCCACCCCACCTTTTCATCTCTTGTCCTGCCCCGCAAAAGGGTGGGGTTTTTCCTTGAGAATCCATCCCACTGGAACAGAGTGAGTGAGTAGCCGTGGGGTGAGTAGAAACTACTATTCCCAACGAAGATGTTCATTGGGAAACTCGTTGAAGGGATAAATGATACTGTTATAATATATTTATAGCACTCCTCAGACTTTAGGTCATCAGTTTGAACACTGTTAGTCAGTGGAGGGAGATGCTTCTTTCTACATGGCGACTATCCTTAATTTGGAAGCTTTAAGTGACATCTTTATCATGGTAGCTTAAATCAGCCTTGGCAGTTAATCATGCTTTATCCTAATTGAAAACCGTCGAGGAGGAGTCGCAGCCAGCTCTCAGGCTAAGCATTCTAGTTTGTCATGAGTTCGACATCTACGGGGTGCATGTCTGACATGAGTGTAGAGGTCGTTTGGTTGCACTCGACCTTCCTCAAAACCGAACCCGAACCAGCAGCTGCAGCTCACCTTTAATACATGTTTTCTTCACCTGAATGCAGAACTAAACCAGACCGGAAACTGGAACAGGAACTGTCAGAATTGGAACCGGAGGTAGCCGCTTCAGTTCAGGTTCCAGTGGAACCAAAAGTGGCAATTTTGGAACAACCAGCCAATCCCGATTTAATCGCCCAAATCTACATAGGTCTGCCTAATCCCGGCCTGCTAATAGAACAAAAGGAAGAAGGAATTATTAATAATCAGGTTGAAAATCAGCCAACCTCGCAACACAACCTCCTCTCTGAATCATGATCAAGTATTTTATCATGAACACAGTTTTATGCATGGATATTTGCTCAAGTGACAATTCTCTTACTTCTAGGTACAGCATGCATATCGTGAGCCATTTATTTTTTGTGAAGTTTAACATGGTAAAACAGTATATTCAGTGGCGGATCCATAAATTTGTTTCAGGTCGGATAGACTTCAAGTTTGGGTGGAGCGGGCTTTAAAATTTTCAAGTTTTAAAAATTTTTAGTATGCTTATAGAAAATATTCAAAATTTCGGGTGAGGCGGTTGCTCCGCCCTGCCAGAATCTGGGTCCGCCAGTGGTTATTCTTGAAATTTTGAAAATATGACAACCATTATTGAAATATACAAATCAAGCTTGACATGTAAGTGGTTTATGAATATCAACTTGAAAGCCTCATTAGACTCCTTTTTTATCCGTGTTACTTAATCTACCATGGTCTTGGTGCTCCTAAAAATCCACTCACTTTTGGTTGATCTTGAGGAGTATTTGCCAAACCCGAAACCCAGTCTATTGCCATCCTGACCCGAAAGGGAGGGGGAAAAAGGCCATCAAGGTTTGTCCTCGCAGAAGCGATTGACCCGATGTACAAATTGCGAACACGCCGTGTACGGCCAGACGTAGAGCCGCTAAGAGTTGGCAGACACCAGCACAGCCCTATTACAAGTATGAAGATCATTCTTCGTTTTGCCATTTCCAGGACGGATGCTCTTCCTGTTGTTAATTTCTTGAAAGAAAGAATTCATCAGGAAGTTTTATTCTCAAAAATATTGCTAGTAGGTCTCAAATGTATTAAGAAAACTCAGTGTGTTCAAAAGTTGCCTGTCTCTTTCTGTCTCTTCATTCATGTTAATCTTTTAGTTTGACAAGGAAACTTAAGAACTAAGAAAGATGCAACTTCTAAACTTTGAAAATTGAGTTTATCTTTGTTTTACATATGGTTTGAAAGAAAAATAAAAGGCAATATCACGAGCCCCAAGTTCTCCTGTCATTGTAAAGCATCATAAGTCTAAAACTACGCATAGGCATGAACCGGATTCAGTTTGAGAGAGAAAGCTAAGAGAGAGAATCTGTCCTCACCTTTCTTGCCTCACGTTTGCCAAAAACCGCAAAAAAGTGCGAATACTATACGTGTGTCTGTATATATGGATAGATAGATAGACGTGTGTCTTTATATATAGATAGATAGATAGATTGATTGATAGAGATATAGATATAAATATAGAGAGAGAAAAAGAGAAGGAACATGGTAGATATTCATGCTTTTTCATGTTTAAACCCGTTTAAACATTTATACCGACATGATAAACAATGAGAATTTCAATCTAAAAGTAAAAATTTTCATTATAGTTTTCGTATTAAATTCAAATCTTTATCGTTTTGGTTGAATGATATAATTGTTTAATGGACTATTCTCTTTGTGTCCATGGCTTTTCATATTTTACGAGTTTTGAAAAAGTATGGCATATATTCTTATAAAAAAAGGATTGAACATGAGCGAACATCATCATTTGTAGGTAAGATTCAATCGTTATATTATATATATGAATCATATTTAATTTATGTTTGTAAAAGAATTTGAGATCACTGCAATAAATGTTATAAAGTAAGATCACATGTTCGAGTTATCAAAAAGGCTTAGTTTGTATAAAACGTAGATGGAGAAAGTTATCGAACTTGCAACAGTGGTTGCTCCGTTTAATCGAGTCTTTTCAATTTGCGTGTGTTGAACCAGGCTGTCTATTAGCTACGTGGAGTAGTTGCCTAAATTTATGCAGAAGACTAAGAGATTGCCTATATCTATGCCGAAGACTGAGAGATGCAGTTATAATGATTTCTTCTAATTATTGGTTCATTATGGGTGTCATTAATATCATTTTTTATCAAAATTGTAATCTATTTGACTCTTAAAAATTTCTTATTTCAATATTTTTTTATGTTATTGGGTAGTTTTTCCGACGTCACGCATATTAGAGATATGCTTAACCTACTTTATAGGAGATACGTCCTAGGTGCATCTCTCACTTTGAGTGAGACACGTTTAACTGTGAATGAGATATTATGATGTCTACGAGATACATAGAAGGTCAACTTATTGTCTTCATAGGAGATAATGGTTAGGAGGAGGAAATAAATTTTAGGTGATATGTTGGGAATGAGTATCAATAAAGTCATATGTGAGATTAACTATGAGACCATTAAGTTTGAAGTGCTCTTAACTATTTTTTTTTTAAATGAGTAATGAAAATAAATCTATTTTATTTTTATATCACTTAGGGTGCACATTGTATCAACATAAGTCTAGAGATAGGGTATTGTAACGCTTGTGAATCTATTAACACATGATTGTACGAGGGTTGATAGTAATGCATGTAGTGCAACACTGCACTACATTATCATATTTATATAGACAATTAGAAAAGGCATCTTGAATAGAAGCATAACAACTTAGTAAATATTTTTTTTTGCTTTAGTGCTTACGTTATGTTTAATTCAACTTTTTGTTGAAAAATTAACAAATTATATGTTTTAATTGTAAGCATGAATCTATTAAGAACGAAGACGTGGCATAACCGTGTCTCTATTAAGCAAAGCCTATAACATACGTGGTTAAGCATGTCTCTCCATAAGAGGGATAAGAGGGATAAGCTTTTATCGTGATTTTTTCAGCCGTTCCGACCACCTATCAAATTTCACCTATAATCGAAAATCAAGAAATTAAAAGATTTCATGCCAAACAACGAACATATAAGTAAAAACCATTCTTTCAAATTTTAAGAAAAATCAAGAAAATTAACGGATCGACCGTCTCTTTTATTTTCTTTTTCCGTTATTATTTTGTTTGTTTGATTTCAACTAAATTCGTTCACTGGTTGCAAATATAACTCGTCCGTGAATGAAAATCAAACGAAAAAGATTAGAAGAAAAAAGGAAAAAATCATCGGACTTTACCTAGAATGCTGGTGGGCTTATCGTATGGTTGGTTCGGAGGTTACGCGAAGTTTGATATCCGCACAAAGATCCCAAACGGTTCCCTTCCCCACCGCCCGTTACGCCACCATTTTATCGAAACCCATACTTCCTCTCTCTCTTTCACTCTCTCGACAGGGGAAAATTTCGAAGACTGCACTGAGAGAAATCGCTGAAGAGAAGACAATTTCCGTTCCATCATTCTTCTCATTATATATTCCCTACTTCTCTCTCTTTGTGGCAATGGGTTTCGAAATCGACTCCGGTGGGTGAAGAGAAGCCGGGAAGAAGAAATTTGTGTTTATCTTCGGGTTCTATTGGTGCTTGTTTGTATTTTCAGCATTCAAATACCTTCCGATGGGTCGCGAGTTCGATTCTGGGGATTGAAGAACGGAGGTGGTAAAATACCAGCGGGTTTCTTCGTTTATTGCGTGCAAATTGGACCTCTTTCCGGCTTAGACAACGTCGTTCCTATGAGGGATTTTTTAGACTCTGGGGGTTGAAGAAGTGAAGAATTCGGAGGCATCTTCGTCATTATTAGTTAGTTTGTGAGCTTGTTTTTTTATTTTCGAGTTTCGCTTTTGTAGCATTTGATGGCTGGTGGAATTGATTCGGGGGGTTGAAGGGAGAGAAAGATATCTTTAGCGTTTTTCCTTGGGCGAAGGGGGAAGAAGTGGCAGAGGAAATTTCATGGAGTGGGATAGCGATTCGGAGCCGAGCGGCGAGGAGGAAGGATTCTTGCTCAACGACGGAGGGCCGTTTCCAATCTCGATTGGGAGTCTTGTTCAGTCAGCGCCGTGTGGATTCGTGGTTACCGATGTGTTGGAGCCTGATCATCCGGTTATTTACGTGAATTCGGTGTTTGAGCTGGTGACCGGGTACAACGCGGAGGAGGTTATCGGCAGGAATTGGTGATTCCCTCTTCTTGGTTTCAGTTCTTTCTTCATGCCAATGTTTTAGTTTTCGTCTTCCATATTCTTCTTCCTTTGCTTTCTATATTGATTATTAATGCTCCATTAGGTTGGTTGTTGTTCGTGGTTGAGTGTCTATTGTCTAGTAGGGCATTTAGGGCTATTCTACTTTTGCAGTTGCTTTTTTTATTTGCTAAATTAACTCTTGCGTCCATTTTCGTGCTGTTCTCGTGTCAAGCATGGACGCTGCTAAATCAGTTAATTGTATACTTAGGAAAAACTCTAACCTCCATGGTAAAAATCCAACAAAGTTTTACGTTGGCTCGTGGAAGCTTAACGTACCCTCCTCCTTTCTCATCCAGGCTTGGGACCGGCAGAGGCAGAGCGAATAGAAGGGAAGTGTCTTTTACTACAAGATTATGTCTTGCTGCATTAACGGTGTGGATCCCTTTTCTGAAGCTGGTGCACGATCACTTTGAACTAAGGCATAATGTGAGGGTATCTAGAACGCAATGAAGATTTATGAAATTTTCTTTGGAACTCTTTTAGCCTTTGAAAGTTCAGCAAGAATAATCTAGATTCTAGTCCCTCTTATGTAGATCTTATGGAGGATATGGGACCCACCAAGGATCGTTAAGCTTTCATGTATATAATAATGATTGTTTTAGGTAAATTAATCATAAATCACACTGAAAGCATTTTTTTATGATGGTATCTAAGATTTTCAATAGGAATGTCACAATTACACTTCATCAGGTGAAGAAGAAGGGGAAAAATGGAAGAAGAATAAATGAAAAGCAATAGCCATCTGCTACCATACGGCACTGGTGTTGCTGCCGTGGTGGGAATTTGGGAGATGATGGATGAGTTTCATGTCTGGTCACACGACCAAGAGAATTCTGCATGCATGAGAGGAGGGATGGAGGGTGATCTGTCTTAATGTGCTTGTCTTTATTTGTGTTTTCATTTCAACAGTATCATGTCTTAATCTTACTATCCTTGTTCAATAGTTTGCTCTCTTTGGTTTGTTGAATTTTTCATATAGTTTATGCATTGAGGACCGTACCCCTTGGCCTTATAAAAGAAGGGAATTTTTGGAAAATGTGTGCATGCCCACATGCTTGTGCATGGGCAAGAGAACAAGTTACATGACTAGGTTAGTTTCTTGTTAGGCCAGTTATAGGGCATGCCTATATCATTCTTGTAATATAATATACTTGCCAGACTATGTTTCAAGGAATCCTGTGTGCCTTACTGATGTTGCATCTTATTGTACGTTACACCATATCCTAATAAAAAATCATAAAATGCAAAAAAGTAGAAAATTTGGAAAAAAATGATTGACCAATTATAAACCAAAAATAAATATTTTTAGATAGAGAAATAGTGTTTATTCAGTGAATGACAGTGGTTAGAGAGGCCCTGTCAAAGGATGCAGAGTGCAGACAACCCAGTAGAGGATGAAAGAACAAGACAGATACCATGAATTGTTCGGTTCAAGTGGGTATCTCCTTCCTCAGGAGGAGAGATGCTAAGCTCAACCCTAAGACTTAATCCACTTGTGCAAACAAAGAACACACTTAATTGGCTAAATAGAAGCCCCAAAACCTTAGAATACCGTAAGCTGAGACCTTCCTATGAGAAAGGCTCCATCCAAGGCACCTAGCTGAAGGGGAAAGCCCTCTAGGGAAGGAGGAAAAGCATGAATCCAAGAGGGTATAGAACTATCCAAAAAGAGGCCATAAAGCGGGATCCAAATGCAAGAGCCCCAGAATCCCAGATGCTATAGGATCAGAGAGTGAGGAGCTTCATTGCTTTGCTAACAAAAGCATGGTCGTATCCACTCATACAATTCCCTTGCGGTTAGTTCCAGTTAAAGATCGAAGACCATCTAGCCATCATATCCTGATATAGCTGACTGTAGCCTATTGGTTAATGGAAACTCTAAAGAAGCCCGAAAAGATGGTTCATATGAGGTGTTTGTGATCAAGGTGTTTGACTTGACCAAAAGGAGACTAAGCACTATTACCAACTTTTAGCTTAGTGTTGCCTGAGGCTTTCCTCCACCATGGATTGGCAGTCCAAGATGTTGACTACTTGGCTAATTTGTACTTGGCTCATAAAAAATTGCAACCAAGGAGTCAGGTTCAAGTACAAAGTCCACCACCACTTCCCTAAGAAGCCCTTATTAAAACAGTGCAAGACATTGCTCCCATTCCCTCCAAGCTCAGTCACGTGTTTTGCTTTCTCCAATTCTAGCTTGCCTGAAGGAGTTTCACATGACTCCCCGAGAAATTATTAAGAGGTGAACCTGTTGGCCAGGTTTTTTCAGGAGTAAAAATATGGACAACATGGAGGATGCAATTGCTGCCAACACAGGCTTAACCAGCATTGTTCTGCCAGAGAGGAGAGATAGTTCAAGGTATTTGAGTGATAGGCTTGTCCTCTACACCCAAAATATCTGTTCTGCCATCAAAATCTTAGGTTCATCACAGTGAAGTAGAATGATGTTGCATGTCCTCATTGATTTTTGTTCTGGAAAGAAAGAATCAAAATCCTTGAGGTTGCATGTCCTCATTGATTTTAATGCTGGAAAGAAAGCATCCAAATCCTTGAGATAAGTAACTTATCAATTTGACCATCATGGAAAAATTGATTTGAAGCAGTAGATCCTTATTTCTCAGTCACATTCCTCTCCTTGCTGTTCTCTTTTTCTTCTAATCAGATCATAAGACCACTTTCTATAACCAACTATGGACTAGCATCTAGTTCTGTCATTATGTAATTCTTGTCTTTTTCATCCATACCCAATTGTGGTCTGTCGAAGTTATTGTCTGTTTCTTTTAGTTCTGGATCTAATTCTGTCTTAGACTCTTCTCATTCTTTGGGAGGACTAGCATCTAAACTCATCCAATCTAATCATGATCACAATGCTACCTTATACCTTCTCAAGTCTTTTTTGTAAGTGTCAAGAGGAATAGAGAAACACATGGTTGATCCTTTAATCAGCTAAAAGCTTAAATAATTACTTAATATATAATGGAGTAACCACCTACCTCATATGTGACATTCAGATCAGTAAATGTGGTGTGGAGTATCTATGCTGATATAATTACACCATTGATTTGAATTAATGACACAAAAAGATAGTCATTGACAATTTGACCTATAATGTAAATAGGTAAAAGAATATGTATACAATTCTATGTTCCATGTAAACATCCTGCATTTAGAATGCCTTTCTGACCTCTTGGTTCTCAACAAACTTGAGTGCAACTTAACAATAGGGTTAAGCAAGCCTCAACATGTATATTTTAGGATTGTCTTGATTTTTTTTATTATTTATAGCCATCCACTTGTTTGAGTAATCCTTGTTGGTGAGGCAAAATTTGATGTATTTCCACGTTCTGCTGTCAGTCGGTTCTTGCAATACAGAGGGCCATTTGCTCAAAGAAGGCATCCATTAGTGGACTCAACAGTTGTTTCTGAAATCCGGCAATGCCTTCAGGAGGGCATTCCTTTCCAAGGGGACCTACTTAATTTCAGGAAGGACGGCTCACCCTTCATGAACAGACTACGTTTGCAGCCGATATATGGAGACGATGATGTAATAACTCATGTAATAGGCATACAGTTCTTTACTGAAGCGCACATTGACTTGGGTCCATTGCCTTGTTCTGTTGCAAAGGCAAAGGCATCTGGAAGAACGTTGGATCGTAATCTCTCGGATCCACCTTGTCATAGTCCTATTTCTATGGGGCATGGAACTGTTTGCCGTGAGTTCTGTGGCATTCTTCAGCTGAGGCATGGGGCAGTGAGACGACACGTGTTTTAGAGACTGTGCCTGGTGCAAGGAGGAGACTTGGATGGGGTCGGCTGGCAAGGGAACTGACCACTCTTGAAGCAGCAGCATGGAGGAAACTGACTGTTGGAGGTGCTGTTGAACCCTCACGCTGTAATTTTAGTGCTTGTGCAGTTGGTAATAGAGTTGTCCTATTTGGTGGTGAAGGGGTTAACATGCAACCTATGAATGACACCTTTGTATTGGATCTCAATTCTAGTAATCCTGAGTGGCAACATGTCCAGGTGAGCTCTCCTCCTCCTGGTCGTTGGGGCCACACAATTTCTTGTGTTAATGGTTCTCGTTTGGTTGTATTTGGAGGCTGTGGAAGACAGGGCTTGCTCAATGATGTGTTTGTTCTGGACCTGGATGCAAAGCCTCCAACATGGCGTGAAATTTCTGGATTGGCACCTCCACTTCCAAGATCATGGCATAGCTCTTGTACTCTTGATGGTACTAAGTTGATAGTTTCTGGTGGCTGTGCTGATTCTGGAGTACTCTTGAGTGATACTTTCCTCCTTGATTTGTCAATGGAGAAACCTATCTGGAGAGAGATACCAGTGGCATGGACTCCACCTTCTCGTCTGGGCCACACACTATCTGTTTATGGTGGTAGGAAAATACTGATGTTTGGGGTCTGGCCAAGAGTGGGCCCTGCGTTTTCGCTCTAGTGATGTATTCACTATGGATTTAAGTGAGGAGGAACCATGCTGGAGATGTGTAACAGGGAGTGGAATGCCCGGTGCTGGAAATCCTGGGGCATAGCTCCTCCTCCTAGACTTGATCATGTGGCTGTTAGTCTTCCAGGTGGGAGAATTCTGATATTTGGTGGGTCTGTTGCAGGCCTTCATTCTGCCTCCCAACTTTACATCCTTGATCCAACTGATGAGAAGCCTACATGGAGAATCCTAAATGTACCTGGGCGCCCTCCGAGATTTGCTTGGGGACATAGTACATGTGTTGTTGGAGGGACAAGAGCTATTGTATTGGGTGGTCAAACCGGGGAGGAATGGATGCTGAGTGAGCTCCATGAACTTTCTTTGTCTGTAAATATTACCGTACTTCTCAGCTTTGCCTTCTTGCGCATGCATCATACTCTTAAACTCTGCCTCTGTATGTACAGGAGGGCCAGGAAACAGACAAGCTTGGTCCTGTTCGGCATTGGTTTTGTTTCTTTTTCTGTTATTTTTGCAGAAACTCGTGCTTCTGTTTCATCTCTCTCTCTCTCTCTCTCTCTCTCTCTCTCTCTCTCTCTCTCTCTCTCTCTCTCTCTCTCTCTCGTACACACACACGGTGAGTGGCCACCATGTCAATGCCCTTCAATTTCATCAGGGCCTGGAATTCTTTGCAGCCATAGGCCTCAGATGCAAGTATTACGTTTGGAGGTCGCCATTCTGCATTATTGCAATTTCAAAAGGATTCAGATGGTTGAGGGCCTAGAATTCTTTGCAGCCTTAGGCCTCAGATGCAAGTATTACGTTTGGAGGTCGCCATTCTGCATTATTGCAATTGCAAAAGGATTCAGATGGCTGTGTTGGGACTGGATGTGCAATGTATGCTCTTTAATGCAGCTGAAGTATTGGACTGACTGGTGAGATCTATGGCCTAACCTGTTAATTCCTTTGCGCTATCCGCTTGCGACCAGCCGTGGATCGATGGATGATCTTGTCTGTTGTGGACCTCATGGTCTGATCTGCGCCCACCTGCATATTGTCACATTGATTTGTGTCCTGGCTTGCAGCTTGAATTCAACCCCTTGTTTTCTCTGGCAGGCAAGGGCCCTTTTGCATGTTCCGGTTCTTAAGGGGAGCAAAATTCAGATGGAAGGATTTAATGCTGCTCGTCTTGTCTAGTTGAATTGTTAGATGGGTATAACTTTTGCATGTCATGCCAACCGGGGGGTTATTTAAATGGATCTGACAATGCATTGCTAAGGGTTCAGCTGACCCAACCCACACTAAACCCATCAGGTTTAGAGTTTTGGTAACAAATCTAGAAGCATAGAAGTACGTTAACCTTTTGGTGACGTTGTATCCTTTTTCTCATTCCAAGTTCACTCATGTAGACCATAGCCACGAGAACACTCAAAGAAATTGATGGTTGGCTCGACCGGCTCTTATGATATTTCATTTTGTCAAGTTAAATTGATATTTATGTGTGTACATGTAGATAATGCATGCTAGTTTAACTAATGAATGGTTGCACCTTTAAGCAAAACCAAATTTTAATCCGTCGTGAATGGAGCCTTTGACCTACAATACCCACAAACCCAATTCAGCACGAGTTAACCCAATAATTATGTGGAGAAAACTTACAAGTTTATGAGATACCACTTTATTTGTAAAATAGTTTATCACGTGATGGACCCACTTTAATTGTACTTCACTAGTGGGTAATGTCGGGTTGATTTTTATTAATGGAAATTGGTGGGACCATGGTCGCTCTTGTAGTTTGGATGCTCTAAAGTAATGTGAGAAGATGCCCTCAAAGCCAAAAATTAGGGTTCGGAGCTTCCAAAAGAGAAACCAGAAATTGCCCCATTTTTCCTTTTTCTTTTTTGTAAAAGCAAAGGAGAATAAAGGAAAACTCAAGGGACAAGTGCAACCTTTTATATGTTAAGATCCTTTTTATCTTGGGGATTTACTAAAGAGCCATTGCTTGTATGCTTGTAAAAGAGTTGCATATTTTTTCTAGGGAGGTATGGGTCAAGTTTGTGCTTTATGTTACCTGATCCATCTTCAACCATATCATATTAGAGAGAGATTCACTATCAGCCAAGAATACCTACGAGTTAAAATCGGGGACAATTCCGCAGTTTTGAATTTAAATGCCCACTTCCAGGCACAAAGAGCAATAGCTCACCTGTGTCCGAGTTGACATGCCTTTGCTATGGATGCAAAGTGACACAATGTAAATACAACCAAACACAGACGACATGAAAACCTAACACAAATGCAACCTGAGAAGTCGCCTGACCTGGTTTTACAAGACAAGCATGACATAGTACACGAAATTGCCTAGGTTGCTTTGACATTATCAATATCGCGAATTGCTGCTGCTACCATTGCAGCAACGTACCACAGTAATGGATCATGGTATCCTGTTGCTGCTCCTTTTGCTATACTGCAACACAACGGCAGCTGGACTTCTACGGTCCTTTTGGAGTATTTTGTCAATTTCCTTGTAATTACTGTATATATCATTTTTTTATAAGGGTCCTGTCTAATTCTATCTTCTTAATTAAAAAAAAATTGCCACACCCAACATGCTCCAGAATTAATTAAAGTAAAAAATAAGGGACGACGTGCCTCAACGTATGCTAGTGGGTGGTGGCATGTGGTGCCTGTAAGAAATCCTTTTTTAGCTATTTATTTTATTCTTAAAGCATGCACAAGATTTTGTTTTCCACCAAACAGACGAAATCGTACCAATGTGAATCTTCCACAGCATAGCTGCATGGGGATCCTTTATTTCTGATTGTTGGCATAGCAATTCCGTCAGAATAAGTTGTTTCTCAATGAGAATGGGACGAATTGGACCGGCATGATTGGACTAACTTTTTTATTATAAAATTTAAAATAATTATTTAAATAGGAATCGATTTTGATGGACGATGAGAACTGGTGTTAAGAAGGTGCGATCCTTCTCACATTATAAAGCTCTTATGTGACATGAAGTGCCTTTTGTTAGCATCAAGAGTGATTAGATGGTTGAAATAAAAAATATATATACTCTTGAAAGACTTTATTATTCTTATTATTTAGAACTAACTAAAACCATAACAAGCCTTTCGAAAATTACTCTTTGGTGTCAACATGAACAATTGCACCCAAAGTCCATAACCTAACTCTTCGAATGCAATATTATGTTCCGACGGTTTTTGCACCATAAATTTGAATTTGATTTCCCTGCCCTGTTTGTGATTGTCATGCTGGTTTTTTTATAGAGGCCGAGTTCTAACAAGTAAGCTACCAATGCGTTGATTGAACTCAACACCAAAAGGAAAAGGAGAAAAGCATAACCACCCCAAAAAAAAAGTTCGGATGGCAGAAAGTGGAGTGGGAATCCGAAGTTATTCGTATCATGTGGAACCTTCTTTGTAGGCATTTTATATCTCATCTTCCTTTCATTTGCAGTTAAAGAGGTTGGTGATAAGATGGTACAGTCTTTAGATTGAAATGCATCTCTCAAAAAGAGTAAAAGATTTTAGGTGTTTAGCTTTATTATAAAATACAAAAATACTGAGTTTTCGAAGTAGTGCTTTCAAAGACCAGTGTTTTGATTAAGAGACTGGAGTTGAAAAAATAATGGAGCGCGATGCACTTTCAATCGGATAACTAGATGCATGAATGTGCTTGAAATGCCCAACACTTTAAAATCAATACTTTCTCAATTTTTTATATAAGTAGATTGAATATTCTTGACCAAACCCATGTGATTCAAACATTTTATTCTATTTACCTGAAAATTAAGTAAATATCTCAACTTCTTTTTTTATTCCAAGTTCTTAACATGACACTTTGTGTTGCACAATAGAATAATCCATGCACACACCCATACACATAGTCCATGTGTGTATATATATATATATATATATATATATATATATATTATATGATATGTCTGCTTCAAAATGGGACTTGTGGTTTGAATTAAAACCTAACGGGGCTAGAAACCGGCTTGAAACGGACAAGGAACTGCAAGCAAACCAGGGGTTCTAACCGCTGGAGCGGCTCTTCTTTTATTATTTTTTGTTGTTCATGATTTTAGTCGATTTTGGGTTCTAACAGCAAGCAAACCATTAATTTTAGTTTACCCAAAACTATATATATATACATATATATATATATATATGTGTGTGTGTGTGTGTGTGTGTATGTAAAGATAAAGAGAACTTGGTATGTGTTAGCGCATCATGTATATATTATCATATATATGTGTGTGTTTCTATGTGCATACCAATAAATAGATATAGACATAGGATATTTGATAATTGAAAATCTCAATCATTCATTTTTATAAATAAATTATTAAGTTTATAACCAAAACGTGTATATATACATACTTATAAATGTGTAAATATATTCTTTTTACTTTTAAACTTAATCATCTATTTTTTATTGAGGTTTTCATCACAAGAGCCTCTCTCTTTATATATATGGGTCATTCGTGTTAACACTTTAAGCCCACTGGCCGTGGCCCATCGTCCACAGCCTAAAGATACCACTTTCGTGATTTCTCGAAAAAGTCGGGATAGTAAAGTTACCCATAATTTGCCTTTGCTTTTATGAAGAAACTCGAATGCCAAACTAGAAAACAAAACACTATCTAAGAAGCAGCAGCGAGAGAGAGAGAGAGAGAGAGAGAGAGAGAATTCACTGGGACTTCGTGGGAGTGTGATAGCTCAAAAATGGCGATTCCGAGAAGCTTTGGGCGCCTCCCCTCTTCCCAAACCACTCTCTGAAACCCCACTCAAGAAAATTAAAAAATCAATTATTTTCGCTTCTGTCACCCACATCTCTGAGTCTATCTCGCTGCATGTAAAGTGAGATCTCTACCTGTAGAACCCTAGATTCCCCTCTTCTTCTTCTCCTTCTTCCTCTTCCTTTTCTTTTAGTGTATTTAGTGTCCAGTTTCCTCTTTGGTTGCAATGGCTTCACCAAGAGGAGCCGCTTCAACTCCGCCTCCCATCATCGGGAAGGCCGGGCGCTACACCGTCTTCATAACGCCTCCCAAGGCGCCGGAGAAGACGGCAGAGAAGTCGCCAGAAACGGTTGCGCCGCCGGTGCAGCCTCCGCCTCAGCAGTTCGAGAAGGTCGAACCGGAGAAGCCTCCGGCATCGGGGTTTGGGTTCTTCTGGAACGCTGTCGCGAAGGTTCAGCGGGGTAAGGCTTTGCTTCTTTTTTCCTTATCGTTAATTGATTAACTTTTCTTTAGTTTCTTCCTTTGGCTTTTCGGGTGATTCTTGGGTTTTAAGTTTTCAGTTTATCTTTGTTTTTGATTTGGTGAAGTACATTCGACGGTGGACGATTATCTGGCGGACTGGTTCGGGCTGAACCAGTCGAAGTACCAGTGGGCTCTCAATGATTACTATGAGAGCAAAGGGTTGGTAAGAATCCTCTCTCTCTCTCTCTCTCATACACGAGCTTTTTAAGTTTTTTGCTTACTGATCACTTTGGAATACTTTTGCTGCTTCATATATCTAAGATGAACGGTAATATTACAAAGATCGAGCTCAGTGGAGATTAGGAATCCATCTAGCCGATCCCACTTTACTATTGGAAAAGGCTTAGTTTTGTTTTTTGGATTTGGGTTTGGCGTCTTTTGTTGGAGGACTAAGTTGGTGAGATCTGGTGTTTTCTATGACGGATTTGTTGCTTGTAATTGGAATTTGTTGGCTTTTACTCCCAATGCATAATGATTTTTCTGTTGTGTGTAAACTTTTATTTTTAAGCATGATGGATCTGCGTTGCCTGTTTCAATTTGTGGTAATGGCGGTTCTTTCACAAGTTATGTTGGGTATTCGACCGACTTTTCAGTTACCAGAAAGGAACAGCCGCGCTACAATGCACATCGTTTGATGTGCACACCTCAAAATGTAACTCAGGCTAGTAAAAAATGTTTCAAGTATCACGGGAAACATAATGTCGGCATAAATGAAATGGGCATCACGTTGTTCGTTCCAGAATTCTCGTTGCTTTTTTCCGGTTCTTGTGTTATGAATCGGTTCCTTTTTAGTGCATCTCTTTTATTTGGTTCCTTCTCATGAAGGAAATTTCATGTTGTGAACCATGAGTTTGGATTTTTATGGTGGAATGAACAGAATGTGCGCTGGAGCACGCATTGATTTGCTGAGTTGTGGTGCTGAAGATTGCTGAGTATTCCTAAATTTGGTTTCGTAATTGCTGATTCATGGCCTATTTGATTCCATGGACTTGTCAAACAATGGAATTCTTTATCTTCTTGGCAAGTGGCCTCCTTGTATGCAGATATCCAGGATGTTATTATTCGAATATCTGTTTAGACTTTGACGATCTAGATGTAAATATCTTGGACTTTTATATTCTTCATTTAAATGTTTTGATTGTCGAAGCAAATGATCTCATCTTGGGTAGTGGGGCTTGTGAACGGGAGTATCCAATGCATCCAAGTTTCTAGCCTCTTGCCTCCAGAGGTACAATGTGTAACGGGTAATTGTACCATGTCAGTTGTTCATTCTGAAGGCTTCTTAGCCTTGACAGAGTTCATATGTGAGGAAGTGATTTCTATATCTTTTTGGATATTCTTTTGCTGGTATACATCTTTGCTTTGTCAAGGATGTGAATGCACTCCCTATATTTTCGTACTTGAGGTTACTTGATTTTCTTCTATACATGTTTCTATTAGTTCCAAAGCAGCAGAGACTTGCTCACTTTGTGTACATTCTAGGCTTACCCTGCCTGTGGAACTAAAAGTCTTGCCTAATGAAATAACTCAAACCAAGCCCTTTCCACACTAGGTGCAGTCACCGTTCCGGTCTGAAAGCTAACGGAAAGAGAGGCCATAACCCACTAGAATTACTTGGGGAGTCTTGATATAACCTTTCCCCTCTTCACTGGCTACATTTTTATCGTTGACATGAGGAGTGTGCTTTTCTTGCTTAGTGTTTCAGCACCTGTCCTAGTTTTTTCTGAAGTGGGATCTCTACAGGACAAAGATGGCAAGAAACCTAAAGAACTCAGGAGCAGGGGGCAAGGTGTTTGAAGGTTTGTGCGAACCTGTAAGTTAGTTTTTATGGCTAAAGTTTTAGTTTTATGTTTGTGGATAATAGTAATTATTTGACTGTTTCAGATCGATGGAATTCAATGGCAGTTAAGTGGTCAAATTTCGTCACTGATCTTTGAGATCATATTACTATGGAGATGATATAATCTTGAGCGCATGCTTTGGTATCACTATTTCTGCCTCTGGCAGATGTTCTTGCTGTTATATGTAAAGATTTAGTTCCTCTTTCTCCATATTTTAGATTTTCAATGTCTACCAGTACGCCACTTGTGAGTCATGAAGAGAAATGGTATTCCATGGAAATATGTGAACGGAGACATATGTCGATGATGATATATTCCATACAAAGATAGGCTTCTCTTTGCATCTTTACAATTTCGATTATATTTATGCAGCTTCGTTTTATTTTACATCTTCCATCGTCTTTGTCTGGATATTCTGAGTTGGAAGATCTTGTCTGTTTATAGATGATACTGGTAGGTTCAGATAAAAAAGTGCATTACCAAATTCTTCAAGTTTTTACAAGGTGATGCATTTGGATAACAGGCTGGTCCGCCTATCAAACCTGACGCGCTCATAGGCTATTAACGAGGATATACCTGGTTAAGCCCAGTCAGCTATATGTCGACTTTCCAAGCCTTTTAGTTGAAACCCTCTAGAGGGAAGCTCTTGATCAATCTAACTGAATGAATGCACTTCTGATGTTACTCTGGCCGCCCGTAGGATTACTTACAGTTCGGTCACTTTGTGAATTCAGAATTCCCTAGGCTGCATTTGTATTAGAAAGGATTTATGGGGTGCAATTAACAGGTGGAATTGGGGTTGATTAGCTCATACTAATATCCTAAGTTGTGATCTGGATCCTTCCATGAAATCCGTTTAGGGTCAACTCCTTGTGCGAGAGAAGGATCCCCTAAGGGTTGGACTTCCTTGTCTCCAGCTGGCCGACGGTCTCTCAAACTCGCTCGCACATGGTAGAGAGAGAAGGAAGAAGATGCTATGAAGGGGAGGTTCTCTCCTTGTATTAAACTCAAAGTGTGACTCACTCCTTCCATGCGACGTGAAGAGAACTTATACAGTGTAGGCCTAGACACAAGAACACGACTAGGGCGGGTCTCATTGGACATGCGTATTACACGACTTAATGGAAGACAAAAGAAAGAACGAAAAGGAAGAAGGGCGCTTGGCGCCAGTTCCGCGGTGCCGCTGGTGGGCGCGCGCTCAGACGCCTGGTGGGTGGTGCGCTGGAGGTAGGTGCCTGGTCCTGTACGGTGACAGAACCCAAGTCCTGAATTCTTTTTTTTTTGGATCTGGACCTGAATCCATTTTTATAGTATATCGATCCGATCTCTAGCCGCCTCCCCGGTCTTTTGGCTTGCCGCGTACGATTCTCGAACAGAGCGAAACCTTACCAGAGACAGTTTACTTGAAACGGTAATCGTACTTTGATTAAGATCTCAGCCATCCATCAGGTTAATAGGACACACAACATTTGTCATGTTTGAAACGCGAGCACACAAAGAAAAGTTAAATAGCATGTAACCGGAAAAAAGGGAAAGACGGGCGACCGTTCATCACCAATGTCAACGGCCAGGATCGCCAAGATCTCAAATCACATTCGGAGCGTGATACGCCGTATCATCTTAACCTGTTGAGGGACGTAACGTCTTCGAACGCCAAAACCCTTTTATGAGGTTTAGGTTGTCGTCCTCGCGAGGCTCAGAGCGAGTGAGAGAAAGAGATGCCTGCGTTTACAATCTCAGTTGCCAACGTCTCATGGTAGACGTTATGGTTTTCCCCATATTATTATTTGTTAGGATTGGTTCAGACCTAAGTTGCCAACGTCTCATCTGAATACCAAATTCAGGAATTGTTGTCCTCAATTTTTGAGGTCAGTGACTCTTATTATAAGTGGATAGTTGTCACACCATGGTGACCATGTGCATCAACAATCTCAGTTTCAGGTTCCATTTGTTTTATGATGAACGACAGCTGCACATGTAATATATAATATATAGTAGTTTTTCTGGACCTCTACCTAAGGATTTGCTTATAACGGTGACTGATTAGAAGTTTTGGAGCATGGGTTTAAGAAAGTTCTAAAAGCCTTTAGCTACAGCTGAATTTGCATGCAATAGGAGTAAGAAAGACACGGGGAAGTGGGTAGTGGGCCCAGAGAGAAGAGTGGATACTGCTCAATGGACCATAGCTGGAAGTTAGGCGAGACAAACATCCTGAAGATTAAGGATGCCCATTTTAGTTGTCTTCAACATGCAACCCTACTGATGTTCACTAGATAAACGTGTGAAGATCTTGTTTTAAGTTTATAAAGTGAAACTAGAGTTGTAACTTACCTAATACTGGAACTCCTCAATATTCATCAGGTTGCTGGAGTTCCAGGAGTGACAGAAGCATTGTTTCAAGCAAGGTTGACAGCACTAGCTGAGGAGCGGAAAAAGCTAGATGAGACTCACATGCAATATACATGCACGGTTTGCAATAGGGAGTATAGAAGTGCCAAAGCTCATGCTCAGCATGTCAAGTCACGTAGTCATAACTGTCATATAGCACATTGCCAAGCTGGAGATGCTCAAAGTTCCAGAATCACCATAATCAAACCACTTCCAGACCATTCAGGCAACAAACCAGCTTCCATAGGCAAAGAGTTGACTCAAAGCGAAGTGGAGAGTGATGACAATGAAGACAGTGAAGGAGAATGGGAAGAGGTTGACCCTGATGATCTCACCGCTTAGGAGGCTGCTGAGGCCATGATGAATCTAAATGTCACGGAGCTTGCTGGTGATTCTGATCTTGTCATCGATGAGAATCTTGATGGAGCAAGTTGGGATCCTTCACAGTGCTTCATTTGTGACTTGAATCCAGATAACACTGTGGAAAACTGTGTGGTACATATGCATAAAGTACATGGTTTTTACATTCCTGATGCTGAGTATCTAAGGGATCCTAAGGGCCTCCTTGCACACGTGGCTATTCGGGTTAACATCTCTTCTTAGACGGTTAACACTAATTGCAATTGTCATACAACTGCAGTAATTTCTGAAAATGTCCTCTTGTCAGGTGACAAGGGACTTTGTATGTTTATATTGTAATGACAAGCGGCAACCTTTCATTAGCTTAGAAGCTGTAAGGAAGCATATGATATCAAAGTCTCACCGCAAACTGAACTATGGAGAGGGTGGTGATGAGGATGCTGAGTTGGAGGAATTTTATGACTACACCAGCAGGTATTTCATTTAGCAGAAGTCACCGTATGTGCCTGATGTTTATGTTTGTTATGTAGTTACTATGCAATTGTCTGTTCCTCCTGTGACATGCTTGGGTTTCTCTTTCCTGCATCTTGTCCCTCTGTATTGTGAACAGTGTAAGGTGTTACTTCAACAACGATTATATGCAGCTTGCTTTTTCCGAGTATTGCTTGCTTCAAGCAAGCATATGGCTATAGGCCTCTTTTTTATTGGTTAGTTGTCTGTTTTACACATTACCGTTTCTCAACATGCAAGTTGAGGGACGTGAAAGCTTTTGGTGAATTATGGTTTGAACAAACCCATAACTGAATGCCACTTATTTTGATCTTAGGATTCTAATTTGTTGACCATTTTTCAATATTTTAGTTAAACCCCTAGGGGGCATCAAAGCTTATAGCCTTATACATCTCACAATTATAAGACCTGATATAAGCTTTGCATTTAGTTGTGTTACTAGATGGATGCATTCACCATATGGACACCACATGAATATTGTTTTTATATCATTAGATATATGAAATCATCCATCACCACGGTTTACTATAATCTCCATATTATCACTTGATATTGAAATTTATTTCGATGCTGACTAGTTGGTTCTACATATGATAGGAGATCTACTTTAGGCTATATTGTATACCTTAAAACTAATGTTTTATGGAAGAGTAAGAAACAATATGTAGTGGCTAGATCAAAGTGCAGAGGCTGAATATTGTGCTATTGCCCTTGGTATGTGTGAGGGTTTATGAATACTATCATTAATGAAAGAAATTGGCTTTGGGAGAAACTCTCCAATTAATTTCTTCGTTGATAGCAATGTTCTCTTCAAATAGCTTCTAATTGAGTCTTTCATGAGAGAACAAAACACATTGAAGTGGATTGTCATTTTATTTAAGAGAAGATATATCAAAGAATTTTCAACCTCATCCATGTTCGATCGAAAAACCAATTGGCAGATATTCTTATTAAGCCGGTAGTTGCAAATGGACTAAAGAGGGCTCTTGTCAAGTTGGGTATTTTCAGCATTCAAGACCAACTTGAGGGGTCATGTTGAAAACTAGCTAGAATTTATATTTCTGTCTTTAATTTTGTGTATTGGATAGATCAGTTCCTATTGGATCATAATTTGATCTAATAAAAGCCGATTGTTCTCTTAATTACTTATTATGGGCATTTTTGTCTTTCAAGTTATAAACTTGTAAATTAATACCCTAATTGTAACGATGAAAGTTAAGAATAACAAATAAGAGAGAGGATGGCTGCAGAAAAAGAGGCACCGACCCTCATTCTGATCTCGAGTTTCACTTCCTTTGCTATTTTTGAGTTTCTATCATTTGGGTCGTTAGTGAACATATATATATATATATATATATATATATATATATATATATATATATATATATATATATATATATATATATATATATATATATATATATATATATATGCTATTTTGTTGGATGGCTGGTTGGCCTATGGGAATCAATCTTTTTATTTGCATTAACTTTGTTCTTGCCTTGTTTGGTGCTGGTTATTCTTTGAGCAGTTTTCTCTAGAAGATTTGGCTATGCCTTCTTTTGAATTGAAGTACATCTATCTTTGTACGGATTACTGCTGCCCCAGGATGCATCCCGCTCCTTTTGATATATTTTAGCTTCTCTGTCATATAGGAATTGTGTCAATGTCATTAAGTAGTGTTACAACGGCACACTATTTTGCAGAATTTGTCATCCATGAAGTGTTTCTTGTTCATACAACTTGTATTTAAGAAAAATAACTGTTATCACCGTTATCCTTTTCTTGTTTCCTCAACATAGCTGCCTAGTTCATGAAATAGTTGTTGTTGGTCTTGTGCCCATTTTGGGAAGACTCCTTGGTAGCAGAACTATTTTCACTGGAAGTGTAAATTAATGAGTTCCTTTCTTTTCTCTTAGATCCGATTTTTGCTTGAGATGGTTGATGGTGCCACTCTCTTTAGTTTGACCATTGACTCTACTTCTTGACAGACAATAAGGCTTTGGACACATATAGGTGCCAAGAGCTGTATAAGGTCATTCTCAAGCTGTGTTTGAACATAACTGTTACAGATCTTGGAGATTACTTGAGCTATGGATCTACATTAAGGAAGTTTCTGCATATTAACTAAATGAATAGAAGGCCAGGGGAAAGGATTTAGTGCTTAGTATCACATTTCAAAATGTCATGGTTAAAGTTGCTAAGCTCTGTGCTACCTGAGCTTGACCTTAATGGAGTAGGAGAATCTCAGAGATGGAATGAGCGGCCGCTTGCATTGTTTCCAATACTTCACACTATGTTTCTGTCTAGTATCTGTTAGTGGTCTGCCTACGTTGTCGGGTTGCTTCTAACAGGCCTAGTCCACATTCAGGTTGTTTACTATACTCCACATTCATGTAGTTGACCCCATCTAGTATGGGAAAAGGCTTAGTTGTTATTGTCATGAACTCAGTATTTCTATGTAACTTAGGACCCAACTTCCATTGGCAATTGTACAGTTTGTGATGAAAGTTTTCTGCATATGTCATGTTTGTGTTTGTTTCTTTTACATGATTTGGATTTTTAATTTGGAGTGTTTTGTCTATGAATTCATGTCTGTGCTTGCACATTAAAACATATTATCATGACTACTGTAGTTTTTTTTTGCATGATTGACATTTAATTTATAGTTTATTGTCTACAAATTTATGTGTATGATTGCAATAAAAATGTATTACTAAGACCACTGTGTGTCTTGCACTCAGAGAATACTGTCTGCAAATTATGTAGAATTTTACACAGATATACGTTGTTATGTCCTATATTTATTAATTTAGTGTGTGCAGACATCCGTGTATCCTGTCATCCTTGATTTCAGAATTTGTTGCAGGTATATTTTACATAGATATCCTGTCGTCTGCCTGCTCAAAAGATGGTTTCTCATCAGCAAGATAGGAACGTCGTTTGGAAAAGCTTAACGTGCACGCCGTCAACTATTTTTAAACGAAAAGTGCTCCAAACTGTACCACTTGCTGGTTTTCCTAAATACTGAAAGTAGTTGAGGCGTGCAGGTCTTCTTTGGAAAAAGGATCATGTACACGAGGTTAAGATTTTGACCAACTCTAGGTAGATGTTCAGGTAAGCGCACTTGGATGACAGCTGCTGAATACTGGAAGCTACCATTTCAAGTGATGAAATCGTCGTTCATCTTATTCATGCATACGTGCATGCTCATGTGGGCACAGATGAGTGTATGCATGTTGTGTGTGTGTGCGGTAACGGTCCTATTAATGGGTAAATCGAAGCAGCCACCCCGCTTGAAATCCGAGAAAAAGTCGTTCAGGGTCAAAAAAAATTTGTAAAACCATGTGATTGCTTTAACCGTAGTTCAGACAACTAAACTTAGCCTGACCTGAGAAAGTTTTGCACCGATAACGAGCTTTTCAGGTGGGGGTTATCAAATCCGCCAAGTGCTTACATGCTTTTGATATGATAAGATTGTTTTCCTTGTATCTCTTCAGTTTGAGCTCAGATTCAAGTGATTCTTGATCTGATGGAAGGCAAACAAGATAGCCTTTCTAGAAATTTAATAATCATGAAAATCCGGCTTAAATTGAATTTTTACCAAATTTTATAACTTAAGATAAAATTTTGATAAACAGATAGTTGTGGATTTGATTATGCAGCTAATACACAGACTGAACTCACAATAAAAAAAGAACGGAGAATACAAATGGAGATTTTATTAACTAAAGGTAGAGGATATAACTATCATTAAGGATCGAAACAAAGAAAATAAACAAGATCATATATGATGATAGATAGATTGATTCATCTTTTTCAAAGTGAGTAGCCACTTCTTTTCAGTTGATGGTGGGTTGATTCCAAATCCTTCTTCACTCCTATATAAATCCTAGGATAGTGAACAATAACTCTTTGGATCCCTTTTCAATTTTTGACGAACAATTCCTTAATTTAGGAGTAAGATCAAGCGACCTGAGAGGTCATCTTGCAGCCAAAGGGGTATCATCTTGTTCCTACCTATCCTCCAAACTATTGAGATGACATGAAGATCTTTTAAGCCACAAAATTGTGGTACACATAAATGAAGACAATTTGGTGGATGTATTATAAGAAGGCAAGTTTTTTGTTTTTGGTACAATGGTGAGGCCAAAGCATATGCACGCGTTAGTAATGGAACTCATGACCTTCTCCTTGTGAATTGATACCCCCGCTTGGTGAATTATTGCTCCTTTGTGCAAAATAGGCCAAAATTTTGCAAGTATATGACTGTATAAAGACCGACTAGGTTTGTAATAAGCGTTATATGATAAAATACTGACATAAAACCAATAGAAGATAAAACCAGAAAATTGAGAGAGTTTGATTCAAGGCGGTCTACGTATTTGTAAAGGTGCAGGTGCTTACTGAGAAGCAATCACGGAGCATTTGATTGAAAATGAATTCTAACAATTAAACATTAAATGGATGAAATATTGAACTGAACCAAACAAAGATGGAACCTGCTTTTACGGAGCATTTGATTGAAAATGAATTCTAATAATTGGTTGTACGGGATGGTGGAAGGCATCAAGAGTGAATTCATTTCTTTGAAGAGGTTATGAAATAATGAAAGATCAAATAGTAACTAGGGAAATTTCATTTATGGCTCCAACAAGCTGGACGAGAAGAAACTGTTCTCATGGTTCTATGATTGAAGATGGAATGCACACACTAATCAAACATAACCTCAAAGAACTAGGTTTGGAACCCGCTGGGATTGCATGTAGACAGACACAAGCAAGGCTCAGTGCAATGAGATACTGGTGTGATGGAAAAACTATATATATATATATATATATATATATATATATATATATATATATATATATAATATGAGCATGCTTAAATCCACTTAAACATTTCTATCGTTTGATTGACACAATCAACAATAAATATTTAAATTTAAAAAATATTCAATGCACCATTAAATACCAAGTACGAAAAGCACAAACTTTTTAAATTCAAGTCTCTATCTTTGATCACACTTATTGAACAATAGAGATCTTTGAGCAAATTTGAGCATACATGGTATACCCATATATCAATTTCACTTTCTTGGTCTCTTTCTCTATATATAGAGATTGGATCATACCCACTGACATATACTTTTCTAAAATCCTTTAAAACTTTTGAAATTATACTCATGTGGACGTGTTAAAGATGGACAGGATCCAGTTTTCTTATATATATATATATATATATATATATATATATATATATATAGAGAGAGAGAGAGAGAGAGAGAGAGAGAGAGAGAGAGAGAGAGAGAGTGGATGTGGACGTGGGATGCATTTTGCAGTGAACCATTTGACATTTGACATCTTTGCAATTCCTTTTTCTTTGTGAATTTCTTATCTGTTAAATGAATATTGGTCTTTCTGTGTCCCTACATTTTTTATACTTCCACTTCAGTATATTTATTTCTATCGCGAACATTTATACGCATCTTAATGTTGCTTCACAATATTTACCTTTCAATTATAATAATATTTTTTTAGTACACAACCACCTAATTTTTCTATGAAAAGAAATTGTTACACAAAATAAAAACCTTCTAGTTGAAGGTCCCAAGGTTTTACAACCACCAGCACGCCTACCATGAACTGCAGTCTTGGTCCTGGTCTAAAATTGCTGGTTGTGGTTTGAATAAGAAAAAACTAAAGATAAAAAAAAGAGACTTATAGCAAGAGATCAAAGCTAGGGTTTGAGCTGTAGATTTTAGTTCGGGTCTGATTTTGGTCTAGAGGAAGGGGTCGCTGTGACCAAACCAGGCACCCATGCCTGGTTCGGTTCTGGTTCGAACAACGTGTCCAGTTAAGAATTGGACATGTCTATGTCTGCCTAACCTTAGCTTGCCAATAAAATACAGAACAAAATCACATACCTCGGCTAAAAATTGGTTGAGGAAACGCTTAAATAGTTAACCAAGACTAAATATAGGAAATTTTATAAATGCACCACATATTTTCAACTTCAATCAGAGACGAACCATAGGGCTTTCTCTTACAAATATGCTATCAAATGTATTGCTAAATAAGAATTTAACTTTATAAAGAAATTTCACCCAATCTAAATTGGAAAGTAATTTAATGGCGAAAATGTAAGCCTAATCTACTAACCCAGCGTGAGCTTCATAGTAAGATGAACGTTGGATATTGATTAAACATGTAACAGGTTAATTGCGCTTTGGCCGAACACGTTAAGCTGTCTTTATGAAAATTCGGCCAACAAATATCCCTTTGATTATTTTCAACCTTTAAGAGGCTTTGTGAAAATTTGTGTACGACATCTCACCTTACGGAAAATCTTGCGAAGCCCTGAAATAATTGGAAATGGCAATTTTGTGATTTCGTGCTCTTCCAAGGTTGCGTGGAAACGGAGAATGACAATCTTCTATTGAAAATCAACACCAGGCTCGTCAATCCGTGTAGCATTGGGCTTTGGCGTTCGTCACCATAAAAATTCTCTTCTCTTCTCTCTCTCTCTCTCTCTCTCTCCTGAGAGAGAAGGATCGTGTTAGGCTTTCCTGGTTCATGATTTGACAGATAAGTAGGATTAAGAGGTATGTTAGGGATTTTCCCCTTGTCTATTTTGGATTTAATCTTAGATTTATCGTCTTTCCTTTTCCTTCTTTTGATGATCTTGTTTTTTGGTTCCCGCCTGAGTTATTATTTGGAAGAATTTCGTGTTCGAATTTGAGTGGATGATGTAGTGGATGTTGAAAGTTTGATGTTAAATAGGGGTTTGATGCTGTATTCTTCTCCGTTGCTTTTGAGTTTGATGATTTGCTTCTTTCATATATTAATTACTTTTTTCCCCGTAGATGGATGTTAGGACTTAAGGTGCTTCCTTCAAGGATCAATATAGAGCTTGGTTCATCTTTATGACCGTCTCGTGAGTACTATCTTTTATTTTCTCTTTCCTGGTAATCGAGGACTTCAATTCTTATGATATATACCCATCTCATGGGTAATTGGTTCTTGAAATTTGCGTGTCACTGCATTCTTTGTTTTCAACAGGTCAACGTGTTTGTTGATTTTTTTTTGAATAATTCATATTCTTATGGGTATTAGTGCATCCGAATATTCTCAAAATTTCAATTATAATGTGTCTTTTGCTGGTTGATTGAACTTGAGTGTTGATTTACCTATTTATGCCCGGGCTTGAAACAAAACCCGTTGATCAGTTGAATTCAATGGCTGATTGAGTTTTAGTTTCGATACTTATATAGGATTTTGGCCTGTCTATATACAATTTTAGATGTTGCACGTTTAACCTATGGTCTTAAGAATAATATGCATAGGATTGTTATTTTGTTCCTGTGCTTTTATGTGTTTGATGAACTGTTTTGGGTTAGAGAAAAACTTTGCATAATAGGGTTTTGTCTATGACTTCTCATGATCACTTTGGCTTGTGTTCACATCTCCTCGGTTTCTGTGATTGAGATGTTCGAAGACTTTCTTTGTGACATTTAGGTTCATGCCTTTGGTAAATTACATGGACATTTTTCTAAATATCACATAATACTTTAAGCCTTTAAGACTGCGTATATGTTTGGAAGAAATATTTGCCAAATTGGAATACGGAGAGTGTCAAATCTTTTTTTCATTTCCTGCAATTTTAAAGATGATATAATGTGTGGAAATAATGTACGAGCCCAAGAGACACAATTCAACCACTCAAATCAAGGTATATTATCCTGTGTTATCCCTATCGCACTACAACCATGTTGTATCGTTAAAGAAAAGTTATTGGGCTATATCTTGTGATACAACATGTATCGCCCGTATCGTACGATACAGGCATACGATATGGGCGATACACAACCTTTATGATTAAAAAATGATTTGTAGAAGACCCACCATTATGTGCTAGAACTGTGTGGAACCCATCTATAGCATCATTCTCTGTGCCGACCTCACAGGGTTTGTTCATCAGGTGGAATTCATGTTAGAAAATGAGCCCAAGTGGCCCGGGCCTACAGGGCCACTAGCCGTTGGGGGCTGGCTGTGACCAACCCCTTTCCCTCTTCTCCTCTCTTTCCCTTTCTTTCTTCTCTTCTTATTCGCATGTACTCTCTCTTATAAATATGACCATTGTGTAACATATTCTCAAGCCTTGTGGCTAATCAATAAAGATTATTTATTATTCGGTGTGCTTTGTGTTCATTACTGTTTCGGTGTGCCCTCGTTGCACTCGTCTATAGCCTTTTCTAAGGGTTTGTGATAGGTACATTATAGTGATATTTATTCATCGATCTTCCGTTGCTATATTGGAGCATCATCTTCATTACATAGTATCAGAGCCATTTTCGATTGTGGAAATGCCGATTATTGCCTCGGAAAGCGTGCTGATAGTGCTCTTGATTTTGTTTTAAGTTTACTTCTTTATAATTATTTTTCTCCTTGAAATATGGATGAAAAGGAAGGATTTAGTTTTCGTTTAACACCTTAAAACTACAAAACATGGGCTCAAACTATGGAAAATTATTTATATTTCAAAAAATTATGAGGCTATGTAAGTGGTTCGAAGGAAGAACCCTCCATTAGTGCTATGCTTGAGCAAAAAGAAGAATATGAAGGAGGTCATCGAACGGTCACACTAGGAACACTTTGGCCGGCTTCACTAATGCAAGAGAAGCATGGGAAGACTTAAAAAAAATCTCATGTTCAAAGTGATATTGCTCATAGAATGGCAAGAGACAAATTGGTCTCTCTTAGACAAGGAGATAAAGGGGTAAACAATTTCTTTGGTGAATATTCCAATATTTGGAACCAACTATATGGTTATAGAAAGAAATGTACACAATGTTTCAATGAGAGACAATGAAAAGACAATGAAGATTTTGTATATCAATTTTTACGAAGTCTCCGAGAAGAATTTGAAGGAGTTAGGTTCATCGGAAGCTGTTTCCTACCAAAGAAGAGGTTCTTACCGATCTTCAAATGGCGGAAACAAGAATGAATGAAGGTAGGCTTCAAAAAGATACCGCACTTCCCGCATCTAAACCCGGAGCAAATGTGAAGGCTTATCGTCCTCCCCATTTCAAAAACGAAGGATCAAGCGAAGCAAGAAAAGAGGTCATTTGCTATCATTGTAGAGAAACCGGGCACATAAGGCCAAATTGCCCTAAATTGAAAAATAAGGTGGCCTTAGTGGAAGAACATGCTTCATCTTCAATCCTTGCACTTGAAGAAAAAGTGAAGCAACTTGAAGCTCAAATGAACGAGAAAGCAATAGGTGGTGCGGTTTGCTCTTTTTCAACAAAAGAAATTCAAGGTATAACCTCTTGGATTCTTGATTCAGGTGCTTCATTTCATGACTTCTAATGAAAGAATTTTAAACTCATGTGTTAAAAAATCTTTATCTTGTGTTTACATCGTGGATGAAACAAAATTAGATGTAGATAAAATTGGTGATTTACAAAATAAAAATTTTGAAATATCTAAAATTAGTGTTGTTCTAAAACTAAATTTAAACTTACTCTCTATATCTCAAATTTCGGATAAAAATTGTGTTTAACCTTTTCATCCACGGGATGTATTGTTAAGGATCGTCTCTCGAAGAAGGTGATTGGTCGTGGCCATAGAGAGGGCGAACTTTTACATTATGGACTATTTGCATAGTATAGGATATGTTAATGTTTTGACAAATGATGCTCTTTTATGGTACAAGAGACTAGAACATCTTAATGCTAAAAAATTGTATCAATGTCCTCTTGGAATGAAATCTAAGGAATATTTTTCTTGCAAAGATTGTGTTCTTGGTAAAATGCAACATCTTCGATTTTGAAACAAAATACATGTTACCACAAGACCCTTCGAAATAGTTCATTCGGATGTATGGGGTCCGACACCCATTTTGTCTAAAGGAGGTATTTCCTACTATGTACTTTACTAGGTTTACATGGGTATATCTTTTAAAAGCAAAATCTGATGTCTTTCAAAATTTTGTTATCTTTCATAATCTTGTAAAAAATCAATTTGATTCCGAAATCAAGATTTTTAGATCCGATTCAAGAGGAGAGTTTATGTCAAAGGATTTTAAAAATCATCTCAATATATTTGGAATTATACATCAAACTTCTTGCTGTAAGACTCCTCAACAAAATGGTATTTCTGAACGTAAACATAGACATATTTTGAAAACCACAAGAACCTTGCTTTTATCAAGTGGTGTTCCTAAAAATTTCTGGGCAGAAGCTATTATGACTGTAGTCTATTTAATTAATCGGATGCCCTCTTCAGTTTTACAAAATTTGTCTCCTATAGAAAAACTCTTTAAAGTTTCTCCCAACTATTAAGACTGCATATTTTTGGATGTAAATGCTTTGTTTATACTAACAAAGACAATAAACTATCATCTCGTGCCATAGAATGTGTCTTTCTAGGATATGAAATAACCAAAAAGAGGTATAGGTGTTATGATTTTAAAAATGATAAGTTTTATGTATTGTGAGATGTCAAGTTTTTTGAAAATGAATATGTTTTTAAAGGCATGGATGATGTTAGTTCTCTTGATGACTCCTCCTATTCCTTCTTGAATGATATTTTAGGTGAAGAGATAATTCATGTAGAAAATGATCTTGATGAACATATGACTTCAAGACACCCTGTTACACCTTTTGATCAACATTATACTAGGAGATCTATGCCTATTCCTAGAAGGTCAAACCGTGATTCTAGACCTCCTGAAAGGTTTGTCTCATATGATAGCTTTTCACCAAGGCATAGAGCTTTGGTAACAAATATTTCAGCTATAAAGGAACCTAGAACCTTTAAGGAAGTTCAGTTATCACACGACTGGATTCATGCAATGAACGAAGAGTTTGATGTTTTATATAGAGCCCAAACTTGGGATGTTGTCTCTAGACCATCAAACAAAAAGACTATAGGTTGTCGGTAGGTCTATAAAATTAAGACTAATGGTGATGGTTCATTAGATCGTTATAAAGCTAGATATATGGTCTCAAACAAGCACCTCGTGCTTGGTTTGAAAGTTTTTCGATGTGATTTGTTCTCTTGGATTTGCTTCTAGTAGTCATGATTCGCTCTCTTTGTTAAGTGTCTTTACTGCTGCCGAGTCATTATCATTCTTTCTTTATATGTTGATGATATGATTATTACTTGGTGATGATATTAATGGCATTACGCCTTGAAAATAGAATTAGCCTTTGACGGTTTGAAATGAAGGACTTGGGTTCTTTACGTTATTTCTTGGGTATTGAGGTGGCTTCACTCACCCAGAGGTTATCTCCTTTCTCAAGTCAAAATATGTAGAAGATATCTCTGAGCGAGCAAGACTTACCGATAATAAGGCGTTGATACTCCAATTGAACTTAATGCAAAATACTCTTCTTGATGGTATCCCATTATCCGATCCTACCTTGTATCGCACTATTGTTGGTAGCTTGGTTTATCTCACTATCACTCGTCCAGGATATTGCATATCTTGTTCATATGTTAGCCAGCATTTGTTGCCTCTCCCACTACGATTCATTTATGCTAGTTCTTCGTATCTTGAGGTATCTAAAGGCAGTCTTTCGAGTCTCTTATTTTCGTCCACCTCATCCTTGGAGTTGCGTGCCTACTCGATGCGATCATGGTAGTGACCCCACCGATCGTAAGTCCACCATTCGGTTTTTGTATCTTTTTGGTGATTCTCTTATTTCTTGGAAGAGCAAGAAACAATCTACATTGTTTCTCAATCTTCCATTGAAGCAGCAGTATCGTGCTATGGCGTCTACTACCAAAGAGATTGTTTGGCTTCGTTGGTTACTTGCGGATATTGGAGTTTCTTTATCTCATCCTACTCTCCTATGTATTGTGACAACTAGAGTTCTATTGATTGCTCACAACTCATGTTTTTCATGAAGCGAACGAAGCACATTGAGATTGATTGTCATCTTACTCGTCATCACCTCAAGCACGGCACCATTACATTGCCATTTGTTCCTTCTACTTTGCATTGCAGATTTCTTTACTAAGTCGCATTCTATTTCTCGTTTTTAGCTTTCTTGGCAAACTCTCGATGCTTGTGCGCATGAAGAAACATCATGAGTTTGAGGGGGATGTTAATCAATAAAGATTATTTATTATTTGGTATGCTTTGTATTCATTTAAAATGAGAGAACATCGTTTAAGATGGTTTGGACATATAGAAAGAAGATCAAAAGAAGAACCTGTAAGAAGGTTAGAAAAACTAAATTTGGAAAGTATTAAAAGAGGTAGAGGACGACCACAAAAGTGTTGGAAAGAAACAATAAAGAATGATCTAGCTTATTGGGAGTTAACTGCTAACATGGCACACGATAGAGATCTGTGGAAACAAAGAATCCATGTAGCCCCGTCTAGTATGGGAAAAGGCTTAGTTGTTGTTGTTGTTGTATGCTTTGTGTTCATTACTCTTTCGGTGTGCCCTCGTTGCACTCGGCTATAGCCTTTTCTAAGGCTTTGTGATATGTACATTGTGGTGATATTTATTCATCGATCTTCTGCTGTTATATTGGAGCATCGTCTTTATTACAATTCATTGGGGCTTTTTGGTTCCTCCTTATCAGCTTCAGCAGTAGATTGGAGTATAGGTCGCTCACTGGTGGATTGTAACTACACAAACATCGACTAGAGCGTGTCACCTTATTCGTGCATATCCTGTCCAGGCTAAACAAAGCAAGGTTTCACATCACTTGGGTCAAGCAATCTCTCCTATGATTCGAGCTCGGCCATAAGCGATTCAAAGGTCAGGTCCAGCGTGGGTGGTCTTTTGGTTTTAGGATTGCAGGATGGTGGTGTTGCCTCTGAGAAATCGTCCATATCAGATGAGTGGACATCGTTGTTCGCTGGGAAAGATGTGTTTAGTCTGCCCAGACGATTTGTGACTCTTTAGGAAGAAAAGGAAATTGGAAAAAGATGGACAGAGTTATGCATTTCTTGTTCATGGTGCTATTAATGTTCATGTGCTTGCTGCATAATGAGGTGGAAAATGAGGTCTTTTGTGGTAAGCTTTTAGGTTAAAAAGCTCCTGAAATTTTATGATTTTTTATGATTTAAAAAAAAATAGTATTAAAAATGATATAATACGATACGATATCATGGACCAAAACGATACACGACACGATACGAACAACACTGATATTATCTACTGCTTAGACTTATGGATCTGAGTAAAATTGCAATATCCTCTACTCAAATAGCATAAATGGGTTTAGATGTAATGCTGATGAACAAGGATCACCAATAGGACCAAGATATATTGTTTATCGGCTAGTCTTATGGATCTGACTAAACTGCAATGTCCTCTATTCAAAGAGGAGAAATGGGTCTGGATGTAGTGTTGATACATAAGCATATGTATTCCATAATTGATAAAAAGTAGAATATTTGTCATTGAACCTATTTGTTTGTCTTTAATGGGATGGAAATTTGATTATATATCAAACGATGGCTATTTTATTGATCCATAACCTCAAGCTAAGCATGATTGAGCAAAGTTCTTGTTTCAATGTTTTAGCTACTTAACTTAGATCGTACATGAGATTGGCTCTGGGCCATGTATGTTCCTCATAATTTGTCTTCCATTTAAAGGTTTGTGGCATAGGTTTCTTGAAGAAGCATCTTTTGCAGCGGGCTTGTTGAGAAAGTCAAGTTGACATATTCGATCTTGTTTATGTATAGATCAGTCTATGTTCAGTCCATAATGTATAGATTAGGATTTGGATCCCAATTGATCAAATTTTGATCCATTGGGACCCGAGTCATATTAAATACTTATTAGGGGTAATATGGTCTTTCAAGTTATAAAGTCTAGTATATATTAAGTGAGTGTCATTAGGGTTTATTTGAGAAAAAACGTGTGATGCTGGACGATTGCCAAGAAGGAGCCGCCCAGCCCTAGTATTGTATTTTCATCAATCGTCAATGAAATTATGATGTTTCTTGTGCAAATCCAACATGGTATCATAGCCTATTGAGGCCTACATGCGATCAATCGAGGGAGAAAAACAGAAAAAAGAGGTTTTTCTAGCAAAGAGATAAGTATTTTTCATAGTTTTCATGGTATTTTTATTCAAAGTTCAGTTTTGTGTTGGATTCTAAACATCATCGCAGTGGGTGTGATATTCTCTTCATAATCGGATTAAATATAAGTTGGGAAGTGATTTTGTGATTTGCAACCGAGATTTTTTATTCTCAAGAATATCCAGCCGAGTGGTTCTTTGGGAGAGACTATCGTGTGCATAATCCTTTGGATTTGTTTAGAGCATATATGATGATGATATTGGGTGATTCTTCTTGAATCTTTGATTAATGAAGGCCTTCACGATTTGCTATCAATCTCACTTTATTGTCTTTGGGAAACACAGTATCTCTGAATATAGAAAAAGGAATGATGATTGAAGGGAATGAATCAAATTCCTTAGATAAAGGGAAACTATTTCAAATCACAAATTTGAAGTTAGATGGAAAGAATTATTTGCAATGGGCTAGATCAATTGAATTGGCAATTATAGCCAGGGGGTGTTGGGATTACTTGACTGGTGAGATATCTCCACCCCCAATTACAGATCCTCTTTATCCACGTAGGGAAAATGCACTGGTGAATGCTTGGCTTATCCAATCTATGACTCCATCTATATGCAACACATTCATGTTTCTAGAAACAGCTCGAGACATTTGGCTAGTAGTTCAAGAAGCATATGCTCAACGAAAGAATATTGCTAAGAAGTACGACCTCATTGGAAAGATTAAAAAATGCAGGCAAGGAAGAACAGTCAGTGAGTACTATGCAGAACTCGGGGGACTCTGGGAAGAACTCCAAATTTACTGTAAGACAAAATGTCTGAGTTACACACAGGAACGAAATGAGGAGTTCAAAGAACGCAAAGTATTCGATCTTTTATGGGGCATTTCATCTGAGTATGAGGCAATGAAGAACAACATTCTTAGTAGGGAAGAGTTTCCGTCCTTGAGTACAGTTTATTCACTTCTTCTTCGGGAAGAAGAAAGAAAACTTTTGGAGAATGAAACTAAAATCAGTTTAGAAAATACTGCTTTTGTAGGAAGGAATGCGTATACTCCATTCTCTAGGGGGAAAGGTGGTTATGGTAGAGGTAGAGGAAGATCTGGTTTTTCATTTGAAGAAAGGGATAAATTGACTTGCACTCATATGGGAAAACACGCCACACTAAGGAAACATGCTAGGAATTAGTAGAAAAACCTACCTACTTTCAGAACAGAACCAATAAGGCTTATTTTGGCAGTGATCAGACTGAAAAACCAAAGGCAGAAGAGAATGCAGCATCATTGGCAGACATGAAAAAGGGAATCGAGTTGTTGAAGGCCCATTTAACAGATACACAAGTACCATCTACCTCTTCTCACAGTGACTCACAAGCAACTATTGCCTATCCATTCTCATTCTTGACCCAGGGTAATATAAGTTCCTCTTATTCACGAATATGGGTTATTGATTCTGGGGCTACAAACCACATGGTCAGTCACAGAGACTTCTTTGATTACTATGAATTGACTCAGGCAAAAGTTAATATCAAGCTGGCAGATGATTCTCAGACTCCGATAGTGGGAAAAGAGAGTATTATTACACCTTTTGGCACATTAAAAAATGTCTTACATATCCCAAACATCTTAGTAAACTTATTGTCTGTCTTTGTTATGACACAAGATTTGAAATGTCGTATAATTTTTTATTCTATTGGATGTGTCTTTCAGGAACAGAGGACGGAGATGATCTTTGGTCAGGGTAGTATGAGAAGAGGCCTCTACGTTTGCGAGGATAATAAAGGAACAACACTACACTCCACAGTCGTTATAGAGAAACAGAAGGAAGACATGCCTCGTTGGCACAGAAGACTAGGACATTTACCTTTTTCAAAAATAAAGATATTATTACCTGAGTTTAGAGATTGTAATAATTTGAATTTGAATTGTGACACTTGTTAGAAGGCAAAACACCATCGTATTTTCTTTCCTTTAAATGAAAAAAAATCTTCTATTCCATTTGAAATTATTCATTTAGATATTTGGGGATCCTGTTCTACTACATCTGTGCATGGATACAAGTATTTTGTTTCATTTATCGATGATTGTACTAGATTCACTATGCTATATTTCATGAAAACTAAAGATGAAGTGAAGAATATCCTTCCTGTTTATTGTCAGTTTGTACATACTCAGTTTCAGCATACTATAAGAGTTTTTCCCAGTGATAATGGGAGAGAGTTTATATCTCAATCCCTTCATTCATACTTTCTACAACATGGAATTCTACATCAGACTTCATGTGCGTACTCTCCTCAACAGAATGGTGTTGCTGAAAGAAAAAATTGACATATTCTAGAAGTAGCTAGAACTCTCTTACTTGGATGTAATGTGCCAAAATGTTATTGGGGTGAATCAGTACTAACTTCAGTGTTTTTTATCAATCGTATGCCAAGCAGAATTCTGAATGAGAACACTCCATTTCATTTGTTATGTCCTTCTCATAAACAATTCTATCTTATCCCAAGAATATTTGGTTGAACATGTTTTGTTCATGTCCATCATGGATTAAGAGATAAATTAGATGCTCGATCAATCAGATGTATTTTTCTTAGATACTCTTCTACTCAGAAGGGATACAAGTGTTATGATCCCACAAAAATGAAAGTATATGTCACAATGGATGTTACATTTCATAAAGATATTTCTTTTTATGATATTGCAGAAACCACTCCATCAGATATGCCATCATCATCTGTGTTACCTCTTCCGCCAATTGAAATTTAGCCGGTGTAAGCGAATGAAGGTGAAGAGATGACCCTTGATTCAAAAAGACGATGGTAGATATATACTAGAGGTGACAGAAGGGTATTTACTCCACATCAATCACCTATCTCGGATCATAACCCTCTTCCAGAATTAGATTTAAATTCAACTCAAGTGACTACACAACATTATGATGAATCGAATGACTTACCTATTGCACTTAGAAAAGGAAGGAGAAACAATGCAAAATATTCATTGGATAAAATAGTATCTTACTCAAATTATCCCAAAGAATATCAGTTATTTGTGATGCATGTAGCTAAAGGTTACAATCAAGAAGAAGGCGCATAGATTGGCTTGAAGAAACATATGTTCAGTAACTAGATTGAACCTATTAGAATGATATTTGCTTTACTTGCATCATGGATTTTAAGCTACTAAACAAATGGATGTTAAAAATGCCTTTTAAATGAGATTTATACAAGAAGAAGTGTATCGTGGAGATAACCCATGGCTTTGAAAACGCATGAAGGAGCTTTCAACAAAGTTCCGTAATTGAAAGAAGGCTTATATGGACTTAAAACAATCTCCAGTACGAGCATGGTTTGAAAGATTTCGAAAGCAATGGTTTGCCTTGAAAATAGGTTTTCAAAAGGAAAAGTTGACATACTCTTTTCTTTCAAACATTCAAAGGATAAAATTAATTTGCTTTTCTTGTTTATGTTGATGATATTATTATCACAAGGATGTTACTAATGACTCTCTTTGTAAAGAATTTTCTAATATTATGCAAAGTGAGTTTCAGATGTCCATGACTTTTTGGGTCAGAGCTCGCACTTAACTTGGCTTTCGATCTCAAACGAAGCAAAAAGCGGATGAGACTTTTATAAGTCAATCAAAAATATTGCGAGGAGTAGGCTCGACAGTTTGGAATGGAGGGTGCCAAGCAAATGGCTACACCAACGCTAGGCACTTCTTGTTACTTGAACAAGGATGAAGGAGGGTAAATCCCAGAGAAATTACAAAAATAGAGGTATGGTAGGAGCAACTCACCTTATCGTTACTCATGACAAGTAGGCTAGATATTAAGGTTAAGCGTATGTGCGTGTGTGCTAGATTTGACAAAATCCCTAAAGAATCACACCAAAGCGTGTTGTTGAAATATCATATCTTGCGATATCTGAATAGGATCCCTTCACAAATGGGATTACGGTAATTCAAAAGGTGCTTCTTCGTAGCTTTAATCAGGTTATTCAGATTATGATTTTGCTGGATGCAAAATGGATAGGAAAGAAAAGCAGCTAGTGGGATATGCCAACTTTTGCTCCTCGAAGTTCACTAGAACTCTTGGAAAAGTAAGAAACAAAGTGTTGACATTGTCTCATGGCCTAAAGTTGAATAGAATAACATGCGCTAAAAGTTATGTATAATATGAATTAGTGTGGATGACATCATCTTACTTCTAGATTGGTCAAGCTTGCAATCACATCCTATGAAGGTATGACACCATACTACAATTCATATTGTCTTCAAAAATCCCATTTTGCATGAAAGAACAAAGCATACTAAAGATGATTTGTCACTTTATGCATGAAAAGACTCAACAAGGGTATTTATTGTCACCGGACATGTGTGAATGGGAGAACAAAGATGCTAACATTCCTTACACTAAAGTACTCAATAAGAGTAAAATAGATTATATTTGGTAACAAGCCCAACATTTGGTAACAGTCGAACACGATTAACATCTATGCTCCATCTTCGAGAAGGAGTACTTAGAGAATAATCATTAACATTATTTTATGTTATTAGGTTGGACCTATCTTATTCTGCACTCAATTCCATATCTTTCAAGATAAATATAGACATAGGAAAACTAACAACCCTGCGGTGTTAGTCATTCCTATTTTTCTAAATTCTCTCTTAATCTATCTCTTTAGGACCCCAAGAGAAGCTTCTTGCAAAGCTGTTCTCAGGACCCTCACTTTGAAACTTTACCTTAAGTACAAGGTGAATCTTCCTGAGGAGAGAGCATTGTGCAGCACCCTCCTACTACTTAGGTATTAACTGTGTGTATGCTAGGAAGATAGGAAGGATAATGAAAGCATTTGCTACTCCTTTTAATTGGTTGCCGCAGCAAAAGGTGAAAGTAGGTATGGATGGTTAAAACAAAACCTACCAATATAGCACATTAGTGAGAATATGCGGGAGATAGGGTGAGAGAGAAGTTGAGGCAAGTATTTTTGGTGAGGAAAGCATATGAGCGAGCAGAAGATCCTCAAAGTTCTCGCATTGACATCTTTCTTTTATTCTTATTATTTCTCTTTTACTAAGTATATTTTATCCTTCTTTCTATTTTGAAAACCCTCCAAATTAGTAGTTATTATCGAAGTAGATTTAGAGGTGTACCCCAAAATAGGCATCATATGGCAATTTTCTCTCATGCGCAACAATAGTAGAGCATGTCGAGACGTGGGGTTAGTACCTGCCAGTGGACTTTAATAGTTTCACAGTGAACTTTTCATATGGGGCACTAAGTAACGATGAGGACAAGTTACCCGAGAAGGTGAGCCTAAACTTGATACATTTATAAGTGAGTTGGATAAATACATTCCCGTAATAGTAGCAAGAAGAGATATGTTCCTTTGTTTAGGCCACAGAGGATCCTTTATAAGATCATAATATAGATATTGCCACATGAGCAAGGCTAGAGTAAGTACTATGTGCAGCCTATTATTCCACAAGTTCCTCGATTGGTAATAACAGCATATTCTTAGGATTTATCTATCACAGATTCGGTGATACAGATCTCGTTGATAAAGCTATTGTCGTGGTTTGACATGCATGCATTCGATATCCCATCGTCCGTGTCTTAAGAAAAACTCCTACCGGCGCATTTACTTACGTGAACCCCACTAATGTATCGCGTGTCTGGGTCAATCCACGTGGGACACGATCTCTAATCACAACAGGAATAATAGCTCCGCCTACTGGGCGCTTAAGTTGAAATAGCGTAAGTGCCAAGGTACCAAGTTTGAAAGGAGTACACAACACGCTATGAATGTTGTGACTTTTCTCGCAAGCGCACACTGATTTGCATACAAGTAATAAAAATAAAGATCAAGTTCTCACGTAGATCAATCGATTACCAACTTTTATAGTGACTTTGAATATTTAAGTGATAGCAAAAATCAATAGTGTGAAACTCAATTAAAATCAAAAATAAAATCAAAGCAATAAAATAAATACAAATAAATCAAGAAAAGTCAAGATTCAACCAAGATTTAAAAACCTAGGACTAGGAATTCACTATACTACCCCTACGACATCAGGATCCTATCTTTGCAACCCCTACGATAAATTGTAATCCTATCTTTGCAAATGTTTAATTATGTTTTGAAGATGAATTGTCCCAATTGTTTAAAGCCCAAATTTTTGGCACTCAAAAACATGCTAAAACTCCATCAATCTCATTCTCATGATAATTAATCCAAGTTCTAAACCCATTAAATTTTACATAATAATCATTTTCTTTCTCCTCAAGGATTTAAGCCTATGTCTAGGTCTCCAATTCCTAAGTTCTAATTATTAGATTATCAAGAATTTAGATTTCATCTTTTGATCCTTCACCCTAAAGCCTAAGATCATGTAAATATGGTGTGCAACATACCATATGCATTAAGTGATACGACCTTGATATGTTGCTGGGTAAACCCAAGTGTCAAAAGTTGTCTCAAGTAATAAATTCTCAAGTCCGAGTGTCGATCCATGTGGAATTGATGAAGAAAAATTCTTCGAGGTAAGGAAAGAATTTGTCACAATAATAAATATGGATAAAATTATTCACAAATGAAAAGGATTTTCTTGGGTTAGGAGATCCACTCTGGTTTATAAATTAAAGACAATATTATCTCACAAATGAAAAGGATTTGCTTGTGTTAGGAGATCCACTCTTGGTTTATAAATTAAAGATAATATTATCTCATTTTATAACCCAATCGGGTCCACGCGATAATGTAGAATACAACATTCAAAGTTCTTTAAAGTTATATATATAACAGTTGTGTTATGATTCCTTTAATTATCCACTAACGCCAATACTTGTAAATGTGGGTTCAAGCATTTATTATGCTAATCTCTTGTGCCTACAAATAAATCAAGTTCTTCACTTTTTACAAGCGAGTGGTTAATAATGTCAACACTTCAGAATGTTCAAGCATTCATTACGCCAATTCTATTATCTACAACAAATCAAGATCTCCCATTTTACAAGGAGGGTTTCTAAATTGTTTGTAAACAAAATACAACGCATATAATGATCACTTGATAATATATCATTTAAGCACAAGAAAGAGATTAATCCAACCTTATTTCATTACCAAAAAGCTTCACCCTATCACCCAAATAAATGAATTAGTTACTCATCAATCAAGATGAAAGAAAGAGAGATTAAGAAAATGATGAACACAATTTCTATTTAGAAGAAAAGAAACTACAACAAGAGAAACAAATAATACAAGTAAAATGATCTTGAGTTACTCATCAACCAAGATGAATCCCAAAGAGTAGACTAAAAGAAAATGATGAACACAATTTCTATTTAGAACAAAAGAAAACTACAACAAGAGAAACAAATAATACAAGAACATGATCTTGATCTCTTAACCAAGATGATCCCACCTAGTAACTATTAACGGTGCCTTTTATAGAGGCATAAAGGGTACAAACGACAAGAAAGTTGTTTAATGAGTTGTGAATGACGTGCCATTGCTTATCTCACAAAATGACAAGGGGAGTTTGTTTAATAAGTGTGAATGAGTACCATTGTTGTCTCCCCCACTTGCACCAACCAATTTGGTGCCTTAACTCTAACTATAACCCTATCAAAACTTCACCATTCAAAATACGGTCTTCACGAAAGTCAGCGGTTTTGTCTTAGTATTTCCAATGCCACCGGCCCAAATTTCAATACAAGCTCCTATAGCCTAACTTATGGCCCACCTTGCACACATTGTTCGTGTTCCAACAACAACACTGTTCTTACTTTCAAACCTAATCCGACTCACTGCACATCCAATTCAAATTGTTCTTCATGACAAGCTTGTAGATTGGGTCTTGGGTTTTCATTTTGTGTTCTAACTTTCAATCAATCTAATTAGACATTCAATTCAAATTGTTCTTCATGAAATGGTAGACTGTCTTAGCTTTCATTTTAGTTTCAATTGAACTCCTATAGCTCAAGAAATGGGTTGGATGAGTGCGTAGAGGTCGAAGTTGTCGGATCGCATTCTGGCCTACTTAGCCCACTTCAATTTAAATTATCTCAAATACGTGATTCATCTCTTCAAGGTGCTCATGAAACTTCAGAAGAGAATTGTCTTAGCTTTCCTAAAAGATCCGTATTCACATCAATCAAAAAATTTTCTCAACTCAAATTATAACCAATTTATGAACACTACCAAATAGATAAATTAAGGCCAATTCATACAATAATTCCTTCAATGATCCAATTAGGCTCAATATCATAAAATGTGACAAAACTAACTTAATTAAGTTCTAATTAAACCTTAAGAAGCCTAGTGAGAGGATTATTAAATGAATAAAATATATTGCTATCAAATTCTTGCAGATACTTAGCTTTTACACTCCGAACAAAACACACATAAGACTAAAATCCAAGGGAATAAGTGAAAATAACAAAAACTCAAAAAGCTAAAAAATGTTAAAAGATTTATTTTCCAAACGATATTCAAGAATGCAAAAGTTTATAAACAATAAGAGCAACCGTGAGATTCAAGGGATCAAAACATTTATGAGGTAATGTTTTTTCATATCTCAAACCAACACGCATAAGGAAACTTCAATTAAAAAGTACTTGAGTCAAGAATGATAGATTCTCACAAGATTCACTCTCAATCCCTACGTGTTTGTTCCAGTGTAGGTATTTCACTCAATTAAAGCCATAGTAAAATTGCATCGCCAATAAGCTTGCTTATGTTCTTACATCTCAATTATTCAAAACACATGTATGCACAAATTAAGAGGTGATTTTATTCAATGTGTTGTAATATGTGTCAAGGTAAAGGAGGGGGTAATAATGGAGCATGACATGCTTAAATACTAAAGAGAATAAAAGAAAGATTAGAGCTTGAAGTTCAAATAACAAAACACGAAAAGTTCATCCCAACTAAACATAATGCAAATTCCCTTTACATATTCTCTTTTTCTTTTCCTTTTTTTCCTTGTTGCTGCTTCTCTTTACACATTTTTTTATAAATATATTCATTAATTTTTTTTAATTTTTTAAATAATTTTCGTATTATTTTAATATTAAAGTATGATACGATACGATACGCCCGTATCGTGGAGCCCAGCGATACGCGTCAGACAACACTGGTTACGAAGAAATAGAGTTGACAAACATGTTCTTTTCCTCCAAAGTGCTGTGATTCACCTTTTTACTGCAGCCACTCTAGATTAATTTATTTATACAATGGCTTACTGAATACATGGATGGGGTGATGGGGGTATCTTACCATCACCCCATCCATGATCTCATTAAGTTCTCCAGTTAGCAGCCAAGGACCATTCATACCCCTAGCAACGTGTCTCAACCCCTACCCTACTATAAGCCATGCCTCTTTGCTATCTTACTCATGAGGGGTTTGCATAAACAAGAGTAAGAAAGATTTCAGCCCTTTCTAGTTCGCCAAAGATGAAGGGTACTATAGAGGTCATGCATCTCGAGGCAATGGACTTTCAGATTCGGGTCATCCCATAACACCCGGATATCTCCTGCAAAACCTCTCGCTTCCACCTCACCTCATTGTATCTTATGAGTGTCCAAGCTTATTTGGACAAAGCTGAGCTGAACAGGCCTTTGCTAAGCTTGGCCTTTCGAGAGATGAGCTCATTATGAGCCTGTCCAAACTTCTAAAGTACTTCATATTTCTCACTATGTTTCTCATGTAATTTGTGCCTCATCCGTTCCTTATATTGTTTTGTCCATACTCTTATCAAAAGAATAACATATACTGTATATTCTTAGCATTTCATAGTTTTTATTGCATCTCACAGCAGATACATGAATGATACATTTTCTTTAGTTAAACAAACATGTTATATAGATATTTTATTATGGACTGCATTTAGGTTTCTTCTATTTTTTCTTTTTGCTTCCTACTGAATTCTTGTTTTCACTTTTATTTCGCTTTTAAAAACAACCCCTCGCTGCCCATTTTTGTGTTCTTTTGAACAACACCTCATTGCTTGCTTCTGCTTCTTGTCGTCCCTTCACTTTCTGCTTCCCAGTCTGCAAACCTTGCGTGATGTCACTTTCATCCTCCCAATTGGTGTACCCTCTATATCTCTATTGAACTATTGTGGGCTGGCGTAGCTAAACAGAGTGTCTGGAGTGGGTTGAGCCTTGATTTTCTGTTTGAGCCTTCTCCGGTCAATGCTGTCTGCTTGAAACAGGAATCAGTGAGTGATGATATTACCAAACAAGATCTGTATTTGTTCTTGACAAATTGTGTTTTGTAGTTCACTGGTAGTTGTTCATTCTTACATATGGAAGACAGAGATGATCGATTCGCATAACATTTATCATGTAGCATGTGTTAGCCATCTTCAGCAACAGGTTCTCGAAAGCCCCCGATTGGATGGAAATGTGATGGTGTTCAAGCTTTAAGATATAGTCTGCGATTCTTGCAACTTCACTTTTATATATTATGTACTCATAGACATTATGCAGTCACCATTCTTCTTATATATATATATATATATATATATATAGGATGTCTTAGTTGCATAATGTCTTTTGGTGCATAATCTTGCATAAATATCTCCACTGTTCGATCTTAGAGATCGATAATAGAGATTTGAAACACTTTGTATTTTATGTGCATGGTGCATTAAATGTAGGGTACAATGGTACATTTGATTCAAATCTCTACTGTTGATTTCAAAAATTTCGATGAATGCATTACTTGTTTCTTTTATAAGGATTCAAAACATTACCTTTTCATGATGTATCAAGTTTTTAGGAGCCAATCCAAATCCATATCTACATGTAGTGCAAACAGCCCGTAGTTATGCTATAATAAGTGAAACAATTTTAGCATGAAATAGTTCACTATTCGATACATAATGTTTTTCGATACATAATCTTACACAAACATCTCTATTATTTGATCCTTATGATCAATAGTAGATATTTGAATTATTTTATATTTAATATACAAAAATACTTAAATTCAAATTTCTACTATTGATCTTGAACGACAAAAGTATTATGAATAAAAAAACATTATGCATTTAAGACACTATATATATGTATGTATATATGCATATATACATAATCTTACATTAAAAAAAAAATTATTGTTCCAATTTTGAGATCAACAATGAACATTTGAATTATTAGTGTGTTAAATACAAAGTACAAAAGTATAATTATGCTTTTAATTAAAAATAAGATATTGTATCATGTCTATATTTCAAACATGATGAATGTATTGGATTCGAATTGGGTAATGGATATATTTGGATCCATTGATATCCATAAGGAGAGAGAGAGAGAGAGAGAGAGAGAGAGAGAGAGAGCTTGGCTCACTTGTTGAGGGACTCATTGGGATGGCAGGAGCAGAGCCGTAAAAATTTAAAAATCAGGAAATTTTGGGAACTCTTCACTCGCCCGATATCAGGCATCACGCGTCTTTCACTCTCTGTGTGGATACATGACACGAGCAGAAAGAGGCTTGCACAAAAGATTAATTACTCTTTACCACTGCGATCGCTCTCTTAAAGTCTCGGCTTTCATGGCAAAGAAGCACTACCTCATCGCCAGCAGATCAGTGTGAGAAGAGAAAAGGCGGATCACCGGTGCGTTTACGAAGGAACTAGCAAGAAGCATGACAGGTCAGCGCTCTCTCTCTCCTCAACTTTATAGCTATAGATATCTTTGTACAGCTCTACGTTTGTATGCTTTGCGAACTTCTCTCCTCTGCCTTTCAATATTCGAGTTTTCTAGCGAAAGAGAACCGATTCGAAAAACGTACGTCAGTGCTTGATGGTTTTACTATAACTCCCGGTTCGAGTTAGTAGCGATCATTAGATCTCTAGGAGCAGTTCTGTTGTCGGAACTTTCATCAGCGAGTGATCTGGTAACAAAAGTCTTCCATTTCTATCTCGGAACTTTTGTCATCGCTCTAACATCTCCAAAGCAGTATGCTTACAATACTTCTCTTTTCCTCAGATTCTCATTTTAGTGTTCCTATATGCGTTGCTTCCTACCGCTTTTCTGAGAGAAGATTGCAGAGCTTCCTGATCAAACTCCGCTTTCTGGAAAGGAAACTTCACATATATTCCGAATCCCGAGATTACATCTCTGTCTTCCTCGACTGACCTTCTACGAGAGAGAGAGAGGGGGGGTTCTCGCTTCTGTTGCTTCATGGTTGTGTTCAGTGTAGAAGCCGGTAATTTCAGATGGCTTTTGTGCTCTTCCGAAGGCCAGCTCAGTCCTGATTAAATTCTTCGTACAAAGACCCCACGTACCGAGACACGTCATAATGACGTGAGATACGTCAATTTTGTGCACTTTTAGGTAATTTTTTGCGCATTTTCTTGAAGATTCGACCGAAACTTTTAAGGTTGCACCGTCCCGGGCATGTCCAGAACTTGAATCGAATTCCTTTGAAGATGAAGACGTTCGCGGGTGTGTATCATAGAGTAGAGGCCTTGTATAGATTAAACAATGTTACGGAAGTTATATGATTTCTCATATTTTTGGGTTCAAATATGAGCATAGCCTATGATGGATACAAGTAGGTTTAACCAGTGGCGGATCTATATTGAGCCGGGTAGGGCCTCCGCTCACTTGGAATTTTAAAAATCAAGCCTACTCATGGCGGAATCCATGTACTATATAATACATAATTGCCCCCCCTCTATTCTAAACCATTCGAGAGACGAATTTCTCCCACCCTAAAAGAGTTTCTAGATCTGCCACTGGGTTTAACTCATTAAGAATCTATATAGTTGGTAGTATTTGTCTTTAATCATGAATAGAACCAAATCAAAACCAAGACAGTTCCGGTTATGGTTCAAAAACATCAGTTTCGGTTCTGGTTCTAATCTCAACCTAAAACGGCTTAAATATGTCAAAAATATAAAAATTTAGAAAACAATTAAAATAATAAGCCAAACATGCAATTTGAACGATCAGGTTGGATTAAAAAAGGTGAAATCCTAACTGAACCAACAGGGTTCTCGTATCAGTTTCAGTTCCAGTTTGGCTCAGTTTTTGTATCAGTTTGGTTTTGGTTCCAAATGTCAAAAATCCTAAGTGTCTACCAGAAAGCATGGTGTTTGAAAGTGCGGACTTGCTCTTTTACACTCAGCCTGATCCAGATTGATCAAAGCTTGTTGGGCTGCCCAAAAATTATACTGTGGTGAAGATCATTTGCTTGCCAAATGAAGCGACTCGACCTCTTTTTGGCTTCGACCTTTTCGATTAGAACTTAATTGAAGCAGAGAGTCAGTAGCTTTCATTAGGCACAAAGAGCAATAGCTCACCTGCCGCGTCCTCACGCATATAATGTGGCGTGCCTACATGTCGGAACAATCTCACAGAGAAATTGAGTTCGACAGCTAAACACCAGAGAGAGAGAGAGAGAGAGATTCAAATGTTCCGTTTCATAAATCAAATAAGGGAAACGTTATTTAGAGACAGGTTCATATGTTTCTGTATCATGCATTAAATGATTGTATTTCAGAATCGAATTTGGCAAATATATCATGCACTACCTGTCCATAATTAATCCCCTTACAGAAAAAGGAAAACCATGACAGAGAATGGGAAGGCCGTCTTTCCCTCGAACGGGAGATGTGTTTTAGCTGCTTCTACAAGAGGGGCTATGTTGGTCTCTCCTGAGGCTAAAAACAAGACAAGCTGCTTGTTGTTCGGCTTGGTTGGTTGACATAAGCAGCAGATACATGGAATACAGAGAAGCACAACAACAGCTTCGTCTTGGTTCGTGCAGCTCGTTTACTGCATTTTTTGAAATTTTCTTTTTTCGTATTGACGTTTATTTTCAAAATGGTTTTACAACGGTCTAAGTAAAACACAACAATAATGTTTTGAAGTTTAAACTTTCACTGAGTTGATTATTTCGGAATTATGAAAAGGATAAAAAATGGAAGGAGTACAGGATAATTAATCGGCTCGTATCTTCATAACTTCTGTCAGTCAAAGTTGTTGACCTGCCCGTTCTCTTTGCAACTGCTCTTGCTTTTTTAGCTCCACCTGTAGTCGGGAGAAAACCCTCCCTCATTTTGTTGTGAGTTCCTGCATCCATGTGTGTGTGCGTGCACGCGTGAGAGGCAAGTAACCTGCAGCTATTAAGCCTACAATAACTAAAAGATTAATATTTAGAAAATCTACACATATATAACCGGATTCTATCCACTGATCATTGCTTTTCAAAAGGATGAATATAATTTTAAAGGTTATAAAAGTTCTTGAAAAGAATAATGAAAGACAATCTTATTATATGCATACCATAAAAAAAGAAATTATTGACCTGAATCGACAAAATCAGTGGTGGACAGGATCTGATCACTCTATGGATAAGTGAGTTGTGTGTGTTTGTTAGAAAGATGCTAAGGAATTAGTTGGATCCTGTCGCTCATCATCTATTATTTGCATCTTTTTCCCATGTTCTCAATGGGTCGAAAGTTTTATCTTTACAGTAAATATTACATTAAAAAATAATTTTCAACTTAAATGAACAAGAACTACATTTGCACGATCAGAACAATATAAAGATTTTAAGTATTTTAGAGTTTTAAGAACCAACCAAGTGCTAGACTCATCCAGTATGCAGCTTCTCCAGTTAGGAGCTTGGCTTGTTTCAAACGAGTCTATGAGAAAAGCAACTAAAAAGGAATAATCCCAGAAAAAAATGGGCCTGTCTTTGCTTGTTCTTCCCTTTCCATACGCCCTTTCTCTATTGGCGAATTTGCCTGAGGTGTGGGCCAAATCAAGCACGTCGGTGCGTGTGTAACTCGACCAGGATGAACTGGGTTTGCTTGAGCCCGACTCCTTGGCTGGTTGACCTTCGAAAAGTGTGCTAATCTTTGCTTGTCTTGATGAATCATCGATCTCCACGAGGCATTTCTTTCTCACTCCATCTTCCTAGTCTCGCCGATGGCCCTGAAGACTGGTTTGATTAGCTATTATACAGCTACAAAGGGTGTATTAAACACCATATAGTAGTATTCATCTTTATACTCCTTATTTATCATTTCGGCACTCGTAAGGCCCATCGTTTATATTTCACTAACATGGTTCTATATATATGTTTACAAGAGCGGATACACACATATATCTTTATTTTGGTGTTGATATTGGTACCATGCATGTGCAGGCAAACGGCAGTCTTCGAGTTGGACGAAGCACCCTTCCACACTCTAACTCAGGTAAAACTTGCTTGTGAACTGCAGGTTTCAATTTCCTACTTTAATAAGTAGAAGCTAGAGATTTGTCTTCTTTCTTTTTCTTTTGATGGAAAATAGAAAAGTTCTCTTACCAGTCTTCATTGTCATAAATTTGCAGCTAAAATATTCTGTTACGAATTAAAGTTAGAGACGGTCCAATATAGATGCGAAATCATGTCTTTACCCGCTTCTTTCAGCAAACATGTGGCCTTACAGCAAGCTAATATTGTAGAGAACACGTTAACAAAGGGTTTCGCTGCTACGGTGCTGCCTATTAGTCTTTCCTTTTGTGACGTTAATAAACCTGTTAGATAGATGGGAACTCTAATTCTATCTCCTCTGTATATACAGGAACTCAACTCCTTTGTAGATGAATGGTATCAATATTCTTCAGAAAAACTTTCTACCCTGAATCGTCCATGGGAAAAGTTATTCACCAAATTAGTTGTTGTCATTTAGGTAAGGGAAAGCCAATCTTTAGGTCTAATCACACTTTAAGATGGCTTAATTTGCTCTTCTTGGTGTCCTTGAACAGATTCAATCCACCAGTAAATCTTTATAGTTGCCAGGGACATATATGTCATCTGAAAGAGCCGCAGTGTTAATTTACCCATATGCAAGTGGGTGTTATACACACACACACACACACACACACACACACACACACACACACACACACACACACACATATATATATATATATATATATATATATATATATATATATATATATATATATATATAGAGAGAGAGAGAGAGAGAGAGAGAGAGTCTTATTTTCAGTTACCTTGAATTTGATTTGAATGAGAGCCAGTTACCTGAGCAGAAAAAGAAAACGGGTTATAAAAACCGTCAAATGGGCATATGTATGTTATCATCATGCAGGGGAAGAAAAACTGTTTTATATATCATAATCCTACATTATCTTAACCCTTGTAGACTCGTAAATTCTAATCTTTTATCTACGTCCACTCCTGCTATCATATATATTTTTTCTCCTTGACTTGTCATATATCTCACCTGATCATTTGTCCTCATCTCTCTCTACTAGCCTCTCTTTCGCTCCTTTGATATATTTTCGTGCCAAATACAGAGGAAGGGAATGAAGATGAGAGAAAATCGTCATCAACAATCTCTCCTTCCTTGAGCAAGAAGACAATCACCTCAGCAGACAAAAATAATGAGGTTTCTTCACATTCGCAACAGTTTGAAAAGATTGTTCTCCTTCGGCCGCTGGAGCTCAGACGACGAGAGCAAGAAGGGAGATGGCTCCCTTGAACCTGACGCCTCGAATTCCGTGGAGATTTTCCCACGGATAGAGTCTATTTCAAAACCAACATGGAAATGCTTCTCCTTTGAAGAAATCTTTGAGGCCACAAATGGGTTTCACTCTGGTTTGTATTTCGGCTCTCTGTTACTGCTAACATGCTGTTTTGTTCAATAACTCTCATAATTTGGTTTGATATATATATATATATATATATATATATATATATATATATATATATATATATATATATATATATATATATATATATATATATATATATATATATATATATATATATATATAACAGATAATCTAGTGGGACAAGGAGGATATGCAGAGGTCTACAAAGGAGTTTTAAAGGAAGGGACGGTTATAGCTGTGAAGAGATTGTCCAGAGCTACAACAAATGAACAGAGAGAGAAGGAGTTTTTAACAGAGCTTGGGACAATCGGCCATGTTTGCCATCCAAACGTTTCATGTCTAATTGGATGCTGCATCGATAACGGCCTCCATTTGATATTTGAATTCTCCACTCATGGTTGTGTGGCCTCTCGTCTACATGGTAGTAGTAAAACAGTAGAAAATCCGCTTTCGCTTTAGAAATGTTTATTTGCTCTCTCTCTCTCTCTCTCTCTCTCTCTGAGTTTAGTCGTTGATATTGCAGATGATGATTCTCCGGCTATGGAGTGGGGAATCAGGTACAAGATCGCCATGGGTGTTGCCCGTGGACTTCATTATCTGCATAAGGGATGCCAGAGGAGGATCGTACACAGAGACATCAAGGCATCCAATGTGCTCCTGACAGCAGATTTTGAGCCGCAGGTGAACAAATCTTTCTGGCTTGGTACTTTGATGCATAGATTTTGAACCGTGGTCGCTCTTCCGTCAGTCGTTTTCTGTTCTTTATGGCGTAACTCTTGATTGGTATGCTGGCATTTGCTGGTAGACAACAAATATAATAAATAAAAAACAGTTCACATTGGATGCTCTTTGCTGGAAGCGCAGACTCGGACGGCCGCCAAAATCCCTTAATCCAATAACGAATCCCTAAAATCCAAGGTTTTAAAGAAGTTTTTAGTGATTAAATCATATAGAAATCGATTTACTGACTTCGTACTCTGAATTCTCTTCATTTTGCGAGTATTTCTGGTGTTTGAGATGCAATCATTTGGGACGATCGTATCTTTTAATCTCTTTTATCTGTCCTCTTTGCCGCCAGAATGTTGTGGGGGCAGTCCTACTTTTTCTCTTTGGTGCGACTCTATTATTCTTTGTCAAGAAACCAAGCGTCTTCGTAATTGACATCTTGTGGCTCTGCAGATTTCTGACTTCGGCCTTGCAAAATGGCTACCATCTCAGTGGACCCATCACGCTGTGACTCCAATTGAAGGAACATTCGGGTTAGTAAATAATTTGTTTTTTGCTCTGTAAATCGGGGCCTATAAAAGGAAAGGGATGAGTTCTCTCACTTTTGGAGTTCCGCCTGCACGACTGGCTATTAACTTAGTGGTTGAGCGCGTTCAATAGGAGTAAAATCCGGCTAGGAACCGGTTTAAGCTTATGCAAGGATTGTGGTGTAACATAGGAATCGAACCAATGGTGAGGTTCACTCCGATCGTCGGGGCATAGTGAAACTTATCTTTGCTCTTGAGTTTTTGTTTCGAGGAAGATAAGCCTAAGGTATTATCAAACAAACTTTGCTGACACAGGCTTAATATCAATCTTGATCAGGTATTTGGCACCCGAGTATTTCTGCAATGGCATTGTGGACGAGAAGACGGACGTATTTGCTTATGGGGTTCTTCTCTTGGAGCTCATCTCCGGGCGGAAACCGGTCGATGGTTCTCATCAGAATTTAATTTCATGGGTATTTTCTCGTTACAATGAGTACTTTCTTGGTCAAGCTGCAGTACTCAAAACGTACTTCTCGTTAAAATTGTGGTTTATTGATATCTATGATTTGAATAGACCAAGCCTCATTTGGAGGAAGGGTGCTACGAGAAACTGGCAGACCCAAGACTAGGGGGTCAATACGATGACCTGCAACTACGAAGACTAGCCTTAGGTGCATCACTCTGCATCAGATCCTCGGCAAATTGGCGCCCTTCAATGAGCGAGGTATGTCTCATTACATTCGTGACGCAAGGGGTTAATGCAGGTGACATATATACGAGGGTTCTAAACTCGGAGCTTTTATTGTTTGAACTCAAGAAATGTGTGGTTCCTCTGAATTAAACCCGAGTACACGCCTTGCGCCGGAGACCTAGTTGACAACTCCGGCTTGCATCGCCAAAATAAAAATGCCCCAATAGCCAAAATCCCCTACATTGCACGAATCAAATTTGTTCAATCTTAAAATTATGTGGGGAAAATTTGGGTATGTGAATAGGTGCTCCCGGAATACCGTGTCATTTGAAGAAACGATCAAATAGGCTCTGCGTGATCGGAGTTTTTCTCATTTTAAAATCCCCTTGGGCGGAAATGTGTTTCACTAGTGCAGAGCTATTGGAGGAATCCTAAGACCAAATGACTAATTGTGTACAATGATTTTATGGGCGTTCGACCTTTTGAAAGAAAAGAGTGAACGTGAACCATTATCAGTATTGAAAAGGATGTGATTCATTAAGTTTACTCCTCTTTGTTGCTTCAATCGAACTGCACGCTTAGCCATAAGGTGGCACGCCGATATTATTCTTGTGGTATGAATATTGACACCCGACCAGCCCAAGTTCTACCGGTCTTGTCAGTCTCTCACCTCTTTTTGTGTGGGTCTCACGCTTTATATATATATATATAGATAGATAGATAGATAGATAGATAGATAGGGTTTAGGTTTCACGTGAATGGAGTGAAGAGGCGGAGAGAGAATTGACAATGTGAAAAAACTGACCTGGTTTTCCTCGTTCTTATATATATATATATATATATATATATATATATATATATATATATATATATAGAGAGAGAGAGAGAGAGAGAGAGAGAGAGAGAGATGAAGAAAGAATGTGGTAAATACCCATGTTCAAATCTATTTTTCTCATCTTAATTATTCGATTTTGAAATGATTATATATATATATATACATGTTTATTGCTGAAGTGGAGTTGTTATCTCTTTCGAAAGAAACGGAGGGTTGACTTCTAGAAGATTAAAACTCATCTATTTGGTCTATCTATGACGTTAAAAAAACAACATTTGTTTTATTTAAATTTCGTTTGGTGAGTATTATTATGCAAGAAACTCTCGTTTGGTGGCTGAAAAAGATAATTGGTTTTCTAGAAACTCCTAAAACATCAACGTTGTTGTATGTGTTTGCTTGTACAGTACATATCTATACTTGCTATATCGGTGACATTTACAACATGAAAATGCAATTATGTTGAGCTTTTTCTTTTTGGTTACAATGGAGAGTGGAAGTGAGATATGTATGCCCCGATTATCGAACTCAAGACCTGCAACTTGTGAGTTGAGTCCCCCAGCCAGGTGAGCTCTCCCCTGGGTGTAATTGTTGTATTTTGAGCAATTCATACGTACCATAAGATGAGAGATACTCTCTACCAAAGAGAAAACTTATGTTACAATTCATACGGAAGCGCAGTATTGCATAATTCCCTTGGCTGACACAGTGATCCTTACGCTGTTTACAACACTAATGTCAGATCTTGCTTGCTGATATTTGCAAGTTTTTCGGTGATCGATGAGATATTAAAATTTCATCTATGTTGAAAGTATCTGGATCTTTCTTTTTCACCAGTTTAGCGAAAATGACTGTTTAAGTTTCTTCCGAGATTATCCAATTCTACGAAAATCTAGATAAGGAGATCGGAACACCAAGTGAAAACATAGTTTTGGGCATTGCTGCTTTCTTCTAGAAATTGTCAATCTAAAATGTCCTGGAATTATATGCTGTTTCTGAGGTTCAAATAAGAAAAGTGTTGTTAGGTATGCTTTCTTCCATAGAACCAAATCTGGCCTACTTGGTTCATGGATGGTCCAATTCGATCCACGAGTTGATCTGGTCCAGTTTGGGTGCATTCAGAAGGTGGACCCAGTTCAGAGTATATCGCTACCAAAAGCACAAACTCTCATCAGTTACCTACTCCGTCCTTAGGTCCACTTTATAATGGTGCTCGAATTGGGGCCCATTGATCCCACCCATGGATCAAACAGTACCACATCTGGTTTGTTTGATAGCCACTTTAAGAAAGTCGATCTTTCCAGTGCTTGAAGTTTTAGATTGATTCACTTTATACAAGATCCAGTTTGGGTCACTTCACATTTCCAAGTCAAAGGCCAGATCCAGATTGGATATACATATCGACTCGAAACGCTGATGAGACATTTTTCCTTACGTGAATGCTTTCAGAGCAATAGCTCACCTGGTTAGGGAACTCGATTCACAAGTTTCAGGTCGTGAGCTTCATGTGGGGGCCGTGCATGCATGGTTTCTTCCTCCCCATTGCATAAAAATTTAACTCTCTCTCTCTCTCTCTCTCTCTCTCTCTCTCTCTCTCTCTCTCTCTCTCTCTCTCTCACAAACACACAGATGATTATTTATTTCATGGTTGATTACCTTATCTTCAGGTACTGGAGTTGTTGGTAGATGGTCAGATCAGGGATTCATGGATGATGCCAGAACAGGAAGAAGAGGGTGATTTCTGGGGATTCGATGATCATGATTTTGACGATCTCGATTGTGACAGCCCCCTGTTGACGTCCCCATGCACATCAACTGGCAGCTTTAGCTAAATTAATCAACTAAAGCTTAATTAAGGCTTCCTGATCACTGCTGTACATATACAACATATTTTCTGCAGTTTCGTGGTCAATGATCAAATATGACCACCAATAGCAAGAGAGGCTGGGAATTACGAAATTTGGAGTTCATGAACTTTGTCATGATTTTCTCTGATACAGAACATTGATATATGTATCTCCAAGGGCAGTAGAGAAAAATCTTTAAGCTTTGCTTGTTCATGTTTTGTAGCCTAAGAAAATTCACGTTCTTGGCCTCAGTTTGCTTGTGAATTATATTAATAATTTGTCGGAAAGTAGGACAAAATCCAAAATAATACCAAGCTCGCCCCACGCTAACTGAGTTTGCTTGTCTTTGTGCTCTATGTGTGTCATATCAGCATTTATCACCATTAGAAGTGGATTTTTCGGTATCAATGACATCAACAAAAGTTAGGTAATGTTTTATTATTTTAAACATTCTTTAAAATTTAAAGTGTTCATCTAATTTCTTTGACCTTCTCATTGAGTTGATGAAATTAGGATGCTTTAAGCATCTTGTGAATGAATTTCGCTCAGGATCTGTACATGTAGGAAGAGTGGTATGTCTGCAGCCGATGAAGAGGGTCAGCAGAAAAAGAGATGAAGAAATAAAAGCCTCACATTTTAGAGAGAAAACACTCGAATTCGTCATGTGAGAAAGTCGAGCTTGAGCTCACCAATACTCTGCTCAAATTCCCCTCGAGCCTAATTGGGTTTCACGTATATTTGTTTATATATTGAAATATGAAAATAAGAAAAATTGATAAATATGTAGCCCACAAGCCTAATGGAGCCCAAAGATCCAAGCTCGAGTTGCTCAATCATAACTCAAGCCAAGCTCAAGCTTAGAGACCACAAAGCTTGATCGAGCTTGAGCAGGTATTTTCGAAGGTGCCGAGCAATTTTTTAAATGGGTGGTAGTTTGTGAGAGAATATTAACTTATAAATGTTTTCAAAATCCTAATTTAAGGCGACAGTCGTTTTGCTCTTAAATGGACGGCCGGTGTAGTGGTTACAACAGAACTACAACTTCACGGCCCTATTGCTTACGGACCGACCCTTTCCAGAGTTGGTGACATTATTGTTTGTATTATTAATTTTCAGCATAAGCTTTTATTTTGTATTCATGATAAGTTTGTTGATGATCACTGTACACAGTGGCGGCTTTAAAATATCTTTTCAGTAATTAGTTGAAGCCCACAAAACACCTACGTTTTTTTTTCTGGTTACAATGGGAGGCCGAAGCCTAACACACACACATGCATGCAACCCCAAGAATGAAACTCCCCATCTGCGAGTGGGCATCAGAGAGCCTTACCAGTGAGCGCATTAGCTGATTTGTTGAGAGAAGTTGCTTGTTGTGGACATGTAAGTGAATGACGACGAGGGGTGGTACTTCGTGTTTCAGGTCGTGTCAATAACAGGTCACTCCAAATACAGCTTTCTTTTGCATCATTTTTGGTGGAGAGTACAGATTGATGTTTGTATCTTTTGCTTGTGTCTAAAATTGTCGGCAATTTCATGTTTCCAGTCAAACTCCGGTTTGTTCATGGCACTTTCAGCGAACACAGACTTTTCTGGTCGTGTTCCTTGTAGTTCTAATTCGTGTCTGAGATTGCCACCCCCTAATGAGAATTGAGCTTGTTTTTGGTACGGATAAGAGTTGAGTGTTTCTGCGAGTTGTCTGTGTTTTCATCCCGTGTTTATCTTTTGCCATTGTTCTACTGTGGAGGAGATTTACAAAAGAGTCTAGGTAAGTGCTAGCAAGTATCGTTAACTGGTTCTTACTTAGACCTGGACTTCAGCACTTCAGGGCCTGTTTGTGTCACGGAACTTCGCCCGGAAGTGGCATTTCTGGTTTCAGAAAGATACAAATATGAAACCCCATATACTAAAACATAATTGGTTCTTTTCAAATAACAACTCCTCCGTGCCACTGAGGAACCCATAATTGACAATGCAAGATTTGTTCTTTTCTATGCTATGGGCACCTCTTCATAAGACAAATCATCACGTATATGAAGCGGCTCGGCCTCAATGGAATGCGAAAGATCATGAACATACTTTCGCAACATGGATACGTGAAATACGTTATACACTCCAATCAATTACACGACAACTCCAATTGGTAAGTGACATCTCCAACTTATTTCACGATTTGGTAACGTCCAATATAACTATAATTCAGCTTACCTTTTTGCCCGAAGCAAGTCACTCCACAAGTTGAAGAGATCTTTAAAAATACATAATTGCCAACAATAAACTCTACATCACGATATCTCTTATCTGCATAACTCTTCTGTCAGTCTTGAGATGCTTTCATTATTTTGCATTCTCTTCGAACAGACTTCACGTCAACTTCACCCTCCTCTCCCTATCGGTGTGAGCTAGTATGTCAAAAGTGTTATTCAGTTTACCAATCCACTCATAGGGTTCAATGGGTCTGTAATTACTCCCTTAAACTCTTTACAACCATTTTTTATAGTGTTGAATGGTTACGGTAGATTCCCTCGAAATGTGTTGCAATAAGTTAATCATCTGGCAAAGTAATGTTGCAGCATCCCGACTACCTTTCATAAGTGGAATATGCAGTGGCACATTAGGTCATTTAAGTATCACTCATGGTGTCTCAACTGCCGCAGCAGATCCGTACGATAATATTTTCTCGTTAGTACGCTTAGAGTTAAATTCAAATCCAATCCTCATGAGTCCTACACATAAATACGATATTATATTTCGATAATTAACTCTTATTAAATATATTTTAATAACCTTAGGCTCTGATACGAAGTTGTCACACCCGCTCGGGTCGCGACCATGACCCAACCCGAGTTGATGCCATGTGGTGGCTTCTCGCACGGGCGTGATGGTAACCAGTAACCAAATACAATACTAATTTAATTTAATTCAATAAAATATCTAACTGAAATCAATATTCATTTCAAAGTTCTGAACAATACGCCAAAATGGTGCGGGGCCCACCTGACAATAACCCCGAATAACAAGACTTTATAAATCGTTCAATACTTATCATACTATCTACAATAAAGAAAGGTTGCTCTATCCAACTCCTACTCTGGTCCGTGTGCCTTCAAATAATAGGGTGAGCTCCAACACATAGCTAGTAGAGAGGTTAAACATCTTTAAATAGAAATCATACTAAAAGTATACATAATTTTATAATCATTTCATAACAAAGCACAGTTTTACCTTTAAATCATTATCTCAAATTTATATACAGACATTCACACACACACATATACACATCATTAGTTACGATAATTACAGTCCATAATGCTTCTGCCCCAAAGGCCACGGGAGTAATCTGACCCTCCCTAACATGACATCAGTAACCCCGTCCACGACGATAACCATGCCGACTCTCACGGTCGAGTGCCCGTGAACACAGCTTATATTCGCCCCAAGCCGAATCACATGAAGGACCTGCAAGTCTCTAGAGACCCCACACAACCCAAACAAGTGCGACTCATATATTCACACATCATTACATTTCTAAAACCAATTATAGTTCATCATATTCACAAATCTTATCCCGATCCACAAATATATAAATCCAAATCCATCTCTATACAACATTTAAATACCAAGTTCATACAACACATTCATATCAAAACATGGTCTTTATCAATTAATATCGTAAACTCATTCTATTTCAAAAGCATATCAAATAACCCATAATTGTGAACATTATTTTATAAACATCAATAAAATATTTATCAATCATGCACATTTAAATCTATCTAAAACAAAAAAATTACTTGTAGCATGTTTTTGTAAAAGAATGCATAACTCCCTACTTAAAGGAGTGCTAAGATCTAGTATCCAAACCACTGGGTCACTCTTATCACTGTCAAATCCTCTAATTTTAATCTCTAAACAATTATAAATAATTAAAATATTAAAATTTATTTAACTACGAATCTCATGCAATAAACCGTATCCAAATCGTATTTCAAATGACCCTAAAATCACTCAAAAACTAATCTAGATCCGTTTAAGCTATCATGGATCTGAACTGATACTAGATCCACATCCGATCCTGAGTGACACAGTAGGTAGCCTGTATCACTGTGTCGACATAGAACCTGTAATTGTAGACACATGTCCTGTTTCTGACCCAAAATCCATTTCAAGGTCCAACCCAAACCTAACCCATTTCTGACACAGAACCGGTTCTTAACATGTGACACGAGGACACGGCACGGAAATGGGACACGCCCAAAAGGGATCGGTTCCCGTGTTTTTTCAGTATCGATTTCGTCGGTTTCCGTCGACAATGGTCCCCAACCGATCGCCTACCCTTCCTCTTCCAATCCAATCCATTACCGATCACCGGCGGTATTGTTTTGGTCAGAAAACTCATTTAAACAAAAATGTTGCAGAAATTGGGAAGAATCCGGCGAATCAAAACCGTTTTTCAGTCAATTCAATACCCACGACTTACCCAAACCCGTCAAAACCCTTTGCTCTACCTCATTGCTTCGACCCAAGCCCAAAACGACGATTATCAATAAGTTTTTTATAAAGAATCGAGAAAAATTAGAAATCTAAAAAAATAGGTAAACTCCCAGGATTTCGGCCAACTTCAACGTTCTTTCGGCTCGTGTGGCTTCTCCCAAGATTGCTCCACAGCAGGCCGCCCCCTTGCCCTCTTATAGGGCTTGACCTGGATGGTAAATTGCCTCAATGGCCATTACCATATTTTGGTTCTGGTTCCAAAAATTGAATGGCTTTTCAAGTGAAACTGAAACAAGATACTAGAGCAGGAAAGGGAAGGAATGGGTTCGGTTCTGCTGTGAGAAGGGTGCTCAGCCAGTTAGTCTCTAAATTTTCGGGTCCTTTTTGTACCTAGCCACCCTCCGTGACAATATTAACCCGTCCCTTCAATAATTTCATTGTTTATCATCTTATCTTCATTAATTCTCAATTAACCATCAATATGAAACTTTTATATGGTCACAGCTCGCGTAAACTTAATATGGACTTATTGTCGGGACCCGACGTCTTTCTTTTCTAAACTCACGCGCCCGATGCAGGCGTTCTTTTGTTAATTATGAAGATGACCAATATTCTGATCTACTGTATGAATCCATTAGAGGACTATGATATGGAGCTATCAAACCCAGGTTTCCCTATGATAACTCGCTGCTAGTTCTGCACAAAAAATCAAATCTCACTTCCGGGGCCAATATGGGTTTGTAGGGATATAAGTAGATGATCAAAAGGATTAAGAGTTAAATACAGATATTAGACTGCACCGAGAGCGTCAGCTCAACGACAGGGCACTCTAGTGCTGTTGCTGCTGGTGGGAAATTCAACTTCTAGAGGGTGCATGTGTGAGTGTGTTAGGCTTCGGCCTCCTCTTGTAACCAAAAAAGAATACAGATATTAGACTAATGGAATTGCATAACAGTGAGTGCATTCTTAGACTTGATAGTCTCCTGAAGAGAAGGGGATGAACCAATCTCCAAGTAATCATTTTTTTCGTTGTAATTCACCTTATATAACGTAGAAGATGAACATTTCAGTTGAACGTGTAATTTTTTCGTAACTTTAATCTTTTGGACTCAGGTGAACTTTCCAAGATTATCACCAATGGATGGATCCAGCTCCAGCCATATCCAGATCCAAGAGAACCAACCAAGGGCTGAAACCTCACACACATGCATACACGCGCACACACATATACATGCGTATGTGTGGACTATGTATGGTTTAATATGATTACTGATATGGTTTGACCAATCAATCCGGTCTCCTTCAGAATGACCAAACAACTGCAAGCAACCAATCATAACTTACTGGAACCTTTTTGTCAATGTTAGTAATTTAGAACGGACTTTCTCTTATTATATCCCCAAAACCCCATATTCATACCATTCCCTGTGTGTATATATATATATATATATATATATATATGTGAGAGAGAGAGAGATTCTTCCTCATCCTGCTACAAACAAGTTGGCTGATTAAAGAGTATGAAACTCGCCGAGGACAGGAAAGATCAACACGCACTGTCCTCATCTTAACTGGTTTCCCATTAAAGCGGTCAACTTTCGTGTTTCTCTTTGACATGTAGGTATCCCCTCCCGAATTCGAAACCCATATATGGTGGGTTGCTTCATCTTAATGCGGCTGTCACAAATGATCATAAGCTTGATTTAGTACATTATATGATCCAATGCATAAGTAAAACACCATTTATACGGTATAAAATATGGCAGCAAGGAGTAATGAAACTGATGATGACCTTGTCACCCCTCGATAGATGGAAGTCCTCTGACCGAAAGTATCGATAGATTTCTTAGATACCTTCTCAACCGGCAGCGCACCATCTTCGACGTCCATGGGCGGGTGTTGCTGTTGATGGTGATCTAGCCGAGCGGCGTTGTCCACTGCCTTCAAATCCACGTCGTAGCCCTGGAATGCCGTCGCGGGTAAAGGGTCGTTTCGTTTCGTTTCAACAGACACACACACACAGAGTGAGAAAGAGACTCCTACCATTGTTGGGTAGCTGCAAGAGGCAGTGATGAGAAGGTGGTCTTTGAGAGGCAGGGTGGGAGTTTCTAGAAGGTTCCACCATGTCCAGAGGGGAAAGAGAGAAGCCTAGCCAATTTCCATGAGAAGAGCCCATGCTTCGCTTCCTTTCGCATTGTTCGAGTGTCTGAACGAGAGAGATAAGAGGGAGATATGATTATATATAGGTGGAGGTAAGAAAAGAGGAGAGTCTACTTATGCTTCAAGCGGTGGTAAATAGTTAAAAGTGATCCCTCAAGAAAATAGATACTTAAAAACGAACAAGCCTTGTTTGTTGCTTAACACGCTTGCCTTTTTCTCCATCTTCAAGCAACGGCGGATTAAGGAATTTTTTAACGAAATATATTCACGTCTACAAAGCATTTGAATTTTTATATATAATAACAACCCCAAGAATTTTTCACATTTTCGATGAAGCACATGTCGCCTTAAAGTGAGTCCGCCATTGTGTTGAGGAAGGGTTTTGTGAGCTGAAGTGAACTGTGTTGAGAGAAAGACTTCTTTAGATACCTTAAAATGCTTCTTATTTGCCTAAAACCTTTATTTGATAAGAAGGTTAATACAAAATGACCATCTATTTAATACAATTACTTAGAAGGCATGTTTTACGTAAAAAAAATGTCATTTATAATATTTCACTACGTGTTCATGGTTTAGTGGAATTTTCAAGTCAATATGGACCTGACTGTCTTCGGGTAAACTGGGATCATAGGTTTCAAACAGGCGATCTGCTTCCACCAAACCCCGGAACCGAAACAGAACCGACCCGTTAATAGTCTTGATCCAGTCCCCAGTTCCAGGCCAGTTCATGTCCCAGTTTGGCTTCAGTCTCATTTAAAAACTCCGTGGAAGAAACGTAAGATTTAAAAACCCTAAAAAAGAAACGAGTTGGAACCGCTGGTTCTTGTTCATTGGCTCCCGTTGCAGTACCGCTTTGGTTTCCCAATAGGTGGAACCAGAACCGTACCGTGGGTTCCCTGATTCTGCTTTTGGTTGCCCTGGCTCTGGGGGCAATTTATGTTTGGTTCAACCAGAACTGTACCGCTATCCTAAAGTTTTGGTTAATACATCTCTCTTCTTCTGACACCTTGGATGAAAACTTGTTCTTACTTTGCTTTTTCTTTCTCCAATTTGTCTGAGGTTTAAATTAGATGAAAGGTTACTTCTGGTCTTTAATGAGTAACAAAGGCGAACAGGCAGAGTTACAAACCACGAAAAGTCTTTAAGAAAAAAGAAGCAAAGTTGAAGAGATGATAGAGTTGAAGTTCTAGCGAAAGCTTTCTCGCAAAAGCAGGAACTTAGTTTCGGTATATCCCTGCTCAACGACAACCATGTATCAAACTCTTGACCTACAATTGTAATGAAAGTAAGCTGCAGATGATCTCACAAGCCGTAACAGATTCAAGATTTCCCTCTTTTACAGATGACCCTTCCGTTGATGCAGATAAGTAGCAAGGATAAGATAGAGAGTAAGGCAAACTTAACCTCTAAATGATGTATTTTCTCATCTCCATTGCTTATCTAGGACAAGCGGACCTTCTATGGAGACAGGCTATAAGCAAAGGTACTTCATCAAGGAAACAAAACTCCTTTTGAATCGAAGAAGTAATTCTTACGGCACATTCTTTTTTTCTTTTTTTACAGTGGGAAAGCCCAAGCCAAATGCATGCATGCCCAAGGTCCCAACTCATTATCCTTCTTGAGGCACTCTTTAATACAAATAACAATAATAACTAAGCTTTTTTCTATACTAGACAGAATTGGTTACATGAATTCTTTCTTTTCATGGACTTGATCTAATTAATTGAGTCGGTATGTTATCAGTTAGTTGCTAATAGTTCCAAACAAATCTCAATTATTTATTTTTTATTATTGATGTTTTAAATTCATATTTAAAAAATAAAAAAGCTCGTATGAATAAAGTATATTTACAAAAAGTATACATATTTTTTCTTTGCAAATTCAAATTTCAACCGTCCATTATAAAAGATAAATGGTTGAGATTTGTTAGTACCTAAGTATACTAATTTGTATCAGTTTCTCTTTATATATATAATATAATCTTGGTACTACCATTTAAATTTATCTATGGGTTTGTCTTTTCTTTATCTATTAGTTCAGTCTTGAGGTCGATTCTATGCCATGATGAGAGTTCTTCTTTTTCAGGTCTAAGAGAAAAATCACAGACCTGAAAAAGAAATTGTGCTTAGGACTGAACCAGATGCGCAATTGTATGAAAGTGGCAACGTATCATTGCGATAAAACTTTATTTGGATACATATGCAAGGGATGCTTTAATACATAGAACAAAAAGCAAAAGAAGAATGCAGGAAGTTTATAATGATTTGTACCCTAACAGGGGTCCCGTGTTCCTTGTTTGCCCCTCATTTCATTTTGCTTCCCACAATTCAAGCATGCTCTCTCTTCTTTCCTTTTTAGTGGTCAAAGGCGGTCTCTGCCTCTCTTAAAAGGCAAAATTCTTTCTCTTTTGACTTGCCTTTATTTTACCAGACCCGCAAATGCCAAATATTGCTTTAAAAGTATCATTGATAAACTATTTTTTTAGAGAATTTTAATAGATTGGATTTCAGATCCTTGGATCTAATCAGTAGGAGTGATGTAACCAATCCTGTCTAGTATAGGAAAAAGCTTAGATCCAATATTGGTAGGCGCATCCGAGAATAAAGATTTCAAATCTTGCACATAGGTTATAAACTTTCCTGAAATCCTAAGAATCATCTCTCTCTCATATATATATATATATATATATATATATATATATATATATAGAGAGAGAGAGAGAGAGAGAGAGAGAGAAACTAGTCATATGCACAAATGAATCCATACTCTAATCTTCTTAAAAATCTCAATCGTTCAATATTGACAATAATGGTTGAGATTTTTAAGTCAAAAAACAAAATGTATCAAGGGCATTTATTGCAACTGCAAGAAGTACCAAGGTATTTCTTTTGTTTTTGAAATTTGACTTTTAATCAACCTTCTCATTCATCGAACAATTGAGATCTTTGAGTATGTTTAGGTACGAATTGATGTATGTATAGACGGTATTCTTTATATATATATATATATATATATATATATATATATATATATACAACAATAACTAAGCCTTTTTTCATGCTAGATGGGGTCAACTACATGGATTCTTTGTTTCCACATAACCTTATCATGTACCATTCTAGAAGTTAACTCAATATAAAACTAGATCATTCTTTATTTTTTTTCCAATACTTTTGTGATTGTTCTCTACCCTCCTTTAACATTTTTACAATCTAGTTTTTCATATCTTATGGGGCATCCTTGTGTATTCTTTCTACATTTTCAAACATCTTAAATAATTTTCCCTCATTTTATCCTACTCCCAATTTATTTTGTATACGGTCTTTCCTTGTATGATTGCTCATCCATCTCAACTTTTTCATTTCTACTACAGACATCTTTGGTATATGATGATTAATTGCCCAACACTCAAAACTATAAAATATAGTAGGTTTAATTGTTGCTTTATAATATTTACCTTTCAACTTCAATGGTATCTTCTTATCACAGAATACCTGATGCCCTTCTTCATTTTAATCAATCGAAGTTAATTCTATACATAACATCTCCTATATATTTAAAACTTTCTTGAGAGGGATGCAATGTGTGTCAATCTTAATTTGTGTATCCTATGAATTACCCAAATGATCAAACTTATATTTTATATATCATGTCTTTGTTCTAATAAGTCGAAAGCCTTTACTTTCTAATGTTTCTCCTCATAGTTTCAATTTAACTTTTTCCTTAGACTCATCCACTAATACAATGTCACATGCAAATAACATATACCAAGGTACTTCATCTTGAATATGTTTTGTTAACTCATTAATAACTAATGTAAATAAATATGAACTTAAAGTTGATCCCTTATGTTACCCAGTATTAATTTTAAAGTAATTTGTCATTCCTTCACGAGTCCTCATACATATTTTCGCATCATCATAGATGTCTCTTATAAGATTTATGTATGTCAATGGGATACCTCTCTTTTCCAAGGTCTTTAAAGAACATCTCTTGTCAACCTATCATAAGTTTTTTCTAACTCAATAAATATCATGTGATTCTTATTTTGCTCTAAAATATTCTATAAGACATCTTAATAGGTGAATCGCTTCAATAGTAGATCTAGCGAACATTAATTTGAACTAGTTCTCTCTTATACTCGATATTTGTCTAAACGTTCGATAATTCTTTTTCATAATTTAATAATATGACTCATTAACTTGATACCTCAATAATTCACACAATTCTAAATATCTCTCATGTTCTTATACATGGGTATAAGTGTACTAGCTCTTCATTCCTCATTTGTCTTTTGGGTTCTTCATATTTCATTAAATAGTCTTTTAAGCTAAGTGAGGCCAATTTATCATAGGATTTTTCATACTTCTATAGGAATATTGTCTGATTCTACAAATTTACCAATCTTCATATATTGAAGAGCCTCTTTGACTTTATTCTTTTAAATACACAGATAGAAATTACGGTTTATATATTTTTTTGATTTGGCTTTCTTAAGGTAATACTATTATCTGTATTTTAATTAAGAAGCTTATAGAAATAATTTTTTCATTTATTTTTTATATCATCATTCGCTATTAGAATCTTCACATCCTCATCTTTGATGCACCTAACAAAAGTAAGGTTCTTAGTTTTCTTATCTCTATGCTTAGGTTTCCTAAAAATGTCTCTTTCACTTTGTGTTAGGTTAAGCTTTTTATATAAATCATCTCAAATTTTTGTTTTTGCTTTACTAATGACTTTTTATTATTTTTTCTTTGTTTTTTTATAAGCCTCCCTAGTTTCATTAGTCTTATTGGCATGATCCAATTTGTAACATGCCTTCTTTGCCTTGATTTTATCTTGTACTTCACTCTACCATCAACCTTCTTTTTGTGCCGGTACACTACCCTTAGATTCACCTAATAATCTTTTGTCACTTCTCTAATATGTATAGTCATATTGTTTTACATATCAAAAGGTGTACTTATATAATTTTAAGCATCTCCTTGAAGAACTTTCCATTTAAATATATTTTTTTTCTCATATTTTAGGTTTCATCATCTAATTCGAATAGCTCTACGCAATCTATTATTCTTTGTCCACTTTTTTACTTGTAAATCCATTACTAAAAATTTATGTTAAGTAGTTAAGTTTTCTCCTACAATTATCTTATAATCTTTACAACTATCTTTTTTTCTACAAACAAAATAATTAATTTGTATTTGTGATAAACCACTCTTATAAGTAATTAAATGTTCATCTCATTTTTTGAAAATTGTGTGGTTATAAATAGATCAAAAGTCATAACAAAATTTAAAATCTCCATACCCTCATTTATATCCCTAAAATCATAGTTTTCATGAATACCTTTGATATCCTAATGGCTCTTTACCGACACGTTCGTTTAAGTTTCCTCTTAAACAAATCATCTATTTGTGGAATTATTTAAATTAACTTATTTAACTCCTCTAAAAAAGCCTTCTTTATACTATTTTCTAATCCTAGTTGGGTGCATAAGCACAAACTATATTTAAAGCATCAATTTCTAACATTAATTTCACTATCATAATTCGGTCACCATATCATTGTATATCTACTAAACTATCCTTTAAATATTGATTTATAATAATACCAACTTCATTCGAGCATTTTTTTTCCTGAGTACCATAATTTAAAACTTGTATTCTCAATTTTTTTTACTTTTTCTCCAACCCACTTTGTCTCTTGTGTATATATATATTACATTTTTATTACGTTTTAATACAAGTCATGGATAAAGATAGATTGGTCGTACTAAAGCTTAGTATTCTTAGGGCTAACGTTGAGAAAGTAGAATCGCACCAAAACCTTGCCGCATAGCAGACCAGTGTGAGCCCATTCACTTGGGACCCACTGTATGGAAAACCTGCATCCAAACTCACGGGCTAGTTGCCACTTAAAAAGCATCAAGAACAAGTTACAAAGTCATTGGTTTGAATTGGTATGTCTCCGAAATCCAGTTCCAAGAACCGATACCTTTCTGAATCTGGGTTCATTTTGGTACATGTGTGCTGAAATCCATGTATGTCCACGACCTGAAAGTACGTGTACACATTAGAAGTATACGTGCTCCGTGTGCTATTTAGTTTTAAAAGCTTCAAAACCAGGCCATGCTCAGCTTGATCTTTTTATAATGACTTAGGTACGAAATAACGTTAAGAAAGGAAGTATACGGCACGAAACTGATGCTTAGGCTGGTAACACAAGACCGCCCCACCAATGGAATCAAACACAGCAATAAAAAAACGGCTCTTCGTGTCAGGTGTAACTGTGTGTATTGCCATGCTCTTGTCCGCACAAAGTAACATGAAGAATATCGGAGCTCATGTTTGGGTCAACCTGTTTATACGCAAAGCATGACACAACACGGCAAGAACATGAAACTCGAACAGTATATTAGTTTCCTGGATCTAGACGAATCCAAGCCCGAAGTTGACAGGGACTGGCTGTATATTTGTTTCCTGGATTTTCTGCATCCTTTTGGACTTTATGCACCTCATTATTTTCTGGATCCGATCGGATCCGCCACGTATCCAGGAGCTGAGATTCTCTGCATCTTTTGGATCGTACAGAACGCGGTGCGATATCCTGGTTGAACCCGCTTTTCTGGGTGGGTTTGGTAAGCGAAAACACGCTCATGAGCGTGAGGAAATAAATGCATTTGAAAGGGTTGGTGGGAATTGAACACCACTTTTCGGGTGCAGAGGGAACAGATTCACAGAACCCAGAATTCTAACTATCCTAGTAAGAAACAATCCTCTTCGGGTCTTTCTAACGTAACAGTGCCCATAAAATCTGATTAATGTGGCGAATCGGGTACTACAAGCACATCTGTCCAAACACGACGAAGATCAGCAACCCTTTCATGCAAAACACATATGTGTATATAAATATAGAGAAAGAGAGGATAGCATTAAATGCATAATGTCTTTCAGTACATAACCTATATATATATATATATATATATATATATATATATATATATATATATATATATATATATATATATATATTGTTGTTTGATTGGTATAATCAATAATGAAGATTTAAATTACATATATATATATATATATATATATATATATATATATATATATATATAAAGAGAGAAAGAGAGGATAATAGTAAATGCATAACGTTTTTTGGTACATAATCTTATATATACATTTTTTTTGTTTGATTGGTATAATCAATATTGAAGATTTGAATTTAAAGCATCATCCTACTTTTGTATTTTACACCTTCCTATTTTCAACTTTGTATTTAGTGTATCACATGTATTAAATAATTTTTGTTTTAACACCTCATTTATTCATCTCAAAAAATCGATCAATAGACGAGTTTTATATGCATAATGATGCATGTAAACTACTTTTATGCACATGTAAAGGTAGTTTTACTATGCATAATATGTAATCATTATAATGTTCCATTTGACATGGTTCCACTACTACTCTGCCTTATAAAACCATCTTTCACTTGTCAAAATCCACATTATTACCATCACAACTACCTATAAAACTTTTTAAAACATATAAAATTATTCCTCACATACTGTCCCCCCCTCTCTCTCTCTCTCTATCTATATATATATATAAGTTCTCTCTCTCTCTCTATCTATCTATCTATATATATATATATATATAAGTTCTATAAATGATTTTGACAATAACAGTTTTGTCCTATAAAATGAAAAGCGACAACCAACAAATAAAACCATAAAACCGTCATTATACATATAAAACTACATCTCTCTCTCTCTCTCTCTATATATATATATATATATATATGCGTCTATTGTAGTTTTTTCATATGATTGTAGGATTCAACTCAACCACCTAGGTGATCTCAGTCTGGCATTACCATCTCATAGTCTGACCCAGACCTTAAGTAACCTGGTTTGAAACAGGCCGCACTATCACTGCCCTCAATTCACATTAAGATTATGGCCATTTTGGAAGGCAACAATGTAAGGCACGACACATAAACCAACAGGACAACAGCCTGAAACGGAAAGGTCCATTTGAATATTCATTCATTATCGTATAGAAGAATATATATATATATATATATATATATATATATATATATATATACCACTCAAACATAACAAGAAAAAGAAACTGTATCACGTTTGTTTGGTTGTCTCTGATACGAACCGGTTCGGAACGATAGTAAACATCAGAAACAAGAAAAAGCCTCCTTAGAGTTTTCCAATCCAGCCAACAGGCCCGCAGAAGAGAACAAAAAGACCCACGTCCTGTTGGGAATTTGGGAATTCGATGGAGATCTGCCTCAACAACCACGAGATTAGTCTCTGTTAACATTCGAAATTTCCATTCATGCATTGACAAATTAATAACAGATGCCAGCCAGTACAAGATTTCAAGACCATCGACAAAATTAACAGATTATGTACATTGGCGAACTAATAACCCATGATAACTATTTTGAAAGCAATAGTTAAAATAAAAGAGTTATTCGAAAGAAATGGGTAAGAAAACCATCATTACAGTGATATGTGCTCTTCGAAAGAATAAATTAGTGTAATCATCCACGATTGCGGCGAATGGTGGAAAAATCTGTTTCGCTTACCAGACTATAAAAGGGGAAGAATTCATTGAGGGGACTTGTGGTAGAATAGCATACCATATTAAGACAGCCTCCGAATCAAATTCAATCATTTCTTTACTTTAGAGTGATCAAGGTTTGAGAGTTTTAATTTCTTCCGTGGTGAAGATCCATCTACACGATCCCTTTGAATCGCATGACTGTCTCATTCGTTTCTCTCCTTTTCACGTTTACCTTGGCAGTTCAGCCTTCATCTTCCACGATTTGATCCTTAGTTTCTCCATGAACGGGAATTTTCATAGATGGCATGTACCTTTAGAATTTGACATTAATGCGGGCAGATACATACCCACTAAAGTTTTGGTGAAATTTTGTCCTCCAGAAAGATTTGGTGAAATCTAAAAGGTGTTGCCTGACCTTGAGATCCATCAGTCGGGTGTGGACTAGGTGTATAGGTTAATTTTGAAGTCTAGAAGTGATTGGGATGTGTGTTTTAATGGACCTTATGTTGCATGAACACGAGAAAGGGCTAACCTATAAAAATTAAGAGAGAGAAAACTATATATATATATATATATATATATATATATATATATATATATATATATATATATATATATATTATTATTGTTTAGAGTGACAGATCTACGTTAAGCCGAGGGTGGGCATTCTTCCCACCCAAAATTTTGAAAATCAACGTAAAGTCTATAGTTGGTTAACTCCACGGGCTATAATAAATAGTTTGTCCCACCTCAAAAGAGTTTCTAAGTCCGCCACTGATCGTTTGAGTATAAAAATTAAAAAGAAATGGCAAAAGAGCGCTGCTTGAACTGAAAATTACAACAATTAAGCCTTTTCTTGTGGTCAGCTAAATGGATTTTTTGTCTCCCGCAGCATTCTTACCTTTCTTATTGTTCAAACCGAGTATTGAGATGATGAACCATGGCCGCGTATTTTTCTTTGCCTTTTTATTATGTCAGTAAACTCACATATTTATAAGGCACAATATCCAAACATATTGATTGAATCCAAGATAAACCAACCGAATTACTGGATATAATGAAATTAAATGACTGAATCCCTCAATTTTACAAGGAAACCGAATGAATATATATATACATACATGCATAATTATGTATGTATTTATGTATATAAACTTAATTTCTAATCAAGAAGTAAATCTTATGCTCGAAATTGTGTGTGCAAAACTATATTGATGGCGTTCATCGAGTAACGCATGTTTGGTTCATGTTCGATTTGGCTTAAACAATCTAACAAGACAAACACAAACAAGATGAGTTGAATTCAAGTCTCTTTATGATGGGAAATTTGAATTGTTAGGCGTATCGTATTGAAACGCAATGGTGAGCGTCAGATACAAATTCAAGAATTCTCGGATTAGATAGTCCAATCTTTAGTACGTAGTTGCTGACTGCTATTGATGAGCCCGCAAAGCTAACCTTCTGAAAAAACGATCAATCAGCAGGAAGAGCAACGGCTCACCTGGCCAGAAGGTCGACTCAAAAGTTAAAAGGCCATGACTTCTTCATATGTGGTGTGTGCATCTGACTTCAAGTTCCCCTTTGTCTGGAAAAAGTATTAAAAAAAAGATTGCTCAAAATAACTGGACAAAATGTTATTGAAATCGATCTGAGATAACTAATTCAGATCAAATTGGTGGGAAAACAATACAATTAGTGCCAATTCAATTCCCCAATTTTGTACGTTTAGTTTATTTAGTTTTGTGGGTATTTGAAATGACTAATTCAGATCAAATTTGGTTTGAGCCGGATCGGCCCTCTATAGGGGTAAAGCTCTACCAGCTGGTTTTCATCATTCACAGGATTCAAACTCGAGACCTTGCTTTGAAGGAGCAAGCGCAGGGCCACTTCAACCAACCAAGAGTTCGCTACCCCACTTACTATTAATTATTGCATTAAGCTTTTGAGATAAGTCGTGTCTTTTGAATAATTACATATTCCAATTTATCACTATTATCATTATTTCTTTATCACTATTATCATTATTTCTGAATCATTGGCTCTTCTAACCTTTATTTAAAACAATCAATGCTGATTTAAAAAATTTCACCTATCTTAACGACCTGTGATGCTACATCAATCATATGCGCAAAGAGAAATAGCCATGTAGTAGTTTGAGAATAGAATGTAACCAGTAGCAGATCTAAAAATGTATGCAGGGTGGGGCGAATGGCTTTTGAAATGGGTGAACTATGTATTATAGCCCACCTATGCAACCATGGGCTATTGTTTCTATTAAACTTTCAAATTTTGGTGGGGTGGACAGCCCACCTTGACTAGATGTGTACCTATCATCTTCACACTCACACACCTCATATCGTTGGGTCCGGCCGTGCCTTGTAGTTCATTAGAATAACCAAACCGCCCCCCTAGCATCATGGCCACAGTTAAGTTCCTTGACCTCTTGGGCAGTCTCAGCTTACTCTTGGACTCGGCTGACGTCCGATCCTCCCTTATGACCTTGGGTCACCCCGTTCCACGACAGTGTTACGATAGAGTTCCTAAGAATACACTTTGTCTCAGGTTGAAATACACAAGAAGTTTGCGAATTTGTAACGATCCCATACATAAATTACACAAGTATGACATCTGCATTTACACCATATTATGTTCCATGAAGCAAATGTCATATTATATCTATATAATTAAATCCATATCCACAAGATATATAATATTAAATAATATTTTCTACCAACCATATGAATATCAAATGTGATTAACAACCATGTTATAAACATAAATACTTTGATTCATGTCAAATAACCCATGTTTTAAATATCATTCAACAAGCATGAATATAACAACAATCAATCAATCATGCACATTTAAATCATTCAAAGCATGAAAAGTCACTTTTAATATTGTTCTATTGTGAAATAAATAACTTCCTACCTGAAAATGTAGCAAGATCCAAACCCTAGACTGCATAGTTACTTTTATCACCATTAAATTCTTTAATTTTAACATCCACACAATTCCAAAATAATAACAATTAAACTTTATATAAGTAAAAATCCAACACAACAATATGGGTCCAAATCAAGCACTAAATGATTGTGATACAACCCAAAAACCTAACCTAAATCGAAATACAACAACAACAACTAAGCCTTTTCCCATAATAGATGGGATCGGCTACATAGAATCTAAATCTAAACAGCAACTTAGACTCAATTATAGCCCAACCTGTACATTATAGCAATTAGCATGTATTCTATGCCATTGCGTCAATATAGAACCTATTATGAACTTAAATTTGATTAAACAAGTTTCGTGTCCAGTTCTGAACTTGGTCCAAAAATACCTGACCTAAAACTTAAAAGTTCCCTACACAAAACACAATACGAACCCTTACCCGACACAAGAGTTTAGACACAGCGAGACATGCCTTTGTGTCAAACACTGTAAGAGTCGATTGACGCGACAAACATCAGCAATGTCCATACTCCACCTTAGTCCTTCAAGTGTCTTACAACACTATAACCCGAACCCCAGATCATTACTCAATAAATTTTACACCATATGTCGAAAGCAAAATCCGAACTGAAAGTGAGGAGGAGCTCTTATCAGAATCTGACCAATTTTCCGTGACTTGCAGCTCGTTGAAGTCCTCGTGATGAGTTTTAGCAGCTTGAGATTCGCTGTTAAATGAAGGTGGCAGCAGCTTACGGTTCCCACCATCTCTATAATGCCCATTATCGGATATCGATCGTGGTTGCCCATGGATGGGTCCGGATCTAACCGACCAAATTACTTTCTACCTGTTTTATGAAAACGTGGAGAGAGGGAGAGGGAAAGAAAAAAATTACTGTAAACGGTGTTGCATACCCTCCGCCACCTTCGGATTCTTCTTTTTTACTAGAGAGAGAGAGAAAGAGAGTGGAGCGAGTTGCAAGGAAAGCCGCGCAATGCATCTCTTTCAAAACAAACAAAGCTCAACGGCTCATGTCAATAGAAACCACACGTTTTCCCGTGTATCACGGTGTGACGCCTTATAAGACCCTCTCCTTCCCTTTAGCCCATGCCCCGGGTTCTTTCCTTCATCTTAGAAGCAATCACACCTCATATTATCGGGGCCGGCCGTTCCTTGAAATTCATTATAAAAACCAAACCGACGCCACCCCCCCATCCCCCCCTGCACCATGGCCACAGCCAAGTCCCTTCCTCTCTTGGTTGCCCTCTGCTTCCTCTCGGTCTTGGCCGTTGTCCACTGCCGCATCGACCGCTTCAATGTCATCGGTCGCGTCTACTGTGACACCTGCCGCTTCGGCTTTGAAACCAATGTCACCACTTACATCCCAGGTACGTGATCGATCCCTGGGGGTAGACGCGCTACTGTGGTTCCAAACAACAATACATCATCTTATCTTTTCATGTTGGTATAAACATTGAAAACAAAATCAATACTATAGTTATTCTTCGTGTCGTGTAGTGTACTGAACTCATGCTTCTGCAGGGGCGACGGTGAAGGTTGAGTGCACTGACAGGGAGACCGGGCAGGTGACATACACTATTGAAGGCGTGACCGACAAGACTGGCACTTATAACATCCCCGTTGAGGAAGACAGGCCCGATGAGATCTGTGAGTCTGTGATCGTGAGCAGCCCTCAAGCTGACTGCAAGGAGTTTGAGCAGGGCCGGGACCGTGCCCGTGTTCTCCTCACACACAACAACGGCATCACCTCCACCACCCGCTATGCCAATTCATTGGGCTTCATCAAGGACACGCCTCTTGCTGTCTGCACCCAGCTGGCCACCCACTACGAGCTGATTAACGAAGAGCAATAAAAGAGACGGGAAGAACCCGGGGAAGAAGAAACTGTGCTTAAATTACCAACCATTTGAATTTATCTTTTTCCATTATTCTTCTTTTATACATAAGAAAAAAATTCATTTGGATATGGATCTTGAATTGTCAAATACCACCGAGATCTGTACTTCTTTGATCATTATGTGAATCAATGTGGCGTTTGCAAAGGGGGCTGTGGTAGTCGCCCTTGTTCAGTATCCGATTCTTGCTGCCTTTTAGTTGAGAGAACCAAAAGTTTGATTGCATTCAAGAATGACAATATGGTACTTATTGTTTAATAATCACTACTTTGTTGTTAATGATGCTTTTAAGAAGATTTGTTGTCTACGGGGTACTTGGTGATGATATTGTAATGGCCAATTATCGTGTGGCTGCCCTGCCCAACTGTACCAAGAATCATAATTGAGCAAGATGTAGTTAAATGTTGGATCTGGAAGTTAATTAGGCCTGAGACGATCCATTTATCTACCAAACAGGAAAATTGGGTTTGCCGAAAGTGCCATAGAATAGAGAGCTTAGATCAGAACTGAGACTCAGACTACAATGTACCCTTACAGATCTAGAAATTCTTTTAGGGTTGGTGCAAGGGGACCGGTGAACTATGTAAGGTACAAGATCCAAACGTCCTCATTGAATCCAAGATAAACCAACTGCAGAGGTGGATATAATGTAATTAAATCATTGAACCCCTCCATTTTAGAAGGAAATCGAATCAATATATATGTATGTATGTATTATGTATATATATGTATGTACGTGTATATATATAGTACTGGAAATTGTTTGTGGAAATTATATTGACAACGTTTATCGAGCGGCGCATGCTTGGTTCAAGTTCGATTCTGCTTAAGCAAGCTAACAAGACAAACACGAACAAGATCTTGACTTGACTGACAGCTCCTTTTCGGTCTGTTCAGCTTGTTTACCAAACCTTCTATGCGTTGAGAATTCTTTATGATGCGTAATTTTAATTGTTATGCATATCCCGATTAGATAGTTCGGTTTAAGATCTTGTGCTTGCTGCCATGTGGGTTGGAAAGAGAAACCAGATCCGGGTCTCGTAGGAGTCGACTATAGGACTGGTTGTAGTTCGGAAAGAGAGAGAGAGAGAGAGAGAGAGAGAGAGAGAGAGAGAGAGAGAGAGAGAGAGAGAGAGAGAGAGACGGGGATGCTTATTGATCTCTCAAGAAAGGTTTACAAGAGACACCCAGATGGATGAGGGATGAGGGATGAGAGACGAGAGACTGTTTACAACGGTGGTAGACAACTAACCCTTTGTTTTATATAGGGATTTTCTTGATTACATCAAGGAAACAAGAATGGCAGATTTAACTACTATGAAAGGAAGCCAGTAAGATCAGCAACCAGTGAAGCAACTTGATAGGGGGGCTTTCATTTCCTTTCTCGTCACCTACAAATCTGAACTGCATCACAACTAATACGAAGCAGTTCTTGGGCCCTGAGGATCCGTTGCAAGCCCTATTTCACAGCTTCTACTTCTTCAAGCTTTGACTTAACTTTTTGGATAAGCCGTTGTTTAAGATATTTTCAATTTTTAAATTTAAAAAGGCAAACTATTTTGGTGAAGATTTATATTTTCATAGAAAACTTTTGGTGGGTTGCAATGGTGCTCGGATCCTATGATGATTTGGCTCACCCCATGTATGTGTGTTTTGTGTGTGTGTGTAAGGTGCAATATGAAGAGGGTAGATCCTCATTGAGGACTGTGTCATATTGGCTGTGCCTTTTTGTCTTGGGATCTTGGTTTGAAGTGGAAACCAGGTGGGTCCGGATCTGCAGACTCATAAAGTGCCGACTCATCTCTTGTCTTTTGCATACAAGTTTCATATCGATAAGAATCAAGTTTTATCTGTCCAAAGGATAGGTAAAAGGAAAAAGGGTGAGATGAAAAGATGAACTACCATTTAGGGTTGGTGGTCTTGAATGACAAAGATCCTTTTTTTTAAATAGGCAATCAAGCTACGCTAAGCAGAGAGTCCTAACAGATCTGCACACCCACTGGTATCGATCTTGGGACCTTATACTACAAAGTTCTTAAGTCGACCTTAGCCACTGTAGCCCCTACTCAAGAATTCCAGACTTCGTTCGAAGGTTGACGATTGATTAAGGCAATTTGAACTTATTTTGCCATAATTGTTCCTAATGACATTATTTTAAATGGGTCATTCATGACACTTCTACAGACCGAGCCAACTTATCCTGGTCACAGTTAAGTGGTTTATGCGATAAACCTGCTAAACAATTTGGGTTTCTATCACGAACTCGCTCGAGCCCTGTTTAATGCCCCAACCAAACTTCGGAAAGTTGACTGAAAATGTATAACCCAAGGTAGAATGCTTGATTATATATACTAATTACATAGATTGCTCCACCCTGAAAATATTTAATTTCTAGGCCTGCCCAGTTGAATACTCAAGCATAATAGTGGGTGCTTCTCTCACGCTAAAATCTTTCTAGATACATCACTATATGGATGGGTATGTTTATGTGTGTGTGTGCATGCACATGAGTGTGTTAGAGTTTCTGAAAAATGCATATATTAGAAAAGCATATCTTCTCTGTGGGTCAAGCAGCCGTAGACGTCTTCATGGGTGAGGTGAGAAGCAGAGCTCATTTGTAGCTCATCTCGTAGTTTTAATGAGCTTGAGCTTGGCCACCTATTGTAACCAAAAGAGGAGGGAAGGAGTCCATCTCTAGGAAACCAACTACCGGCTCACTCTTTCATTGCTCCACTCTTTCATTGCTCCTAGTTAAAAGGTAAATATTATAGAACACCAATTAGACTTATCATGTTTTATGGTTCTGAGTGTTGGGCAGTTAACCATCAACATGTATAAAAGATGTCTGACATAAATGAAGATGTTGAGATGGATGAGTGGTCATACAAGAAAAGACCGTATATATAATGAGGCTATTAGAAACAAATTAGGAGTGACACCAATAAAGGATAAAATGAGAGAATATCGTTTAAGATGGTTTGGACATATAGAAAGAAGATTAGAAGAAGAACTTGTAAGAAGGTACGAGAAACTAAATTTGGAAAGTATTAAAAAAGGTAAAGGACGACCACAAAGATGTCGAAAAAAAAAATAAAGAATGATCTAGCTTATTGTGAGTTAACTGCTAATATGGCACATGATAGAGCTATGTGGAAACAAAGAATCCATGTAGCCGACCCCGTCTAGTATGGAAAAAAGCTTAGTTGTTCATAGTTGTTGTAGTTGTACATAGAGAGAGATTGAAGGAAGCAAAGGCCATCCCTCTCTCTCTCTCTCTAGTCTTGAGCTTGAGCGTGGTTGATCATGAAGACTAGGTTGGTTTGAATGGCTTTTAGTTAAACTTCATTGCGATGTTCTGGCGCTCAGGGCGGTAGCCCATTTGGCAGTGCTTTCGACCCACACGATGGCTGGCCATGAGTTCGAATTCTTGGGGCATGCATGACCCATCGATGTTGCAGACAAATCATTCAACTCCTTGTGCGTAAACTCGCAGTTCGAGTGTACATTAGCGTTTTCGCTGCAGTTTCCTGTTGATCATGAGGGGATAAATACGAATGCAGCCAAAGTTGAACGCATGCATATGTATGGCAGGCACATGGCACATATGTATGATTGTCAGAATCAATGGCTTAGACAATGTAAACATTAATGTATGGACGTCATGTGCATGGCACATGTGATCTCCTTTTCTATCATTTATACAAGACGGCACAAAAACCAACTTGAACATGAAATGCAAAGTATGCGTTAACGTTCTCTCTAAATGATAAAAAGATCAGCTCATTCAGCTTGGCCTGTTTTTTACACGAACACGAAATGACAAGATCTTCTTTTGGTACATGAAATGATAGTATGATCTTAAACATGAAATGCTGGCCAAAGAAACCCGTGTCCGATGAAAGTGACACGAGAATATCAGGTCACAATCAGGTTGAGTACAGACTACCCGAAACACAAGCTGAATTTTTTTTATGATGAGTAACCTTGGACGAATCTTGAGAAAAATTTAGCACCTAGTCTTCCATGCCGGCTACCGCCACAGTTGTGTTGAACATCAGATCTGTTGGATTTATCAGAAAAACCCGCATTTGGATCCAATCCGATAAGCGGGTGATAGACTGCTAGTCCTGATTACCAAATCTGAGAGAGAGAGAGAGAATGAATGAAGGTAAAATTTTCACGTACACTATGCAAATGAGTGTGCCAATGGATGAAACTGAAACACAAAAAATGGTGATTCACCCGATCACTATGTGAACACAATTTCATCGAAACAGCTTCAGAAATTCAGAGCAATCTTCTTCCCTTAGCGGAAGCGAAGATGCTTTTCAATCCAAATGGAAAACAACCGATCCGGCCAGTCTCCGACCACCTCAGGTTCTTCTTCGCTGCAGCCGGAAACTCCCACGAACAGTCATCTGAGGTAATCGGAATTCGTTCTCTCTCAAAGAATCTGGCCACTCCGCTGCCACATCCACCACTCTTATAGCCACGGGATCCTGCCTTTCTCCTCACCAGGCTGAAGAACCAAAAGCGCGGGCTTTCCCTACGTGGATTCAGGGGGAGGAGGTGGCTGTGGAGGGACGGAGGCGGTCTGAGCGCAGGAAGATAACAGGATTCCGACGAGTTCTTTGGCTTCCCTGGTGCGATCTCCCATGCGAAGGGCACCTTCCCGGCCGCCCTGTAGTAGACTCGTGATGAGAATCCCCGAGATGTCTCCCGAGTCAGCAGACGGCTAAAGAACCGCTCCTCTTCAAGAAGAGAGACGGGCGGATCGGTCTTCCGACCTGGCGATCCGTCCCCAAGCGGAACGACGGTTCCCACTCGGTGCTTCTCTTGCTGGTGCTTCGTTAGATCGCCGTTGGCAGTACAGATCATGCGCAGATTCTGCATGGCTGCGTTATCTGCTTTCGTTTGCAATCCGGATCGAGAGAGAGAGAGGACCAGATACAGGGTTAAGAAAGAGGAGAACAGGTTAGACAAAGAGACAGATAAAGAGGAAGGTGGTGGCTAGTGGGTGATTTAAAAGCTTTATGGGCATGAGATTTATGGAATGAATGGGCGTGTGTAGTGTGTGTGAGACAGAGAGAGAGAGAGAGAGAGAGAGAGAGAGAAACCCCTTGCAAGAATAAGTCACTCTCTTGTTCTCTCATTTAATTTTTTACTGAATTATGTGCTTTATTGAGTAAATTTGACTGTTAGATTCAATTTTTAAGGCAGAATACCCGGGATGGAGTCTCCCTGTTGTTACTCTTAAGATTGGGTGAAATTGCGCGCCTCTTGGTTCCAGGTGCTTTACTGTATTTTCAGTCATTTTGGTCATAAATCCTCTATTTCTTCTTTATATTTTTCAAGTTACTCTCTGAATATTTAATTATTAATCTAAAATCCTAAATAAAGGACAACAAGATGAATTTGTTGGTTATGAAAGGCTGCTTTTCAGTCGTGAAGAACTGAAATCTTGCTGTTTCTTGCTTCTTCATATATAAATACAAAGCGTGTCCGCTATTTATATTTATTTTATGCGGCCCATATGGCCTGCTCGTTTGGAGTAAGATCATAAAAATATCATGTCATGTGTAAATAAATACGTGCATATATATATATAACATAAGCATACCATATCACGTCCAAGATCCCTTTCTAAACGGTCTTGGAACCTGTATTTTAATTTATTTTAGCATATATATAACATATATATGTAGTGATAGGGTCTTGTGAGGTTTATGTCAAATTATTGTTTTTGACATGAGTATAATAACATTATGTTTCATTCTTTTTTAAAAACTCATTTTTTTTTCAATTGCATTAATATTACAAAAGAGCAATGGTTAAGCATGAGTAACATGTTAGACGTAATAGGATCTAGTTTTTTTCTCTCTATATATAATTATTTGTGTTTTTTTTTTGGAGGAGAGTGGAGGATCGATAGATAAATATAGAGATATATACCTTTGATCCTACGAAAATATTCTCAAATGGAATAAAAACTCTGTTAATTATGTCACAACCATAAACTTACTGAAGATAAACAATTTATAGCTTGTACAAGATCATTGTTTAAGAGTCAGAGTAAAATCCGTGAGTTTTTAGCAGATGGCTATTACTTTTGGTTGTGGTTGTGGCGGGACGGGCAGTGGAGCAGAACTGAACTGCTTCATATACACTCGAAATTAACATCTTTTCCTTAGTTAATTTTAAAGTTTTGGCTCATATATTTCAAAACGGTTCAAGTTTTGAATTCTACTTTTTGGAACATTTGATTCAACTCCACCGATTCGGTGATTCGTTTTCATCAAAAGTTCAATTTGAAATTCGGGTCTGGCTTCACCACAAGGTGGAGAACCATTTTGCCTTTACACAGAACCTAGATATTGAAGTGCATTTATTAATTTAGTGCCAGATATGCAACCTTGCCGAATTGATCTTTTAGTGCAGGGTGAAGTTTTCTCTCAGTGGAGGCATCTGGCTAAAGGACTCATTAATGCTCACCATTTCTATGATAAATCGTTTATGCACCCATAAATGACCTGTCCAATTGTGAGACCCAAATTTATTGAGCACGATGAACACAACCAGGCAGTCTACGAGCTTTCTGGTAAATGAACTGAACTGTCTCGTGGTTTGGCCCGGTTCAACTCATGACGAGCTTGTCCCTGTTCGGTTCTAACGTGAACAACTGGAACATGAGCTTGCTCGTGAGCTACACAAGATGAACATGAACAATGTACAAGGAAATCGAATGCTTGTATTAGATTATTGTTGAGTACATGGGAGCTTGATGAGCGGTAGATATAATGTATGTATATAAAATAAAAAGAGCAAGCTACTAACAGCAGTTTTTTGGTTCGTTCAGCTTGTTTACCAGCCCTACTATGCGTTGAGTATACATTTTTGACTTTGGAGTTTTTCTTTATGATGGGAAATTTGAATTGTTATATATATATATATATATATATATATATATATATATATATATATATATATATATATATATATATATATATATATATATATTGTATTAAGAATGCTGTGATGAGCATCATATACATAATTTAGTAAATCTCGGATTAGCTAGTTGGGTTTAAGATCTTGGTTATTTGTGATACAACCCAAAACAGGAATATCTAAATTGCTGATTTACGACTAAACAACTGATTGTTGGTAGTCCATTCTTTCATGTAGTTACTGATTACTATTGATGAGCCTGCAAAGCTAACCTGGCTAGAGGGTCGACTCTCAAGTTAAAGGTCATGACTTCGTATCCAGGGCATGCATCTGGCTTCAACCTCCCCTTTGTCTCGAAAAAGAGAAAAAAAAAGATTGCTCAAAATAGATGGATCCAATGTTATTGAAATCAATCTGAAATGACTAATTCAGATCAAATTGGTGGGAAAGACATACGATTCGTGCGATTGTGCTCTTGATTACCCAATCCGACTAAATGGTTCCAGACCCAAACCCCTTCCTTTGACATTCTCCACTAAGTGGGTTAGGGTATATTGTTGAACTCAAGTCCATTTTTCTTCTAGTCCAAAGCATATATGAGAAGAAGCTTATGATGCAACAACAGGAGGATTTTCAATCATAGGGCTAATTTGAGTTCAGTTTTTTCTGTCAATTATCAGATACAAGTTGAATAACTCCGCCGATGTAAGGGATCATCTTTGCATGGCCAGTCCCAAGCCCGGATAAAGGAGGAGGGTTGTGTTAGGCTTCCAATAGCCAGCGTAAAATTTTGTCGAACTTATTTATCTTAGATTCTACAAATTATAATAGGGCTCTATGGAAACAAAGAATTCATGTAGCCAACCCCATCAATCATCGGACAGGTCCCAATTTCCATGCTTATGCTTAGTGAGGGACAGCAGTAACCTTATGATGAAACCAGTGGCGGACCCACTGTAGGACGAGGTGAGGCATGAGTCACCTGAAATCTTAAAATTTCTTAGGTCTGCATATATAGGAAAATATATACAAGTGTTTAGTGGCGGGTCAGGTGGGGCATGCATCTCACCCGAAATCTTAAAATTTCCTGACATGAAATTCAAGTACACCTCACTCCAAATACAAGCATGTCTCACTAAAAAAAAACTCATGGGTCTGCCACTGGCTGAAACCCATCGTAGATCTGGGGTGAGTGTTCGAGCTCCATAATAAGCACTTTTACTTTGTTCACAATTCACTCAACAAGTGTCTTCAGTGTTCACCGACTTCTGAAGACACAAACCATAACTTATGCACTAAATGTGTCCTTCCAATATCTGGGTATTAGCTGCGATATTAGTATCATTTCCAAGGTTTACTGTATATTTATACTTAAGAGTACATATGCATACACACATTTTCTCGAGGATGATAAAACAGTAGCCGTAGTTATTACAATACAAATTTCACCCCACTTTTTCTTTCTGTTGAATTATAACACTGGTATCCGGGAGCCCAAAGGACCCCCACTGATATGGTTTGAGATGGATTGGCCCATTATAGGGGTAGAGCTCTACCAGCTGGTTTTCATCATTCAGAGAGGATTCGAACTCGAGACCTTGCTTAAGGGGAGCAAATGTCTACCCCACTTATCGTTGCTGTTTTTAACATAAAGCCGTGTCTTGTGAAGAATGATATATTCCAAGTTGCCACTTCTATTGTTATTTCTGAATCATTGGCTCTTCTAACATTTATTTAGAACAATGAATGCTGATTTCATAAATTTTAACCGTCTCAAAGATCTATAATGCTACATCAATCATATGTGCAAAGCAAAATAGCTGCATACAAGCTTGAGAATAGAATGTAACTAGTGGCTGATGTAGAAATGTATGTAGGGTGGGTTGAATGGCCTATGGAACTGTGTAGACTGGGGTAAACTATGTATTACAGCTTACACATTCAACCGTGGGCTATTTTTCCTGTTAAAATTTTAAATTCTGGGTGGGCGGACACCGCGCCTCGACTCGGTGTGGATCTACCACCTTGCGTGAATCAATTTCTACAATCAGGCTAGTACTTTCCACTAATTTGCCTTGCCAAATCAATGAAGTTAACAGATGGAAAGGTACATGTGAAAAGGTTCTTTCTTTTTTTTTCGCAATGGGGAGGCTGAAAAGCACACTCCTTAAGCGGTATCATCAGGTTGTGGGGTTGTCTCCAACCATTGAGTGGATATGAACATACCTGCTGAGTCATTTGTGAGGCAGCTTCCCCCAAGGCGGATTGGCATGGGCAGCTAGCCAGCCAACCCGATAGTTGAAAGTTTACGTAAGAGAAGTTCGGTGTTGATGAGCCTTGTCTCAGCGGACAAGGCAGAGTTTTTCGATTCTTTTTCTGCAACACGACCGAATTGGTTTGAGAGGCATGCTAATGGGTGTGTATCAATGATCTACCAATTAACGACTACTCTTTGAAACAATAAAAAGAGATAGTAGAGACGGTAATCATAATGAAAGAAAAGACTCAAAAAGTAAACGAAAGTGGTAAAGGATTTCTAAAGTAAAGATGGAGAATCTAAATGATTGAAAATGTAAGGAGACAAGAAAGAAACGAAAAGCGAAGTGCAAGTTTGGTTGATTGATCGAGGATCTTTCAGTGCACTTGGTTCTTTTATAAAGAGAAGAAGGCACTCGGGCTTTAGAGAGCAGGTCTTGGAGTTCTCAGCAACGATCCTTGACCTTAGAGTTTCCTTAGATGTGTGGTCCTCCATGGTGTCCTAGTTTATTCCAGACTTCGGCTACCCATTCTCCCTTCTTGAAGCTCCATCACAAAGCCAATTTTCTCATCGCTGATTTGAGTCAGCGGTGTCCACGCAGCCTTTTGCTTTTGCCATATAATTATTTGGCCTCTTTCTCTTGCGGGGGGCGGTGGTGGTGCTTGCGACGACGTCTAGCAGTGGACGAGACGGCCAGAACGGGCTCGACGGGCTGGACTGGAGACGACGACCAATTAATGCTATTTGCAACCAGTCAAACACCATGGCCAGCTCTATTGAGACGTCAACATCGTCAAGCAAGGGTGTGATGAACGGCTAGGGTAGAGAGAGAGAGAGAGAGAGAAAAAAAAGAAGAAGAAGAAGAGCTGAAGCCTGGAGAGAAGACGTGGAAGAAAATACTTGGTGGATGTTTAGCGGAGGAGAACAAAGTGGGAACCGGAGGAGGGAAACGGCGATAATCGGAGGAGGGCAACATTGGCAGAGAGTGAGAGAGAGGTGCCTCTTAGGATGGAATTAGATTCTTAACCAAAATGGCACCCATAACGCAGTTCACTGGTAGAGCTATCAGAAGTGCACTCTCGCAAGTGACGAGTTCAATTTGCTGTGTTAACTTCGACCTCTCATTGGAAAAAAAATTGATCTTGTCAGGTATTAGGTGTTGTATCTAAAAGTAAATATTATAAAATATTAAAGATTATTGTGTGTTAACTTCGACCTTTCATTGTAAAAAAATAGTTGATCTTGTCAGGTATTGTATCTAAAGTTGAAAGTTATTAATTATTAATAACGTACAAAAGATGTATCATGAGTTTATTAATGACACTAATAGATGATTAAATGAAAAATAACTTTTGAAGATAGTTTGAATATATATAAAAGATTATCACAAAAGTGGTAGAGGATGACCACAAAAGTATTGGAAAGAAACAATAAAGAATGATCTAGCTTATTGTGAGTTAAGGGCTAACATGGCACATGATAGGGATATGTGGAAACAAAGAATCCATGTAGCCGACCCAATCTAGTACGAGAAAAGGCTTAGTTGTTGTTGTTGTTTGTTTATGTTATGTGACACATTCGAACTCTATAAAAACAAAAAAATTATATAATAAAAACTTAATTGTTGTTATTTTTTATTACTTACAAAATATCCTGGGTGTTTGATTATCAAGCTGAAACTGTAGAACTGGAAACTTCCAACGGGATACTGCGCATCAAGGCTGGCGTCTGATTATGAGCATAACTAACTGTAGTTCTAGTATGTAGGTCTGCCAATCAAAGACCCCCTTGGGGAGCTGGGGGCCCTATCGTCCTCTTGCAATTTAGCATTGCCTTCTTAATGCGGGTGCCAAAACCTGCTTCCCATTGGACGCTTATAACCCCTGTCAATGGTACTAGCCCTTTTGGTTTTAGGCAAGCTCGACTCATCCTTTCCCTGTCGATTCCTTGTCACCTTCATGACTTATAATTTTGAGCGTTAACAAATTTCGCAGCACCTGATCTTACAAAAAGGACTCGAAGCACGCGTTGTATATGAGCATCGCATTTCCACGATATGCCAGATCAACGAGTCAAGGCACCTTGTGCGGCTTAAACAAGGTATGCAGAAATCCAACCAAAGGAAAGATTAGAGAGAACAATACTCAGCTTTTAGCCTCTTCATGCCTTCTTTGTGCTGGTCTCGTGATGGGCAACGACAGAAAGTTAACAAACCCGATCGTAGTCTTGAACTTTTTGGAATATTTGGTGGCGAAAAACCAAAAAGCAAAACCAAAATGCAGAAGAAACGCTGGTCCACATAACACAGTTCACATTCACTAACAGAAAGGAACCTTCATACTCTTCAACAGCAGAAGTGTCATTTCAATCAACTAACTCAACGAGGAAAGACAAAACACAGCTAAATCGAGCATCCACATTGTTTTGAAAAGGCTATCTCCGCAATCTAAGTAGGATATGGCGAGGACTGGTTAGAGCGTCAGTCGATGTAAGGAAGAAGAAACAAAAGATTGTTCAAACTATCAAGATGCCGTAAAAAGTAAAAAGAAATAGAACGGCATTGCACCCAGAGCGTCAGTTCACTGTCAAGGCTCTCTACCTCCCATTCGATGTGGCGAGTTCGATTCCTGGGAGGGTGCATTCATCTGTGTTAGCTTCGGCTTCGGCCTCATTTTCTAACAAATGGAAAAAGGAGAAAGAAATAGAAAAGCTTTCAAAAGCGGTGAATCTTTGGACTGGTCTTAGGTCCAATTTCCGGAGCAAGTTTAACAGTCTTTTGGGTACAGGTGCCTTCACTAATTTACCGTGGATTTGAAGCCTCCAAAGAGAAAGATGTGAGTCGGGCTACCCTCCCAATGTCTGCCTTCTGACCCCGTCCGTCTTGTTTCTCTCTCTCCTCCTTGTGATCTGACCAAGGCCTTGACATACGTGAAGCTCAATGAGAGAGAAATACGGAAACTCTTTAAAAATCCCACCCCCATTTCGCCTCCGGTTCCCCCTTGGTGACAAGCAACTACCGAGCATTATAGATCAAGCCCATTTATCAGATTCCCTTTTTCTTGAGATTGACGACGACGCGGGTGTGCCATGATCTTAAGCGGGACAAAGTTTTTTTTTTTGCTACACCCACCTCAAGAAAATGCCAGATGGGTCTTAATTGCTTCAATGCGAGTTGCCTGATGTTTTGAACGAAGAAGGGGTTCATAATAAGATCACTCTGTCTCCGCCATAGAAGCGAACAGGAAAGCATGAATGCTTCCATTAAAGAACTGCCTCCTTTCTGAATTTGTTCGAGGCTGAGCAATGGTTAGAAGATTTACAAGAATCATAAGTAAAGATCCTCTACTTTCTTCCTTGGGCGTTTTATGTGTTTTGGGCTCACAGTGACCTGGCCTAGCTGTTAATATTGTAGAGGACAGATAGAGGAAAGGAGAAGTATTTGATCTGCAATCTTTGATCTGCGAGAGAGAGTCGTTGGTTTGTCTTCAATGAATGGAAACAGCTGTTATTATGCTGAGAAGGTGGAGGAACAATCTATTGTGTTTCCATTTGAGAAGACGCTAGCTTTTTTGCTTGTTGGAGCTCGATTTTCCTTTCACCTGTCAGAATTGCTTCTAATAGTTCTTAAACGCCCATATGTGACCTTTACTTGATAAATGATTTGTTTTGTTTTGTTGGCCCTCTTGCTACAGCAGTTGAAATGATCTTCTAGACCTCTGCTCTCACTTTGCTTGCTACTAATTCAACCGTTGCTCAATCTGACACTAGTATGGAGAAGGCTTTGACCATTAGATTGAAGAGTCCAGAAGAACGTCCCCGCAGTTGTGATAAATCTTCCCCCATTTCACCCTCCATATTGTTGTCACCATCGGTCAAAATTTCTCCAGATTCATCTAGCTTGAACTCTCCTCTGGTTTCTCCACCATCCTCTGCCTTTGTGTCTGCATTGCAGTCACCATATATATCTCCACGAGCGCATATCCCTACTGAAAATCCTCAGCAATCCCCTCCTCTCTCACAGTCTGGTTCGCAGCATTCAGACGACATACCAAGCTCTTCTTACACTCCCCCACCTGAAAATACCACCGATTTTTCTGGTGATTTAACTGACCAGAAACTCAAGTTCTCAACATGTATTTCAGATCCGATGCCGCCCCGGATCTCGTTCTCCTTCCCTGCTGTTCCACATGTTTCGAGATGTTCCCTTTCTCCTCCTCCCCAATCTGCAAAACTCAGGAGTTGCGATGTTTATGTTGGCTATCATGGTCAAAATGTCAATCTGGTTCGTTTCTGCATTTGGTTGAAATCAGAACTGGAGCTCCACGGAATCGCTTGTTTCGTTGCAGACCGAGCAAGATATTCAGACACACAGAGTCTTGAAATTGCTGACAGAATCATTTGTTCTGCAACTTTTGGCGTTGTTGTCATCACAGGAAGCACTTTCCTGAATCCCTTCAGCGTGGAGGAGATTAGAGTTTTTAATCAAAAGAAGAACTTGATCCCACTGCTTTTCGAGACAGATATAGAGGAAGTCGCAAATTTCCTTAATCAAAGCTTTGATGAGAAACAACGGCTCCAGGAGAAGGAATGGAGAGAAATGGTCCAAGGTTTGCTGCTGAGATCTCATGAATTCAAGCTGGAAGCTTATGACGGTGCCTGGAGGGATTGTGTGGCGAGGACGGTTGGGATCTTGAAATCAAAGCTTGGTAGGAAGAGTGTTGCAGAGAAGGAGGAGGCTGACACAGAGTTCCCCTATCCAAGAAATAGGAGTTTTGTTGGAAGACAGAAAGAATTGCAGGAGATGGAGTTATCCTTCTTCGGAAGCACCGAGTCCGATGAAAGCAAGATGGGGTTCAGAGATGGTTCTGATGGTACAGTCGATGGATTTGCTGTTGAAGAAAGCGACACTATAAGGAGCAAAGAGAGATCCATTAACTTGGTCGAGACGGGAAAATGCAAGGAATCGACTTTAGATGCATGGGTCGAACCTGTGATTGAATTGACAAACAAAGGAAGAAGCCCACAGAAACAGAGGCAAAAACCCAAGAAATCCAGACATGGAAGCAAGAATTTTGCAAGATTCGAGTCTGCATTCCACCAATATGGTGGCTCTGGTAACATTGTTTGTCTTACAGGAAACGCTGGTTCAGGCAAGACTGAGCTTGCTTTGGAGTTTGCATACAGATACGCGCAGAGGTACAAATTGGTTCTTTGGGTAGAAGGAGACGCGAGGTACTTTAGGCAAAATATATTGAATCTGTCAGCAAAGCTGGGTTTAGATGTGACTGCAGAAACACACACTGAGAGAGGTAGAGTCAGGAGTTTTGAGGATCAAGAAATGGATGCCTTCCAAAGAGTAAGGAGGGAATTGTTCAGGGATATTCCATACCTCCTGGTGGTTGATAATCTTGAAACAGAAACGGATTGGTGGGACGGGATAGATGTTCAGGATCTGATCCCCAGAAGTTCAGGGGCTATCCATGTCATAATCACAACGAGGCTTTCCAAGGTTTCAAGCTTCAAACTTTTGCATGTGCCACCATTACCACTGGCAGATGTTATTGGTTTGATGAAAGGGAAGAGAAAGAAAGATTACCCAACTGCAGAAGTGGATATCTTAAGGAAATTCTATGATAGACTTGGACAGTCAAGTTTTGGCTTAGGAGTTGTGGCATGTTTGCTGTTCGAACTTGCCATGTCTCCATCCTCACTGCTTGACGCCATCAACAAAGTCCCTCTGCCAGAGGCTGTGGCTGACTCTTCTGCTACCTGTTCTCCGATGGCTAACGACAACCGATTCTTTGAAAACAATCAGTTTCTGATGGGAATTCTGTCTTTCTGCTTCACCATATTGTGCGAATTCAGCAGAAGTAGGAACCTCACGGCCAGGATGGTTCTAGCTGGAGCTTGGCTTGCTCCTGCCCCAGTTTCTGCAAGCATTTTAGCAGCATGTGCCAAGGGCATCCCCGAGAATAGAAACGGGTTTAGTAATTGGAAAAATTGTGTTAAAATGGCTGTCTGTTCCGGTTCTAATTGCTTCATGGTGACACATACCCAAAAATGGGAAGCGGAGTCTGCACTCTTGATAGTAAAGCTAGGCCTAGCGAGAAGGTGCAATAAACAACCAGGTTGCTCAATCCGGTTCCATGATATCACTCGAACATTTGCCAGAAGACAAGGTGGCATAACTGCTGGAAAAGCGATGGTACAAGGTGTGAGGAAAATAGGAAAGCCATTGCTAAACTTCGATCATCTATGGTCTGCAGCTTTTCTAGTTCTTGGCTTTAAATCTGAACTGATTCTGGTACATCTTAGTCCTATGGATCTGGTTCTTTTCATCAGAAGAGTGGCGATACCTCTAGCCCTTTGTTCATTTACCATGTTTTCTCGGTGCAATGCTTCATTGGAGCTCCTAAAATTGTGCACCAATATGCTTGAAGAGGTTGAGAAATCATTTGTGTCGCAGATTCAGGATTGGTGCCATGGATCACTGTGCTGGAGGAAGAAAAACAAATCCCAACACACAGTCGATGAATATGTGTGGCAAGATGTTACGCTGTTGAAGGCTACATTGCTGGAAACCAGAGCCAAGTTACTACTGAGAGGGGGACGCTTTGACAGCGGTGAAGAACTATGCAGAACCTGTATTAGTATAAGAACTGTGATGTTGGGCCATCACCATCCTCAGACTGTAGCTGCACAAGAAACTCTTGCAAAATTGGTCAGATTCAGAAGTAAGGTTTAATCTGATATCTTTTCTCTATGGGAGGACTCTCTCTCCTCTTTTTCTTTTCTTTTTTTGAGTACAAACTGGATTACATGATTTCATGCTGAATCATGATCTCCCAGATCACTTGATCTTTGCTTACTTCTACCGGGTGCCCCTGCATGTGTTATTATACGTCACAGAGCAGAAGCTGGACCTACACCTGCCTGGGTTTGAGTTAGATCGGACCCGGACCCAGGTTTTACCTTGTTAATTCACCTGGCAAGCTTCGTGAGCAATTGTACCTCAGATTTGCTTAATGGAAACAAAAACCATAGAAAATGCACTAAATTTGTACTCTCAGTACCCGTATATCAGCGGTCATATTAATTATTTCCAACATCTACCGTATCTTGGACTACATTACGTATAGTCTTTCTTTAGGATGATAACATAGTGCATCATTTTCATAATAAAAAGTTCACACTAGTTATTATTGCACTAAGCTTTTATGACCGTTCTCTACCACTTGCAAAGTTTTTTTTTCTGAACTATTGGCTCCTTCAGCCTTTTTTCTTCGTTTAAGTCAATGAATGTAACTTCCATGTACTTTGTACTGTATGACATAAGGGCACATTAGTATGTAAATTTTGGCAGTATAGAGGATCAAGCTTTCTCTTGAAAGGTTTGTTTTCCTCTTGTTAATGTTAAATGGTCTGCACTCGGAGCGTTATCTTACCTGGCTAGGGGACTGGATTCACTAGTTGAAGCTCATGAGTTTGATTCGCTCTGCTTAGTAACTACCCACAAAAAAATCGCGAAAGAAAGGAAAGTCCACAATCAATCTCAACAACCATTTCTTCTGCAAAATAGCTTTGGTTGATACATGCGGTATTGAAAGAAGAAGAAAAGAAAAGAAAAGAAAAAGGAGGTGGCTCTATGGGCCGTCTGTGGGCAAGAAAGCTTGGTGCCAATGGGAGCACAACAGAATCCACTTCAATATAAAATCGAAGCATCGTTTGGATTAAGATATTCACCTAGATTTGTTTTCATCTTGTGAACCATTTTCTTTTGTAACTTAAGATCGCGTAAGATATATATGTGGTTGATTTGTAATATGCTTTGATCAGCTTGATCGATATTTATCATTGAGAAGTTTATGTTTATCAAGTGGGAGGTTCACTTTTCTCAATCTGTAAATCCTCATCTTTTACTGCAAAATTGTACAATCTTCTTGTGTGTGTGTGTGTGTGTGTGTGAGAGAGAGAGAGAGATCAGTAAATCATGCCGTTACAAATTCAAATAGAATCTATCGCCATGACAGTTGCAAACGTTTCAAAAGCTAACTTCATCCCCCTCATTCCGCGCCAACCACGAAATTGGGATAACGTTAGAATTTGAAATTCTGTTACGGCCATAAGCATGGTCCTATTTCTACTTGTAAAGGTAGAATTAGCACCCTCACCTTCACACGCCCACCTCTCTTTCTCTTGAAGAGCAGCCATGAGCACCAAAAATAGGCCAAAGAGCAAGCCTTCAATTGTGTCGATTGACTGCTCAAGAATCAAAATGTTTCCATGCTGGCGACGCCAACACCATGCCTGTTCGGACGTTGCAACTCCTCTTGCCTCTAAAGCCAATTCATGCAACCATTCTACACTCAGAGACCTTATCACAAACTCCATGTCCACATCTCCATTTAGCATCTCCAACATCAGAAATCGCAGAATAGCCACCCGTGCCTACCTAAAACGAGCCAAGCAGTTGGAAGCGGAGCTCAACCAGATCAGCAGATGGCTGGAAGCCGAACAACTCCGTGAGTCAATAAATCCCCGGGCAGTGTACCCTTCTTCCAAGCTTTCATCCCAAAGCATGTTAGACTACGATGCATATTCTGATTCGACGAATCATTCCAGTAGTGCCATGGTCCAAGAGACAACGATTAACATAGATAGAGCACTAATGGATCTGGACTATGATATGATCAGATTGATAGATGGAAATTATATCTACAAAATGGAAACGAAATTCCCGTTGAGGAAGCTGATAATGCAATTTTCTGGGCCAGCACTTGTTTCAACTGAAACTGGTTCAACCATCACGGAGATTTTGCATTGCATGGCTTCCATTGGAGCCACCAAGTTATATTCATGCCTGAACCAGCTGATTCCGTTGGTTGATATCCAAAACCACATAGAGGAGATCAAAGGGAACCCTGTAACACAAGGCAACACAAAAGGATTTTTAGAGGAAATTCTTGTGTGTGCAATGAACGGGATAGAAGATCTGGTCATGGAAGGATTGAGAGTTCAGATAGGAATTACCGGAGAAGTGCAGCTAGAAAAGTTGAAAACCAGAACGGCAAATTCTGATAGAGTGAATGTTATTGCATTGGTCCAACTTAGGGATCCCGATCAAGAGTATGAAGCTATTGGTGACCTCATGATCGTGTTGATTGAAGCATATACAGAAACAGGAAATGAGTTTTGGATTAACAGCATTAATATAGCAGGACTTAAAGCTTTTGAGGGTGGAAAGAGTGAGAACACGGGTGACGATGCAGAAGATTTTCACAGGCTACTTCGAACATCAGTCCGGACATCTCGGCCACGACTTATTCTCCTGTGGAGCATCTGCAAGACCATGGAGGATGAGTGTGGAAGACGACTCTTCAGACACAGAGATATCATTTGTACCAATGAATATTAGCAGATGCGATGGTAGAAATTGGATTCTCATTTTCTTTATTCCATGTTTAGGTCTAAGCTACAGTTTTTTGTTGCTTTAGTTATGCGAATGTCATGTTCGAGGCAATTAGCTTCACGGCACTCTTATAAATCCACAACGATGCTTTTTGTTAATTAACTGGAAAAACTGCTGTTTCTTCTTTTTTTTCTTCTTGGGCCTAAACACGAACGCATCCTTGGGGGAGTGTTCATTTCTCTCGGGATAAAAGCACAACAAATTTCAAATCGACACCGACGTCCACCATTGAAAGTCACGGTACTTTGTTTGACATGAGAGAGAATTTTGACGTCAAAACGGGCTAAAGCGAAACCAGGGCCCGTAAAAGAGAAGAATGACGGGCCATTTATCAGTTTAAGGCGTTCTTGTTCAACTCACTATCTCCGGCGAGCCATGCCAAAACAAACATGGGCCGAGTTAGACAAGTTGGACACCAGAACTTCCATACAAATTTAATATGGTGAGGAATTGACTGAAAGTTTTACTGTTTGTACGACATTCTTCGTGGAATTGAAAGATTTCGCCCTTTAATTACACATTACGCCTGCCTATTTAGTTTGGTCAATATGGTTTTTCTTTTCTATGTACACATAGTTGCCGCTAAAAAAACTAGGAAAAACCTCACTTATTTGTGAATAACGAATTTGTGACTTAAGTATCAAGTGTCTTTTACACTTTAGAGACCTACAGTTTAAACAAGAGGCAAACTACTAACACATTAAATTAGATGTGGCACCATATCTGTATTTTTTGTTGTTTTCTACTGATGTGAGTGATGCCACCATGATATAAGGGTGTGCGGCATCGAATGATTCAAACGGTATTACCTATGTAGTTTAATTAACTAAATTGCCAAACAGAGCATCCCGTATTCACGTTAAGCTCATAAATTAATAAGCCAGATCCAATTAGGGCAATTCAGTTTACGAAAGAGACATGAAAGAGTTCATAATGAACTACAAAGAAGCGAAAGCATGAACAGCTCGATTTTGTTTACCAGCCATAGGGTGCAACAGCATTTTGGACCCAGAACTAGTTAGTCATGAAACGTGTTCCCACTCAACGTAGACCGCACCATTTTCCGGACGAATTTATTTCCATTTTGATGCGGAAAACAGCAAAACACGAGCCCTACATGCAACCAGAAAACAAACAGGCCCAAAACAGTAACCGCAGCTTTTCCTGTCAAATTTCATGAAACAAAGGTGCCGTAAAGGTAACTATAGAAAGCCACCGCCAGGACAGAAAAGGTCAGCTGGAACCTCGTCAAAAATACAACGTCAAGTGACCGAGGTACACAGACCAGTTTTGATAGCATAACATTCCTGAACGTTTGAGTCCTCGATTAGAGGTCACTCGTGGCTTTGTCGTGGTTTACCGGTACGACACCCACTGAAATCTTGCATTTCCCAACGACATGGCATCAAAAGCGTCATGCTAATGACTTCAAATACTGTTTGAGGAATACAATTCCAACTGACAGCTTCAATAGGATTCGTTGAAACAAGATCTTTCAGACCACCTGTATACGTAATGTAAGTGAACCAAAGTTATATCACCAAAATGCAGTACGTGGGAAAAGAACAATAACCGATAGACTAGAAGGTTTAGTAATGGAAAATATCAATATTTGAGGTACTCATGGTTTCAATAGTGCGCATGGGACAGGTCCATGTCAAAGTCTACAAGTACATGGTTCCTTGACCTTTTGTTAGCTGTGAAACTTGCAGAAAATGGCTTTCATGTTAAAATGTGGAACAGCTGTAAGCACTAAGCAGGACCAAATTTGAAATTAAACGTTGGATTACAACAAGCTAGACGGGTTTCAGAAGCTAATAAATTTGGATTTAAGCTCACAGCTACTGACCTGATATGAACACCACCAGAAACATGAGATAGATGGCAATTTCAGAATGACATAAAACCCCGCATTAACATATCAAAAAATTGGGTCGTCTTAGGTTTACGTGTTTTTGACATGAACATGAAATGCACAACACATAAAACCAAAATTGCTGCACCTACTTCTAATGAAATGAATATCAAACTACCAAAAACTCTTCTCACCATGGAAACTACAGTTCTGCATGCACAGGATATCTGTGTGCATCTAGTTACATTTACCATTTTCCGGATGGAAAACTAATATTTTGGAGCACAAAATCTTCAAGATCAACTGGATCACATAGAGAATTTTGAGGTCTACTAAATAGGGTTGAAGATAGATGACAAACCACATCTTGATGAAGTTGCTGTTGTAAGATATTTTCAACCATAATGGCCTCAAATGAAAACAAACAACTAATCCTTTACCCGTACTAGATGGGATCAGCTACACGTGGATTCATTGTTTTCAGAGACTTCAATTGTGTCACTAATAATTCCTAGATCACCTTGCATTGCCGGTCCCAAGCCCGGATAAAGGAGGGTTGTGTTAGGCTTCCAACAGCCAACGTAAAACTTTGTCAGATTTTATACCATGGATTACACAAATTATGAGCATTGCATTGAGGCGTCCTCTCTTAGCGACCTGTTGCAGAGCCCGAATGCAATGAAAAGTAAGCAAAGGTCACTACATTTTCTCTCGGATGTAGTGAATTAATTACAACCAGGGTTCCCACATCATGGACAAGTGTTAGTAAAGAAGTTAGTCCCGCTACATTGCTACCCGAATGTAGTGAATAATTTATAGAGAAGGTCTCCGCATTTTCAATATGGACAAATGCGGGGGGTAAGAAGCTAGTCCTCGATAATAAGATTCATATTGGTCCTTGAAATATCGGAACATTATCCGATAAGATAATGGAGGTGGTAGATACTATGATTCGGAGAAAGATTCATATTCTCTGTTTACAAGAGACAAAGTGGGTTAGAGAAAAAGCAAAGGAGATAGAGGATACAAGTTTTAAATTATGATACTCACGTAAGGAAAAGGCTCGAAACGGAGTTGGTATTATCATAAATAAAGATTTAAAGGATATTGTAGTAGACATACAACGATATAGTGACTGAATCATGACGTTGAAATTAGTGTTAGGAGCAGAGATTTTGAATATAGTTTGTGCTTACGTACCCCAAGTAGGACTAGAAGATAGTATAAAGACAACTTTTTGGCAGAATACTAAATATCTTAATTATGTTAGATGCATCAAAGACGAGGATGAAAAAATTTTAGTGGCAAATGATGATATAAAAAATAGATAAAAAACTATTTTTATAAGCTTTTTAATGAAAATAAAGATGTTAGTATTAGCTTAGGAGAGTTAGCCAAATCAGAAAAGTATATAAACCACAATTTTTACTCAAAAGAATGAAGTCAAAGAGGCTCTTAAACATATAAAGGGTGGTAAATCGGTAGGATCAAACAATAATCCTATAGAAGTTTGGAAAATACTATGAGAAATAGGAATCACTTGGCTCACAAGACTATTTAATGAAATATGGAGAAACCCGAGGAATGGAGGGCGAGTACACTTATACCCATATATAAGAACAAGGGAGATATTCAGAATTGTGCGAATTATTGAGGTATTAAGTTAACGAGTCATACTATGAAATTGTGAGAAAGAATTATCGAACGAAGATTAAGACAAGTATCAAGTACAACAAAGAACCAATTTGGATTCATGCCAAGCAGATCTACTGTTGAAGCGATTCACCTTTTGAGACGTCTTATGGAACATTTTAGAGCAAAAAAGAAAGGCCTTCACATGTTATTTATTGATTTAGAAAAAGCTTGTGATAGGGTACCGAGGGAGGTTATTTAGAGAACCTTGAAAAAAAGGTATCCCATTGACATACGTTAACCTTATAAGAGACATGTACGATGGTGCAAAAACATGTGTGAGGACTCATGAAGAAATGACAGACTTCTTTGAAGTTAATATTGGGTTACATCAAGGATCAACTTTAAGTTCATATTTATTTATAATGGTGATTGATGAGTTAATAAAACATATTCAAGATGAAGTACCTTGGTGTATGTTATTTGTAGATGACATTATGGTAGTAGAGGAGTCTAAGGAAAAAGTTAATAGAAAATTGGAACTATGGAGAAAAACATTAGAAAGAAAAGGCCTCCGACTTAGTAGAACAAAGACAATATATGGAATGTAAGTTTGATCATTTGGTTACTTTAGAGGACATAGAAATTAAAATTGGCACACATTGCATCCCCAAAAGGAAAGTTTTAAATACCTAGGGTCAATTTTTCAGAATGACGAAAGAATTGATGGAGATGTTACCCATAGAATTAATGTTGGTTGGTTAAAATGGAGAGGGGTATTAGGTATTCTTTGTGATAAAAAGATACCATTAAAGTTAAAATGTAAATATTATAAAGCAGCAATTAGACCAGCCATGTTTTATGGTTATGAGTGTTGGGCAGTTAATCATCAACATGTACAAAAGTATATGTGACAGAAATGAAGATATTGAGATGGATGAGTGGTCATACAAGAAAAGACCGTATGCATAATGAGGTTATTAGAAACAAATTAGGAGTAGCACCAATAGAGGATAAAATGAGAGAATATCGTTTAAGATGGTTTGGACATATAGAAAGAAGATCACAAGAAGGACCTGGAAGAAGGTATGAAAAACTAAATTTGAAAAGTATTAAAAGAGGTAGAGGACGACCACAAAAGTGTTTGAAAGAAACAATAAAGAATGATCTAGCTTATTGTGAGTTAACTGCTAACATGGCACATGATAGGGCTATGTGGAAACAAAGAATCCATGTAGCCGACCCCGTTTAGTATGGGAAAAGGCTTAGTTGTTGTTGTTGTTGTATTCTTTATTATTTTCTTTCAATACTTTTGTGGTCTTCCTCTTATGTTTTTAATATTTTCACCGTATAGTTTATCGTACCTTCTCATGAGAGCTTCTTTTGATCTATCTTTCTAGGTATACAAACCATCTTAAACGATTTTTCCACATTTTATCATCTATTGTTAGTCCCAAATTTGTTTCAAATAACCTCGTAACATACACAGTCTTTCCTCATGTGGCCACTCATCCATCTCACCATTCATTTATGCCACAAGCATCTTTTGTATAAGATGATTAACTGCCTAATAGCCTCAAATGTAATTGAAAAAGGTATTTCCCTAAACAGGAGAACTAAAATGGCAGCAACAAGCATCAGACATGAAATGATCACTCATATTTAGATCCTACCAACAAGGACGATAACAGCGTTATGAAAATTAAACATCTCTCAAAGGTTTACATGGTTTGCTTGCTTTGAGTAACAGTCCAAATGGAGAACAGTGACAGGAATGGTGAATGAATGCTGAGATCATGAACTTCAAAAAGAGGGCACCAAGGCCTTTAATGAGACACAAATAACAAGCCAAAGCAGAATGAGTCAAACTGGAATTGAAGTGGGACACTAGGTACAAACCAATTTCAGGGAGATCGGACTCCCGGCAGGAAAATGTAATCCCCAGTTCCCAGTATGCATCCAAACCCACCATAACCATTCACTTACTGGCCCAACTTTAACCCCCTTAGGGCATGTTTGATTCCAAGGGGGCTGGACCTCATTTTTTGGTGCTTGCAGTACCAAGCACCATTGCGTATCAAATGGAGAACCACGGATGGGAATGGAACTGTAGTTCTATGGGATCATATTGAGTGAAAAATGCAATTCCAGAGGGGGAGATGGTTCGCAGGCCTGGACTGGACCCAAGCCTGGCCCACAAACAAAACCCTGGAGTGCCCCATCTCTCGATTGCTTTCTTGCAACTCGACTCTCTCTCTCCCACTTTCCATCACCCTAACCCCTCCACCTGCATTGTTGTTGCCAAATCACCACCACCTGCAGCTGTCTCCACCACCCAACAACCGACCATGTAAAGCAATCTTCTTGCATTTTCTTCCCTTGCTTCTCACACAACAGCAGACCCAAACCACCTACTGCAGCCTTCACCCTGTCACCACCACCTGCAGCCTTCACCCAACAGCCAACCCAAGACAGCACCTACAACCATCACCATCCCCTTGCTTCTTCTTCCATTTGCCCTAACAACCGTCCACTGTTTTTGATGCATTTATTTTTTTTGTTTTGGATGTTTTTTTTTTGTTGTGCCTCCATTATCACCACCACTTAGATATAAGCCACGATATCATTACTCCATCAAGGACTAGAGGAATTGCAGATAGAATTATGAGAGAGAATCTATCCTTTCATGAACGCTATTAAGAAGCTACCAAAGAATTGGGAGATAACCTACTAGAACTTTCCAACCTCAAAACCAGTTGAGAAGAAATATGTGTGATTTAGAAAGAAAAGTGTTTTCTACTGAAGAAGTCAACTATTTGAAATACTGTATCATATCATAATACAATATTTTCAAATGTATAAATAAATACAATGTTGGAAAAGAAAACCCAAAAAATTAAGTTATTGCTTTAAACAAATCAATCGTAGAACTAGCGAGAACGAGGATCTAAAGTACCAGTTATATGTGTGAATCAAACACGGAACTATGGGTCCAAGTGACAGTTCCATTCGCAAATCAAACATAGAACTATGATTTCTTGGAACCATGGTTCCAGTCCCATGTGGCCTGGAACTGCAGTTCTGGTACCAAAGGCATGGTACTGTGAATCAAACACACCCGTAGAGATCTCCACATAAAGGCAAATATCGAGAATTATCAGGCAATTGGTCATCCTAATCTCAGCTCAAACAAAAACCACATGCCAATCAGCTAACCAACTTCAAGTCTGTTAATTGTTAATACAAATGAAAAAGTATTGAAAACACAAGCAAGTTATGGTGATCAAACGATATGAACATAAACAGGAGAAAGCAATTTAAAGTACCTCTGCATCAGTTGATAGGATGGATTCTCTATCAATGTCTAGGTGGCCATTCGCCCTCCTGTATACAGTAAGAGGTGTCACAATCTGAGAAGTAAAAAAGCCACTAAAGAGAATCGCAAAAGGCACCTGGGCTTCTCAGACTTTGCAAGATGCTTTGACAGTATGGATGCCTGCAATAGATGTGCATCTTTAAGATTAGGTTCAGGGTAACAGGTTAGGTAGAAATTCACAATAAAGTCAATGAAACCAAAGACAGAAAAGCCTTCGACCATGAATCGGGATCACCTAAATAAATTGTGCCAAAATAGAAAGTCCACTGTTCGCACAACAAAATGGATCACTAACAAATCATAGAAACAGAAGCTCCTTAAAACTATGCAACACAAAGAATCTACAAAAAGAAACTTAAACATGAGATGACATTTCTTAATCAATTAATAATATGTTAGTATGTAATGCAAGCAAGAAAAACATCAAAAGCCAAACCAACGAAACATGGCAGTTCAAGATGTCAGACTATCAGCTTTGCCTGTTGGCTGTCATCAACTCCTGAAAAGCTTTGCATTTTTTAGTTATATAGGCAAAATCACTAACCTGCTCTTGAATGATGCTCCTAGCTTCAACAAGTTGAGCTTCAAGCTCCAATTCCCTCTCACTTGCTTCAGAAGTGACTTCTGCACCCTTTTGAGCATCATGAAGTTGAATCATTCGCCCCTTTCAAAGAGAAATATTAGTTGTTCGGAACTTTAAATTTGGTTGATGTAAAAGCCTGCCAATGAGAGCTAGAAAAACTTAAAAATGACATCACCAAATTAAATATTAAGAGAAGTTAGAAATCACCTTTATAGAAGCCATTTTTGTTCGCAGACTCTCCTCAATCTGATCTCTTGCCATGTGGAAAGGCAGGTTAAAAACATCCTGAAAGTAGGATCATGTATAGTAAATGCATTTTCAGACTATATGAAGGAACGATCTATTTGCATAGATTTTTTCAGAGTTAAATACACATACCGTCCGACCACTTAGTGGTGTAGGCGGAGATTGAGAATCAACCCTCTCATTGACAGCAGTGTTTGGCTTGGGTAAGCCATTTGGTGCATTCAAGAACTCCCGCATATCCATCTGTACAACATGAACACATCAACCATGAAGGTAAAACAGCAATTGCACATCCTTCAGTCCACATTAGCAACTGTTACCAGTGAAACAACTTAGGAGATCACAGGACACTATCTATATACTTATTACAACGTGCCAGATGCAGCATGCTGGAAAAATATATGCAATCCAGTTTTTCACATATGGAGCAGTCTTTTCATAGTGATGTCAATATACAATATTATAAGCTGCTAGATATGCAGTTACCAAGCTACATAAAAGAGGCACTTTACAGATACCAAGAATCAGTAGATAAAAGGCAAGAGGTGATAGTTTGAAAAGAAAGAGAAACCGCAAGGGGCAAGAAGGCCCTTCGGTGGAAATTGGGAGATGAAAGAGGGAGAGAAGGGTGGGATTTGAAGATTTGATGGAGAGAACAACGAAGCCAGTGGGTGTATCAGCCATATCACATTATACGGCCAATACACTGTATTGTGGAATATGCCCCTGCATCGCACAATAATAAGGTCCATATCTGTGACATGGGGTTCATATCATATTGATCTCTAAAATGTATCGATAGGTATCACCACATATGATATGATATGGGTGAGACAGATAACATAAATCTATAGCAAGGCTCACTACAACCTTTAACAAACCATCACTGATACACCATAACATTATTCATTGATGATTTATGCTGATGTCAATGTCATACAAACATACTCAAATAACAAAGAGTCGCCAAAAAATAAAATCTTTAGTTATGAGGATTAACAACAAAAAATAGGAGAGAAGACAAAGCATACATTACAAGCAGAACTTGATTGCCAATTTGAAAATAATAAAGGAAATCCATAATGTTAAAAATTGACAACAGGAATGTCAAAGGAATCAAGGTACCCATACCAACCAATCAAACTAATGTCCAACTTCTAGGGAGAGATGCGGATTCAATACTTTTCACTAATCACATCTTTCTTCATAGAGGATAAAGTGAATATGAATGTGGACACTCCAGAGAGGAATCCAACACTCACAGAGTTTTTCTTAATCTTAGTTTCAGCCTTTCTTTATGTTTTGGACTAAAGCATATTCTTTGAAATTAGTTTTGGTATTTGTGCTTAAGAACAAAAGATCCAAAACTTATTGAGCTTTTCTACCTATGTTCAAATTATTTCTATGAATCCCAAACAAAAACTATCTTCCCAGATTTTTCCTTGATTCTAGTGCAAGTAACCTGTTAGCAGTTCCAATTATCAACTTGATGCCATGCAGATATAACGTGGTGCTTATTCTCTCTCCCAGTTGCCAGATTCTGATAAGCATCCCATGGTTGTGTGCTTTCACACAGCGGATAATGCATCAAGGGGAGCAAAACCTGAAGATTGATGTTTCTCCATTTTCTTGCATTTGAAAAATTACATTAGGAACAATTAAGGTTTCCAAAGCATTGGAAATCCATTTGGTGCACCAGCTGAACTATACGAAAGGAGAGAGACAGATTTTCATGTAATCTCTGGATATGCCTAATGTCCTCTATGTGTGTGCAGATAGAAACTTGAAGGTGTGCTTAGACAATTTTGCTGGGTACCTACTCTATTCCTCTCTTGTCAATGAATAAGGATGGATCATCACACACTTTTTGGTTACACTGCCACTTAGCTGCCAGTTTTTTAATTCAAAAGTGCACATTAAAGAAAGTTTCCTTCTCTGAAAAAAAATCACTTAGATATGAAATTTTAAGGGTAGTGTTTTACTCTCTAGATTAACTAGACATTTACTAAATTAAAACCGAACCTGAGTTCAATATTTCACTGTTTTCCTTTTTGCTTTTAGACCCTCAAGTTAAGAAGTACCCAGCCACCTACATCACAATATCATACCAATTTCCTTGTTTCTATCAAAAGTCCAGTTAGGCAGAAACCACAAGATGCCCATCTCGGACATGGAACTGCTTACTTAAGGCTTATGAGCCAAACCCCTAGCAGATGAGCAAATGCCCATCTGGCCCTAAAGCTCAGATACTTAGACAATATTAAACACAAATTGCATGGCACTTAGGTCCTACACCGGGATTAGAGAACTTCCTAGTAATGTATGTGACACCAAACTTAAAAACTTTAGTATCACCTGCATTGAACGCAATAGTGCTCGAAGATCTGCATTCTCTGCCATCAATTCTTGCTTCTTCACCTCATATGCATCCACCTGTAGTAGCACATAAGAATTAAAGTCCAAAATGTAATGGGAACATGAAACAGCATCAATAAATTTTCTTACAATCATTTTATAGAAATCACTATCAGCTTTCTTCCCATTCCACGTCCCACGTTGTCGGCCTTCTTTCTGCATAAAGGTGTCATAAGAAACCATGTGAACCTCATACAAGCATTAGAATCATCGTTGACTATTTAAATAAACTCAGACCTACCTGAAGCAGGTTTACTATTTCCATGCCTGACCTAGATTCTTTCTTTTTTTCCATTAAGACTTGATTAAGTTTTTCCTGCAGAAAACAGACTCTGCGAGTAGTCACCAAGCTAAAAAATAAAAGAAGGCACGCATCTTTCTCTTTGAAGTAAGAATCTGCAGAACAGATTTGTCAGGCATGTACCTGCAACTTTACATACTCTTTCTCCCTCTTCTTCATTTCATGTATTTGTTGAGTGCGTACTTGCTTCACATAGAATTAAAATAGGTCAGAATCCAACAGTAAAAAGTTTATGACACATCAAAAGTCAACAACACAAAAGGGTCCCCATGAGTCATGACATTCATGAAAAAAGTATGATAACACTTATGCAATTGCTGAGTATGAATATGATCCAAAGGAAAAGAAACACATAGAAGAAAATCCATTTTGTCACTTAATACAAGGAGAAAAGAGCACCTGATTCCCAATAACCATCCTTTGAAACTCATCACGCTCCTGCTGCAACTTTTCAATCTGAGCCTTGAAAGCGGCAGTAGATTTTGCATCCTGGTCAGCCAAAATTGTAGCAGCGCATTAACATAATCACAATAAGAAATGCTCACAGAATCTATGGTAAAAAAAGGAAGATGAATTCAAGCATGGTCTAGCTAACTGTGCGTGTCAATGTGGCTATCTCTCGGTCCTTTGCAGCTAGTTGTGCTTCAAGCCTCTCAATCTTAGCCTCTAGCCTTGATATATCTGATTGTAGTCTGGAAGTAAGTATAACAAAAGATGTTTAGTCTCGAACAAGAAAGGTTCCAGGATCCAGTAAGTTACATAGAGAATAAAGCAATAACTGCTCAACTGCACCACAGCATATCCAAGAGGATAGCCCGAACAACATGATTTGAAGCAACAGTTAATTTGTACCAGATTCAGAAATGGCCTATTCTCTAGTTCATCCTAGAATCCTGTCAAATACTTCACGAACATAGTAATCTCAAAACACAGCAACTATTCTACATCACAGGCAAGGGACTGAAAAGCCAATGAAGCATATCACTCCAACTGCAAAGTAACACCAAACAAGCAAATAAGAACAAAAGAAAGGAAAAAGGCGAAGGTTCCAGTATACAACCAGTGACATAATTATCAAAAAGAAAGCACCAATCATTTTATTCAGACTTGAGGCAGGCGGATAGTTTGATATACTCCTAAATGACCTCTTTCACAAAACCCTGTCCTTCCTCAAAATTAGTACCTTTCCAGAGCATATGATTTACAAGAAATTTGGAACTGAAGCTTTTCATGAGACTCGAACACAATATGTTGTTATCCTAACACACCCGTTCAGTTTCGATCAAAAATTTGTTGTGTCCACCATCATTTTATACATAGAAGAAAATCCTGTGAAAAGTCACATTCGATCAGTTTAATGGACCACGTTTTTTTCACCAAACAAATGAGTATCGAATGAGCTTATTTTAGGGGAAATAACAGCCAAGGGGGCAGCTTTTAGCATCTTAATACTACAATTTTAGTCGTATCATTCTCTGTGCATTTAATGTTTTCCCTTCAAGAAACAAATTGTAATTTAACATGATAAGGAGAACCTAAGAGGAAAGACTTAAAATTCTGTTATCTGAAACCACCCAGAAAAATTTGTTAAAAGATGAACCCTGTCGAACTTTGCTGCACAGCTCACCTCTGCCTCTGCTCGTTCACAGACTCCCTGAATTCTATATCCCGTTGCCTTTGCTGGATCAGCGAATACATACAATTGCATGTCCGCGCAATGGAAACCTGCAATATTCCACGTTTAAGTAACATTACGACAGAAGCTCTTCAAAATGGATCAAGTACAATATCCGTGTTAGCAAAGATGAAGCGCAACTAGGAGTGCACTTTGAAAGTTGTGAACAGCATAATCACCATGTAAATACACAAATAAGATCAAGATTATGCGACAAACAAATGTAAATGTGATAGTGAAACTTAATACCACGACGTAGAGATCAAATCAGTTGCTTCCAACCGATTTCTCTAAAGGAACAGCACGATTGCGTTAGAATATTAGGTTATCCTACCTACTTGTACAAGCAGATGAGGTTAGATTAAGTGAAAAACCTCTTTAACCACGATTTTGCAACTGAATAGCCTGGCGAGGAGACTGAATTGGTTCACACCTACGGGTTCCTTTCCAGATACAGAATGCCTAGAACATAAGCTAAACGAAATCGAGAATATTTTCACCCTACATTCACGCGAGGGGCTAACCGGATCGTTAGAGAACAAGTCAAGGGACGCCGGGAAGCCAAAAGTTACGAGAGTCTGGTTCAGATAATTGATGCAGTGCTCCAGATTCCCCGAATCGGCAAACGCGAACTCCCTGTAACAGCAAGAATCACACGATCAAACTATAGAAAAGGAACACGTATAAATACTCAACAAGATGCTTGAATTTGTAGCACGAATCGATAATGTAGACAACAAAAGCCCTAATCTCCCCACCCCATGCCTAATCCAGGCTGATTCATCGCCTGCATTGCGCCACGAAAACAAGAAGCCGAAAAAGAACTAGATTGAGCAGAACGGAGAGATTTAGCGCATCGCAAGGAATGCGAAGAGCTCGGAAGGAAGATCTCAGCGTCTCCCTTTCACCAAATACGAGAGAGAGAGAGAGAGAGAGAGAATGTCGGGGTTTGGGGTTCTTGAAGGGAGGTGAAAAAATTGAAAAAAGAAAAAAGAAAATACTATCTTTCACTTATTTGACCGAACTAATAAATGTCTAAATATCAACCCTTGCTGTTGGGCTGAACGCCCTGAAATTCAAAAAATTCCTCATTTATTTTGCTTGTACTTTAATGGCTGAAAATGATCAGCAGATGACTATTTTACCCTTATGGTAAAACGTGAGCGCCTCTCATGTTCTTCTTTTTAGAGAGAAACCGAGCGAGCGCGAGTTCCGAAAACATGAGCACCAGCTTCTTCTGTCATTGGATATTTCTTGAGGGGTTTTCAGTAATTGAGGCTATTTGAAAATGGGACGCTCGTGACCGTACGACGATAAAGCCGATTGAATCGCGCGTAAGGATTCAAAGTTTCCCGGGTGGGTGGGACCCGGACCCGGACCCGGACCCGGACCCGGACCCAAACCCGACCCGGGAAGTTTACAACTCTCGCTTGTTTCCTGTGGACCCGTCTCATTAATTCGGTCCGACCCGATTTCTTTAAAGAGAAAACCCAGCCAATTTAGTTTACCATGGTGAACCGAGTTGGTCGGAGCTCGGTATGGCGCAATTAATCTACAACACGAAAATTAGATATCAAGATGGCCCAAAGAGTCCATGTTTGCATACACCCAAGTAACATGAAAAATAACCAAGTCGTGTTTGGGTTGACCCAACAAGATAAACACGAACCAAAATTGGTGGCGATTAAAACTTAACACAAAAACCTTACATTGACATAACGTAAAGTCTGTCTGTGTCCATAAAAGCTACATGGAGACAAAAGGTCGTGTTTGAGTTTCAGTTGATCAGTTTGTTGTACTAAGCACGACCACGACCCAAAACACGAGATTGGCATAGCTAATCATGCTGAGCTAGATTTAGTCTGGTTGGTCAATAAGAGTTAAGCACAAACACCGAACATTCAGTTCAATATATATATATATATATATATATATATATATATATATATATATATATATATATATATATATATATATATATATATATATATATATATATATATATATATATATATATATATATATTTATATTTATATTTATATTTATATTTTTTTTCAAGTTTGAGGAAGTGCCAATAAACCAAAGGGCGTTCATGGTCAGGTTAGGTTTGGTTAATTAAAGATGAAATATTCAACAAAGCTCATTAATTTATACATTGAATGAGAGAGAGAGAGACAAGCACATCTGGTCATTCACTTTCATATACACATAAATAGTTAAATACATTTATATGTATATGTAAATCTATAACATAAAATAATATATATATATATATACATAAATATACATACATATATATACGTTTGGTTAAGTTCTCATAGTTCGATTTCAACCCTGGAACCATGAACCAAACCAAATCAAACTTGAAGCTTTTGGAATCTAACCAAATTATTGGTTTCATCGGTTCCGTAAAGACTCCTAGATATGCCCAAGATCCACACAAGAAGGATTAAACAAGCGGAGGTTCCTTAGGCTACCATGTTGGACCGACTGATCGAACAGATCGATGTGTAGTCAAACTCATGCAAACGAGTAAACCAAAGTCTGGATCCAAAAGCAATTGGACCCTATTTTGCATATAGGATCTGGCTAGCCTGGCTCCTGGTCCAAAACTGAAAAGCAAGATCTGCTTTGGTGTAAAAGGGATTGTTTTATCCGTGTCGTGTCATATCACCCCAAGTACGTGATCAATATAACGAAGGTAATGGTACCTGGAGAGTAAACAAAGTCGGGTGCATTATTAAGAAGCACATGTAATGGGTTAAAAATTTAAGCTTATAGTGCTTCATGATTCGCTGCACCATGTTGGAAGCAATTTCTCATATGATTTAAATTTAATTAACATTTGGAAGCACATGTAATATACTAAACCATTTAAGCTTGTAAACCTTCTTGATTCCCTGCCTTTGGAAGCAACTTCTCATATATTTTAAATTTAATTAACATTTGTAAGCACATAAAATAGACTAAATTATTCAGGCGAATAATTCTTCATGATTCCTTGCCCTACCTTGGAAGCAACTGCTCATATGATTTAAATTTAATTAACATGTGGTATGCTTTTTACTTTCATTGAAAAAATTATATATAATTATATATATATGTGTGTGTGTGTGAAAACTGAATCCTCTACACCTTTGTCAAGGCATGTCCACTCATACCATGCATTGCTTTTCGGTGGCATGGATATAATTTTAAAATTTTGTAGGTTTTAAAAGAAAGAATAAGGATAATGTTATTTATTATACTCATGCTCCTTGAAACGAATAGTTAGACACAAACAACGTCGGTTGTAGAAATGATCCAATTACTAATATAAGAAAACTAGATCTTGCTCACTTCTGACATGCCCATTCACGCTATTGCATTGCTTTTTGGTGGCATGAGTTTAATTTTAAAAAATTAAAGATTTTAAAAGGAGGAAAAATAATAATATTATATTTGTGTCCTTAGAAAACAATGGTGAGTTGACTGCATTAGTCAGTGGTGACAGGATCCAATCACAACGCAATATCTCAAGGTAGATATTTATACATGTGTGGTGATGCTAAAGGCATGGCCAGGGATGTTCACCGAGCACTGCACACCATTGCACAAGACCAGTTACCTTGATGAGTTCATCATCATCAAATATATGACTATTCCATCTCTTCCAACTATTATATTAGTTTGGTTCTGGTAATTCATATGCATCACATGTGCATTGGAGTTCATGATGTGTAATTAGGTTTCTATAGGGATCATTGGTTTGCTTAGAGGCCGAAAGCATGGTGAAGACTTTGCAAATAGAACGAAGATATCTACGTGATATTTGTGAAGCATGGTATGGGATACCTTGATACGTCCTGTCGTTGATTATCTTTTCTTTTCAATCCCACAACAATCACTTCTGCTCATATGGAGAAAGTTTCTCATATGATGAAAACTTCAAGAGTTGTTATGTGATTGTGTGTTAAAACCTTAGGTAAGAACACCCTCTTATACTACACATTCCATAAATATAGTATGGTGTTCCCCAAGCACCATTATCTCAAGAATCGAAAATGTTTTTTAGAGAATTGATAGATTTCTCGAGAAACAAAAAAGTTATCTTGATAATTAGAAAGTTTAAGTTAGATAAGTCATCTTTGTGTTGGAAATTAAAATATTTATCCAACAATCTCCCACTTGACTTAGTTAACTTATCTTATATTAGAAATACTTTATGTGGAGCGATTACTATCCAATTGTCAATGAAACTTACTAACCTTATTTTGAAAATAGCCACTCTTATGAATATTAATCATAGCAATAATATAAATATTTATGTTATATGTCCCTTTCATGTACCAAGATATCTAAAATCGAAGTTATAATCAAATGCTTTATGTGGCGGTAAAACTTTATGTATAAAAAAAAATGAAATCAATAGTTGAAACGTTTGCAGGTTAACCTCATAAAATCAATTATGTCAAATTTGTAGTGATTCAATATGAATTTTATCAAGTGTATAAGTTGTATCAAACAATATGGTGAATTTTGTTCACAAATTGAAAGTCACTGATTTAGATATCTTCTATTTGAATAGATAGGAGACTGGTTTGCTACATTTACTCTCTCACTTTACTCTTGCAATCAGCAAAAAATGAAATTTTTTATGTTCAAAGAAAAGGGGATGTTCTTCGGCACTAAACAAGAAGGTTTCGAAAATGGCCAAAAAGAAGGATGATTGGAAAACTCTTTGAAAGTGAAGCAGAATGAAGTGCAACTTTTCAACTTATGCTCCCGGAGCACCCAAAGATAAGACAAACGCCTTTAGAATTACGTAAAAGAAGTTTTATAGGAGTTTTTTGCATTTTTACAGAGACAAAATTGTTGAATTTGGCACAAGAATGAGAGAAATCGTTCTTGAATCAAATTTAATATTAAGGTGACATTTCTCTTACATCAAGAGGGACGTATCCCAAAGAACAATAAAAAAACTCTATTTTTGAATACACATCAACGGGGAGCAAGGTAAGCACTAAATGCAATTTTAATTGCATTGACAAATCGACAGCCATATGAACACCTTCATGGCCCCAAAGGAGGGATACACAACTGTCATGGGATGAGAATATATTGCATCAGAACAATTGGACTCTGCACATCATTCTCTTGTCATTCAGGGTTAATGAGTCATGGAAGATGCTAGATGGACATAGAAAAGGCCACCACATCGTTAGAGATTCATAATTAAAAGAAACATTCAATTTAAATAAATCATCAATAATTGCTTTAGCAATATGAAAGTTTTTCTTTATTAAATACACTCATGATGTATTAAACAAAATGTTATGATTGTCTTTAACTAATTTGATTACAGAAATTAAGTTTCTTTCAAATGATAAAATATAAAAACAATCTTTTAAAATTGATGGTTCTCCATAACCTAAGGTAATTCTCTAGTCTTCAACTACCTTATCATGTGAACACATCTAGTTACCTGATATTATCAATTTTTTGTATTTAGTTGGAGCGTGCCTTATTAGAAAGCCCTGCAAAGTAGTTGAAATGTGCATAATGGGACCCAAATTAACCCACACCTAATATTAGGAACATAAGCTAAATTTGATTTATGACTTTAAATAAATATAATATTACCTGAATTTCCCTTTTCAAGACAGACCTTGTATTTTTGACAAGTGCTCTTTAAATGTCTAGGCTTCTTATAGAAAAAGAATTTGACTACATAGATGGGCTTGTCACCAATATTGTGTTTGCATTTTTTCTTTTAGACTTTTTTTGCCTTAGTCGCATGATCTCATCATTTATGAGCCAAGTTGACAGTTACTCACGATGTTCATCTTGTTACTGGCTTGTTTTTCCTCTTCCTCAACACAACAACAACAACAACTAAGCCTTTTCCCATACTAGACGGGGTCGGCTACTCTTCCTCAACACACTTAGTCATAATTTTATTAATTGATCATTCATCTTTATATGTGTTGTAAAAAAACTTAAAGAAGTCCAAATCAATTGATAATGTTTGTAAGATGAAATAGACCAGGAAAGTGTTTGAAATTGTGATATTGATAGACATGACCAATTTGAACCGGTCGCAAAACTGTCGGAACCCAAAATCAAGAACCTCCCGATTCGGTTACAATTCACGAATTTTACAAACTAGCCCAAAACCGAAATTGGAACCAATGGTTTGAAACTGTTATTTATTAAATATATATGTTAATTTTAATATTTACGTTCAAAAGAATGTTCATGGCTTAACGGTAGGATGTACTATGTGTGTGAAAGTAATTGGAGAGTTCGACTCTTGTGTTTTACATTTTTTATTTAAAACACTTTATATATATTAGGTATATATAGGTGTTCTCATGTTTCCAATCATAAGAACCATTTCTTCTTAACCATATAAGGCTATCATTTTTAAAACATTATTTTTTAAATTTATTTTGTGTGGTTCTGGATCTACAACTAGAACCTCCCCAAAACCGGCATCACATAACCGTAACCGGGATTACGGTTCTATGTTTTGGGTAACCCATAATCGAACATGTCTAGATATTAAGATCATTTAGTTCTTTTTTCCTTTTCCTGAATACCGTATGGAAGTTAATTTTTGAATTGGATCTTTTCATTTAGCATACTCAACCTTTACATCCACACTAGTTTTATCAGTGGGTACTTTAGGAGTATCCACTCAAAAGTAAAGGTTTAAGTCTATTAGGCCAAATTAAAATATCACAACTTCCTTTAACTCGAGAAAGTTTGTACCAATCAGCAAAGGTACCCGTATTATTTTCTTTTAAAAACTTGTAAAAATGCTCACGTAAGAAGATCATGTATAAACATATAAGAATAGGAAATATATATATCTAAACTTTAACAATAATATCATTATAGCCTTACGTTGGTACATGAAACATGCTAGTAGTTAAAGGGAAAATATGAACCTAATTCTATTTGCATGCATGTGTATGTTATATGATATCGTTGGATATTGAAATATTAAATATTATGTATACAAATAAAACTATTTCACAATTTAGATATAAGTATAACAGTCTACATTGGTGGATAATTGTTAATCTAATTTATCTAAATGCCAACTAGAAACATCACACTTACTCTAAATTTCATATTCTAACAAAATTTGATCTAGACTTTATATAATTAAATAATTAATTCTTCTAACTAGGCATCATGTTGGTGGGAAAATCAAATCATCCGAATTAAAGGTTCATTTCACGATGTTCTCTAATCTAGTAGTAAATTAGACAAAATATATAAAAATGTTTAAATTATGCTAAAATCACTTTATAACATGTACAAATCAAATCACAAAAAAATATTGCACTGCTACATGTCCAATTTGTCCTTAATATAATTTTGCATAATATTTTATATATTAAATAAAATGCTAAGAAAACACATGGATAAAATAATAATATTACCTTATAAAAAAGCCTTAATTACCTTAAAATATGCTTCATAAAATCAAATTAACATTGAAATATAATATTAAAGACTGAATTAAAATAAATAATATGGTTTATTTTAATGTAAAATTTGTAAAATTTAGAAATTTTCTATTTTTTTAGTGATTTTCTGTCATTTGGTTTACGATCATGATAAAAAAAATCATCTCATGTCATATGTTAAAGAAAAAATAATTAAAATCAAGAACTTGATCTGATACCACTTGAAGCACCATATGGATACTTAGATATGCTATGTTATTGATCCTTGATGTGAAAGCATGCCTTTTCTTTTCAATTAATAAATATTCTGATTTTCAACAATTTGGTGACTCATCTTAGCATACCCCAACTTGTTGAGAACGATCCAAAAATTTCCTTAAAGATAGAGCATATCCTTCATAGGAGAGGATGGTTCCCTAATCGTTGTATTTTGAAAAGTCTTATAGAGTTTCAGAAATCAATTATCATGTTCATTGTTATAGGCCGGTTTTGGTTTTGTAATTAGGTGATGATATATGTGTCTATATATCTATATCTACATATATAATACTTTAGGGTACCATGCGGGTGCTTTATGACATGAAGTATATTATTAATTTTCAAAGTTCAACCCTCAATTAATGCATTTCTTTTGTTACAATGGTAGGCCGAAGTTGGGTATGCTTGTCTTAATATCGGGCTCACAACCATCATCTTGTGATTCGGGTCCCCTGCCAGGTAAATTAATGCTCAAAGTCCAACATTCACTACAACCATTACCTAGTTTTTTAGTAACATAGAAATGAGAATGAACAAAGAATGGTAATAATTCAATCCAAATGCCTTAAACTAAATAATCCAAAAGGAATATGATCTCCTTACTTGGAAATATAACTCAAATAAATAATGAAACTCTTAAAATGTAGTATTTTATTATTTAATTGCAACATATTCACCTTTATATTGTCTCCAACGTGCCTTACAATCAACAATAACAACCCAAACTAGATGGGGCTGGCTACACGGATTCTTTATTTCCATACAACTTGATCATATGTCATGCTAATGTTAACTCAACAGAGGCTAGATCATTCTTTCCTTTCAATACTTTTGTGGTCTTACTTTTCTTTTTAAATATTTTCACTGTAAAATTTCTTACACTTTTTCACCGAAGCTTCTTTTGATCCATCTTTTTCCTCATTTTATCATCTATCGATACTACTCTCCATTCGTTTCTCATAACTTCATTACCTATATTTCCCTCTCAACATATTTAATTCTACCATAAAACGTGCTTTACAATCATAACTAATGATAATTTGGCAATATTCTCAAACATTTCTATTCTAGTGTCACCTTTAAGATCCCTTTTATGTGAACCTTCAAATAGTGAAACCATACATTTTTTTCTTCAAACTTAAAGATACCACATAAAACATAAGGCAATAGAATGAAACGAAACTATCAGTGTGGACCAGTCTAATAATTTTGGATTGGTTTAATGGTTCTTTTAACATCCTACTTTACAATCATAATTACTGATAATCGACTCTCAAACATCTCTATGTTTGTACTGCCTTTATCATTTTTGACGCCCGATTAAGACTACTCACGCATGAACAATGACGAATGTTAAAAGAGACAAAAAAATTTAATACTTGAGGAAATTGACTTTCTTATTAGAAAAACATTAGTAAAAATATCAAGTATTGTAAATGAAAGTAAGTACCTAAAGTAGAATTAAAATTTACATGAACCTAACGTGCTCATTTGACATATAAATGTACTACATCTTCATCGATGATCATATTGTGACCTTTTTGTGTCTTATGTTACAAATATGTGACACTAGATATACCTGCATGTAAGATCAAAACCTTCTTGCTCAGCGAGCAATAGCTCACTTAGGTAGGAGGTTGACTCGTATGGTGAAGGTGATGAGTTCGATACCAGTGGTGTGCATCTAGCTTTGGCCCCTCCAATGTCCAAAAAGATCAAATCCTTCTCTGATGAGGAACTACAGTTCTCTTGGCTGGGGGGAGACTGAAAATGAATATTGAAGTTGAAGACCACAAGATCGATACCCAAAGGATCTAGTGGATGGCCCGTCAGCTTGTCATAAAAAGAAGAAGAAAAGATCAAAATCTTCTTGGTGGGATTTTCTCAAAGCTCGTATACCAAAGTTCAATTGAGAGAATTTCCACTAGAGAGAGGAAATGCCAGTAAGACAAGGAATGGCCTTCTTCTTGGATGGTTGAGAATAAGTGCAAGTGTACCATACAGGGAAAAGTATAAGTGTACTTTTTGCTCAAATCTCAATCATCCATTTTTTAAATTGGATGGTTGAGAATTTTTTGGATTTAGTAACATATGTCAAGCTTCATATATGTGTGATATATATATATATATATATATATATATATATATATACTGAAAATACTTTGCGAAATTACACAAATGCAAAGTGGGCCGTTTGCCTTCCCAGGCCTTAAAATGTTAAGGTATAGTTGGATCCTGCAAAATAATACTTGAATCAATTATCCTCTCCTTTTCATTACAATTTCTGGCAAAATTGCCGGCTTCTGGAGGCTGTGGTGGTCATGGATGGAAGAGTGACACCGGGCAGGCAGACAGAGACCCCGGCTGGCTGCTGCAATGGCCAAACCCAAACTCAAACCGCTGGCCTAGGACCGGTTTCTGCCGTCTCGAGAAAACCTTGTTATCAGGGCAGTTCATCCCAGTGAGATAAATACTGAGCCCACCACATAAATGTGGGTTGTTCGCTAAAAATACTCCAAGAACTGTCAATGAATCGAACCCCATTATAAGATTTATAAGCAAGAGTTGTAGCATGGGAGCATGATCTCAGGTGGTTCTAAAGGCAGCTTCATCAAGTCATAGAAGAAAAACTCACCTGACTAGGGGGTCAACTCAGAAGTTAAAGGTCATGAGTTCAATACTAGGCATTAACTTTGGCCTCCTTATTATAACAACAAAGGAAAGAAAAGGAGAAGAAGAGGAAGAATAGGGGTCAACTCATAAGTTAAAGGTCATGAGTTCGATACTAGGCATTGACTTTGGCCTCCTCATTATAACAACAAAGAAAAGAAAAGGAGAAGAGAAAAAGTGGAGAGTCGACTCGCAAGTTAAAGGTCGTGAGTTCAAAACTAGGCATTGGCTTTGACCTCCTCATTATAACAACAAAGGAAAGAAAAGGAGAAGAGGAGGAAGAATAGGTCCAGTTAAGGCCAGTTGCCCTTGACGAGCTGTTGATAATATGGACGAGAGAGTTTAGATCAGTCAAAAACAACATGAAAGAAATTAGACTTGCTTGTCAAAAGTTTACAAAAAGTTCTGCGAGTCAGTTTGTAAAATCTAATGGTTCAAAACAAAACAGAAAATGAGAGAGAGAGGTTTGTAAGACGATTCTTATCGCGACCACCCTTCTACTTTTTATGTTAATGGATACAAAATCACAATCACCTTTTTCACCTTTTTATGCAAAATGATGCTCCTGTCTTTCTCTCACCTAGAGATGTCAAAATGAGCCTGGTCTTGGGAGGTTATTCCAGTTCGGTCCTGAAAAATATAAGGTCCAAAAAATTCTGATCCATATTTGAAGCATCCGGGCTAAATGGCGATCATGGATTCATTGAGGGTCGGACCAAATCGACTTGCAAGGTCACAAGTTCATTGGATATTAGATTGAGTTTATAATACCTCATTTAAATCTGCTTGAAATCCAAATCCAACCACAAAGTTTTACATTTCAAAAAAACATATATACATACGCATGTAATAAAAAATTATATATACATGAATATATATATCTATATATATATACATATGTATGCATGTAATGAAAAAAACTATATATATGTAATGGAACAAAAACTATATATAGGCCGGCCTGACCCGACCCATATTGAGATCCCTGCTCCCAGCCACTTGTAGCTAGGGTTGATAAATGAGCCAAACAAGTTCAAAGAGAAAAAGTTTACGTTGAATAGTTGCATCCATACCTAAAAGTGTTCTTAACTAACAAGTTGTGTTTAAACATATGTTTTTGCTTGGAAGATAAATATTATAAAGTAGTAATTAGATTCATTATCTTATATGGTTTTGAATGTTGAGCAGTTAATCAATTATATATAAAAAATATTTATGATAGAAACGAAAATAGTCACGAGAGAAAAAAATTATATACGTAGAGGTTATTTGAAACAAGAACTTTTTTCTTTGTGAGCTTCACGAACTGAGCTAAGGAAAGCTAAAAAGTGATGAGTTCGATATTACGCATTGGCTTTGGACTCCTCATTATAAGATTATTTAAAAAAAAAAAGATTATAACAAGAAAAGGAAAAAAAGAAGAGTTGGTCCAGATAAGCCATTCGCCCTTGATGAGCTGTTATAATATGGCCGAAAATCTCTCCCTCTCTCTCTTCTCTCTCACCTAAAACCTCCGCTAACAGATTGTCTCTTCACCATCCCTCCCCAAAACCCTACTCTCTCTCTCTGCTAATCCTTAGCCGAACATGGGAGATCGGAACAACCACAATCGCAAGAGAAAATGGGCTGACTCGCTCTACGGAACGGCGGAGGTGGATTACGGCATCGGTGCGAACGGTGGTATGTACTCCCGGACCATCGAGATGGTCCCGCCGGGGACAGGTCCGGCTAACAACAGACACATCGACGACTCGCTGAAGAGATTCTACGAGATGGACGAGTACGCGTCGTCCGTTGTCCCGCCGGTTACCGTCGTGATGGACGGCCGGTCTATCTGCCAGCGGATCGACCTCTGTCGCCTCGGCAGCTACGAGAGCTTCTACCGCGCTCTTCGCCGCATGTTCGTTGACGTCGAAGATACCTCCGCCGAAGCCGAGTGCACGCTCTCTAACGCTATTCCGGGCTACATGATCGCCTTTGAGGACGTCGAGAAAGATCTGCTTCTCGTCGGAGACCTCGATTGGAGGTAAAAGGAGAAAAAACTTGAGAAATCTCTCAATCTCGTGATTTTTTTCTTTTGTTCGATGGCTGAACATGATCTGTAGGGATTTTGTGCGGGAGGCGAGGCGGATCAGAATCTTGCCGGTGAAGAAGAACTCGCAGCAGCTGCAGGGACAATAAGGAGGTGGGCGGAATCCAGGAACCCATAAGAAGATGAATTTAGAGAAACGCTTCAACCAGCCTTGAAGAATTCACACCAAATGTCCTTCTTTCTTCCTCTCATCGCTTTCAAGTTCTATGTGTCTAGTTTGTTTTCCCGTGAAAAAACCGGGAATCCGTGTTTAATTGTTTGAATTCGTCCTTCTTTCGTCCATAATCGTAAGAAAATTGTGCCAACGTCGTCTTTCTATTCCTCAGATATTCTTGGAATTCCTGCCGTTTTCTGATCGTTTTGTTTACAAGAATTCTTTTTATTTCGTTCTGAAATTTCCAAACGCGGGAACCGGAAAGAAAAAAGAGAGGGCCAACTTCACGGAATCGCGGCGAACGGTTTCAATTCATAACAGTGACAACTGGGTGACGTGTTAGAGTAAATAAAACAACAAAATTGTATTTTGATAAGAGAAAGGTGCGTAGCCTGCGGGACTTTTATTAAGAATGAAAGCAATGTTGAATGTAAGTACTAGAGTGGTTTGATGGATCTCCCGTAGGAGATTGGTTATACAATTATTAGTAGGATGTGCGAACAATTGATGTCCACAACAAACTAGCATGCAAATGATACAATCTCATGTGTTTTAGAAATTAAGCTTTCTTATTACAACTTATGTCGGCTTCATCGTATCCTTTCCACTTAAAAAGGTAATGTTGGATGTATCCTCTTTTTTCTTTCATATATATGGTTGACGATGTACTTCACTTTCTTAGCTATGAGGATCTTCAATGGTACAAGTATCTTGTATGGTTGGTTGTGGCTTGCATGGTTCATATCAACAATATGTAGTCTAGAATATTCAATCAATACGCTTAGTTTTCTGCCCTTTTGATGATAATATAGGGACCGTTATGAATCTGACGTGTTATATGCAAAAAAAAAAAAGTGTTTGATTAAGGTACAACTTAACAAGGACTTGGTCACTGACCCCAAACTCAATAGCATCCCACTTTTTCATATGCTTTGCTGCCTTTATAAAGAGAGTGTGTTTCTCCTATAAATCAGCACAAAAGGTTTATACGATGAGTCTTGCCTTCATATTGGGCTACGAGAGTATGCAGAGTCAGCGACGGTTGTCTTGTGACCATCTCGAAGGGGCTTTTCCTAATATATTCATTATGATGTAGATTATACAAGAATTTAGCGGTATAAAAATATTGATTGGTCCTATAGATTTACCGTTCTTCATAAGTTTAAAAAACTGTCTAAGTTTATTCATTTGATTATGTCGGTAAAAATAACAGTTTATATACTCTTGTGAGTTGGTTAACTCTCTCAAGTTAATACTAGTACCTATATTTTTGTTAAAAAGGTTACAAAAATATTTTTTTATCTTTTCTTGATATATCACTTACTACTAAAATCTTCTCATTCTCATTTTTGATGCATCAAAAAAATGTAAGATATTTTGTTTTTTGACCTAAACTTAGCTATCTTAAAAATATCTCTTTCATCTTCTTTTTGAGTTGAGCTTTTTATATAAATCTTCTCAAGTATTGACTTTCACTTTGCTTTCTTATAAGTCTCCAAAAGTTTCATTCGTCTTTTTAGCATAATACAATTTATAATAAGCCCTCGATTTTATCTTACACAACTTCACTCTAGTACAAAGCTCCTTTTGTACTGACGTGCTTTTCTTAAATTCACCTAAGACATATTTTACTACTTTCTAATATGCATGATCATATTATTTAAAATGTCACAAGGTATGCCTACATAATTCCAAGCAAAGTTATTAGGTTACATTCTATACTTTTAGGAACTTTGTTTTTTCTTTTTGAACTAATGGTATGATTCTATAGTTAAATTGAGAATTACTAGGAAAAGAAAGTGGAGCTACTCTTGGTTGCTTATTTTTATGGAAACTATCTATCAATATGTAGGTTCTACTTCTACTAGAATATCTTCATTTCTTCGTAAAGTATAGAGCTTAAGTATGTGATAGCAAGGTATTTTTATATATTTCTAATATTATCTAATAATACTTATGCCACTTATCATAATAATGCTTCTACCTAAATGTGCTCTTACGAATGTAGTGAGGGAAGAGGTTGTATTAAGAAGCTAATGCACAAGAAGTAAGTTGATATATAGCAATATGTAAGCAAGTCAAAACATCAAAAAGATGATGTGAAATTCCATTTAAGGTTAATAATAAGCTTACTCCACCAAAATGAGCATGCACTTCGATGTCTTGCCCATAGGAAATTATGACATTCTCATAATATATCTCTTCTTAAATTATCTTTGTGAGGTACATAAATACATCCACTTTAGTCAATAACAAGCTTTTCTCTTTCTAGAAGCATTTTGTCTTAACCTCATTAATCAATGCATGCGATAGCTTCACCATATTGTTATTCTCCAAGCTATCATAGATGCCCTAAGAAGATTACTCTGAATTTGATAGAGTATTCACTAGTGTCTACTTGAATCATAACAATAAAGTTCATTTTTGGCTTAGCATTCTGCTTTCCTATCTTATACTTGATGATTATGTTGAATTACAACATAAATTATTGTCATCTCACCTGCTTAGTGGCTACGCACTTTTGTGTAAAAATAACTTATGACAATATTATATGTCTTTACAACAAACGATGTTTCTAAGAGGTAGTGGCACCAAAGATGAAGACAATGCACTACAACCATCATTTTCTTGTTGTACATAGAGCACCTTCACTCTGCATCTTTTAGCTTTCGATTCACAAAAACAATGGGGTACTCCTCCTAGATAAGCACTCCACCTAGGGAAAAATTCAAGACGTATGTTTGTACTTCGAATAATTTTGTATGATCAAGTAACCTTAGAATTTGCTCGTATGTGCCAACCATCTTCATCAAACACATGTTGACAATTCTCATTCCAATCATAATATTGACTCTTCTTTAATAGAGTTATGAGGGGTGATGCTATAACAACATAACCCTTGATGAAACGTCTTTAATAGTTTGTCAATCCGAGAAACAATTTAAGCTCTATTAGATTCGTTGTAGGTTTTCACTCTTCTATTGACTTAATTTTTTCGCATTCATTAAGAATTTCCCATTATCAATTATATGCTCTACGAAATCAATCTCTGATTTATCAAATAAACATTTCTCTCGCTTGATGTATAACTTATTATCACGAATAACCTTAAATATCATTCAAAGGTAGTGAATGTGTTGTGACATAGAGGCAATGTATACCATAATGTCGTTCAGATATACCATCACAAATTGATCCAAGTACGAGTACAAAATTTTGTTCATCAGGGTCAAGAAGATCGCATGGATGTTTGCCAAGGTGAACGACATGATTAGAAACTCGTATGCACCATACCACATGACACATATTGTCTTCACCTCATCCACATCCGTAATGTATACTTGCCAATAACCTAATCGAAGATCCAATTTTTAAAACAGACGGGCATGCCTCAATTGATCAAAAAGTATGCTATAGGTAGCAAATACTTGTTCTGTCTCTTTGTTAAGGGCTCAATAATATATGCAAAGTCTCTTTTATTCACCATACTTCAATTGAAATAATATTGGTGCGCAAAAAAGAGCTTTGGATGGTCAAATGGTTCTCAAAGCCATCATCTCATCCAATTGTTTCCTTAGTTCTTTCAACTTAGGAGTGATGCAATATGTAACCATAGCGAGTGGTTTTGTACCCGATACCAATTATATATGATGATCTACTTTCTATCGAGGTAGTAGTTTTGTGGTTGTTCATTTGACATGACATCTACAAACTCATATAATACGTCTATCTCAAGAGGCACTTCATCGTCAAGCGCTCTTTGCTCTACTTCTCCTAAAGTTACAAAAAACATGTCTTCACCTTGCTTCATACCCTTCTTCAATTGTAGGGTTGAGCAAACTCATATATGATCGTGGCCAATAGATTTTAATTGAATGACATAGGGGGTCAAACTATTTACAATAGTCATGGTGTTTGAGTGGGGTTGAAATTCTCATAGGTTATCACATAATAATTTTAATCCCACAATGACTTTATAATCAGACATAATACTCATAGTGAAGTTGGTGACACTTGTCCAACTTTGCAGCTTGATCAACACATTCACTATCGCCCCCTCAATGGAACGAAAAAGTAACATAAGAACGTACTTTGCAATCATAACTAATGATAATTAGGCAGGATTCTCAAACATTTCTATTCTAGTGTCGCCTTTAAGATCATTTTTATCATTGAGCTAAACTATGCATTTTTTTCTTCAAACTAAAAGATACCAAATAAACCACAAGGTAACGGAACCAAACCAAACTGCCGGTGTGGATCAATCTAATCAGTTTGGATCGGTTTAATGGTTCTTTTAAATTCCTACTTTACAATCATAACTACTCATAATTAAAAACAACGACTCTCAGACATCTATATGTTTGTACTACCTTTATTATTTTTGATGCCTGGTTAAGCCGCCCATGCATGAACAATGACGAATGATAAAAGAGCCAAAAAAAATTTAATACTTTAGGAAATTGACTTTTTTATTTGAAAAAACATTAGTAAAAATATCAAATATTGTAAATGAAAGTAAGTACCTAAAGTAGAATTAAAATTTACATGAACCTAACGTGCTCATTTGACATATAAATGTACTATATCTTCATCGATGATCATACTGTGACCTTTTTGTGTCTTATGTTGCAAATATGTGATACTAAATATACCTGCTGCATGTAAGATCAAAACCTTCTTGCGCAGCGAGCAATAGCTCACTTGGGTAGGAAGTTGACTCGCATGTTGAAGGTGATGAGTTCTACACCAGTGGTGTGAATCTAGTTTTGGCCCCCTCAATGTCCAAAAAGATCAAACCCTTGTCTGATGAAGAACTACAGTTCTTTTGACTGGGGTTAGACCTGAAAATGAATATTGAAGTTGAAGACCACAAGATCGATACCCAAAGGATCTAGTGAATGGTCCATCAGCTTGCCTATCATAAAAAGAAGAAGAAAAGATCAAAATCTTCTTGGTGGGATTTTCTCAAAGCTCATATACCAAGGTTCAATTGAGAGAATTTCTACTAGAGAGGGAAAATGCCAATAAGACAGGGAATAGCCTTCCTTCTTCCTTTTCGGCCAGCTGAACTTAGGCAGCAGACTAATACGAGATTCTGCACACCTCATGTATCGAACTTGAGACATTCAGCTGAAAGGATCTTTCGAGCTGACCATCCAGCCACGAGCACCGAAGCTCCTTGTGCTAAAGAGATCGTAGAGGTCGTTGTCTTCCCTAGAGTTGAGAGAAATAAATTTTTATTCAACAAACAACAGTCCCCTTCTTTACACTTCGTCAGCCATGTACAAGGAACTAAGATTAAAAGAGCCCTACTTCAAACAGCGGTGACCCAATATCTCTGCACCCACTCCCCTATATTTTACTTCTCTCTATCAGTGCAATTAAGAGACAGTGATGCAAGCTCAGTAGATAAATTCTTTAGTTTAAATTGCATTCTACTAATCTATGAAATCATGAAAGAAGTGATGATGCAAGGCATTCAAAAGATAAAATGCTTCTATTCAGTTCATAAATGAGTTAGTAAAGTGTGCACAACTCTTTAAAAGGTCACTCAACTAAATGAGTTAGTGCACTCAGAGAGTTAGGTCAACAGGCCAGGTTACTCCACTCACAAGTTAGATGGGCCTTAAATTATGATCCACAGGGTAGGTTTGTTTCACTGTCTTTTTCAATTGCCTAAAGTTCCACTCCCAAAGTAAAATCCGATATTATCCTGTTGTTAATCTTTTGAATGTCATCTATATTCTTCCATATTATATATATAGTGCATGATATATACTAGCAACATTACATGTTAACATATTCAAACAATTCTCGACCATTGAAAAATCTATGGTTTGAGACTTGAATTTAACAAACAAGAGGTTGTTTTTTAATTAATTATACCTGTAAAAAGTATAAATACACTTTTTGATCAAATCTCAATCATTCATTCTTTAAATTAAATGGTTGAGAAGTTTTTGGATTTACTAGCATATGTCAAGCTTCATATATGCTTGAATAAATCATCCTCTCCTTTTTATCTGGCAAAATTGCCGGCTTCTGGAGGCTGTGGTGGTCATGGATGGAAGAGGGACACCGGGCAGGCAGACAGACAGAGACCCCGGCTAGCTGCTGCAATGGCCAAACCCAGCTCAAACCGCTGGCCTAGGACCGGTTTCTGCCGTCTCGAAAAAACCTTGTTATCAGGGCAGTTCATCCCAGTGAGATAAATACTGAACCCACCACATAAATGTGGGTTGTTGGCTAAAAATACTCCAAGAACTATCAATGAATCGAACCCCATTATAAGATCTATAAGCAACAGTTGTAGCATGGGAGCATGATCTCAGGTGGTTCTAAAGGCAGCTTCATCAAGTCATCGAAGAAAAAGCTCACCTGGCAAGGGGGTCCAGTCGCAAGTTAAAAGGTCATGAGTTCGATACTAGGCATTGGCTTTGGCCTCCTCATTATAACAAAAGAAAGAAAAGGAAAAAAAAGAAGAGTAAGTTCAGTTAAGGCCAATTGCCCTTGACGAGCTGTTGATAATATGGACGAGGGAGTTTAAATCAGTCAAAAACAATATGAAAGAAATTAGACTTGCTTGTCAAAAGTTTACAAAAAGTTCTGGGACTCATTTTATAAAATCCAATTGTTCAAAACAAAACAGAAAATGAGAGAGAGACAGAGAGGTTTGTAAGATCCAAAAAGTGATGACGGATGGTCCCCAACTTTTAACTATTTACAGTGAACGGTTGTCTTATCGCGAATACCCTTCTACTTTTTATGTTAATGGATACAAAATCACAATCACCTTTGCCTCCTTTTATGCAAAATGATGCCCCTGTCTTTCTCCCAGCCACTTGTAGGTAGGGCTGATAAATGAGCCAAGCAAGTTCAAAGAGACAAAGTTTACGTATTATGAATAGCTGCATCGAGACGTATAAGTTTAGTGTTTTTTCCTTTTTCTTAACAAGTCGTGTTCGAACATAATCGCCACCTGTTTGAATTTGTTTTTGTTTGAAAGATAAATATTATAGAACAATAATTAGATTCATTATGTTATATGATTATAAATATTGAGTAGTTGATCATCAACATATACAAAAGGATCTTAACGAAGATGTACAGATAAATGAATGGTCACATAAGAAAAAATCGTATATGTAACAATGTTATTAGAAACAAATTAAAAGTAAGACAAATAGACAATAAAATGAGAGAAAACCATTTAAAATGGGTTAGACACGTAAAAAGATTATCAAAGAAAACTATGATTAAAAAATATAAGAAACTAGAGGTAGAAGAAGTCAAAAAAATAATAAAAATTATTTAACTTATGTTGAATTAATTGTTAGGATGACACATGATGAAAGTGTATGAAAACAAAAAAGACTTGGTTGTTAAATGCTCGTGTTTGAGCTCCTTTGAACTCAAATTATGTTTATTTTAGGTCATTAACTGCTCAAAACAATACTATAGACTAAGCTCCATTAAAGCATTACGCTTCATCGTACATGTGACAATGAAGCCAAAAATTGTGTTTTTCTTTGCGAACTTCACGAGCCGAGCTATGGAAAGCTAAAGGTGATTCTAGGCATGGGCTTTGGCCTCTTCATTATAACAAGAAAAAGAAAAAAGAGTAGGTCCAGATAAGCCCATATGCCCTTGACGAGCTCTTATAATATGGACGCCGAAAATCTCACACTCTCTCACCTAAAACCTCCGCTAGCAGATTGTCTCTTCACCATCTCTCCCCAAAACCCTACTCTCTACTAATCCTTAGCCGAACATGGGAGATCGGAACAACCACAATCGCAAGCGAAAGTGGGCTGACTCGCCCTACGGAACGGTGGAGGTGGATTACGGCATCGGTGAGAACGGCAGTATGTACTCCCGGACCATCGAGATGATCCCGCCGGTGATAGCTCCGGCTAGCGATAGACACATCGACAACTCGCTGAAGAGCTTCTCCGAGATGGACGAGTACGCGTCGTCCGTTGTCCCGCCGATCACTGTCGTGATGGACGGTCGGTCCATCTGCCAGCGGATCGACCTCTGTCGCCTCGGCAGCTACGAGAGCTTCTACCGCGCTCTTCGCCACATGTTCGTTGACGTCGATGATACCTCCGCCGAAACCGAGTACACGCTCTCTAACGCTATTCCGGGCTACATGATCGCCTTTGAGGACGTCGAGAAAGATCTGCTTCTGGTCGGAGATCTCGATTGGAGGTAAAAGGAGAAAAAACTTGAGAAATCTCTCAATCTCGTGATTTTCTTCTTTTGTTTGATGGCTGAACATGATCTGTAGGGATTTTGTGCGGGAGGCGAGGCGGATCAGAATCTTGCCGGAGAAGAAGAACTCGCAGCAGCTGCAGAGACAATAAGGAGGTAGGCGGAATCCAGGAACCCATAAGAAGATGAATTTAGAGCCACGCTTCAACTAGCCTTGAATTCACACCAAACGTCCTTTCTCCCTCTCATCGCCTTCGTGTTCTGTCTAGTTTGTTTTCTCGTGAAAAAACCGGGATTCCGTGTTTAATTGTTTGAATTCGTCCTTCTTTCGTCCATAATCGTAAGGAAATTGTGCCAACGTGTCTTTCTATTCCTCAAATATTCTTGAAATTCCAGTCGTTTTCCGATCTGATCGTTTTGTTTACAAGAATTCCTTTTGTTTCGTTCTTCTGAAATTGCCAAACGCGGGAATCGGAAAAAAGAGAAGTCTAACTTCACGAAATCGCGGCGAGCGGTTTCAATACATGAATACTGGCACCGACAACGCGCGACAGGAACTTCTCCTAATTACTTAAATGCCCCTTCTCCCTGCCTCATGGACGACAACAAAACCCTTTTTCGTCATCAGCGAGAAATTTCTTCAATGGATGGGCTGGCAAGTTGGACCTGAACCGTCTTAGAACTGCCTGGAGTTGGTTACGAGTACAACCCGCTGTTTAAATTGAGTGGATATCAAATTCAAATTACAAACTGAATTGTCGGTTTCAAAGTTATCTTTGTTTCCACTTTGGTTCATAATGAACCGAAACCAAATCGATGCCAAAAACGATCTGAAACCGAACCCTAACTGAATTTGTCGATCCTGGCGAAAAACCGTTTCTCCTGCAAATCAAGCACAAAGAGTAAATGCAGTGGACCTTAGGGGTACCTTTGCTTCGCTTTCAGTTTTTTTCTAATAAGATATAAGATGAAGAGCTATGGTATTAAAGAATCTATATAGCCAACTCCGTTTCCATCAACTTAATTGATGTGATCTTTTTCTGAAAAAGTTCTTACATTGCAAGTCCTTTCTGATCAAACTTCAAAATGGTGGATGCTTGGGGAGCACTTTTGGGATAGGTGGGCTTCTCATATGTAGCCCTCCCTAAACAAACGCACTAGTGGCTTGTCCACAGTACAAATTATCTTATATCCATCACCATTTGTGAATTCCTTCACATGTAAGGCCCGCGTCATACCTCTAAAGTCCTCTGCCCGGTCACAGTTTCACTTGCATGATCGTCCATCACAGAGTTCCCTTTCCCATCAGGACTTCCCTCGCGAAATCAGTCAAGCTGCTCCCATTACACATGCTGGCTATTAAGGTAAGATCTTCAAATGTTCGCTTGTAAGTAAATATTGGAGTAACATAATATATATATAGAGAGAGTAGTAGTTGCATAATGTTTAAAATTATATGATTTTACATTGTTTGATCTTTGAGATTAATGATGAAGATTTTAATTACTTTTTATTTAATATATATGATGTATTAAATGTAAAGTAAAAAATATAATAATACTTTTAATTCAAATATTTACTGATAATCTGAAAAAGAACATATTTATTCAAGATTAGGGATAGAAAAAAACCATTATGTATTTATCACTTCTCTTATAAAGGCTGAAGCTAGGTATGACTCTGCCAGGTGAGCTAATGCGCGTGTGTGTGTGTGTTTCTTTTCCTTTAATTAACGTCAGGACATGGTGGCTTTCTTTTAACATGAATGTTCCTTTGATGGTCACGATGCTCATTATAGAACTTTTTTTGGGGGGGTACGATGGAGAAACCCAAGCCAGATGCACTTTCCGGGTGTTGAATCCATGACCTTCAACTTGAGGCAGGGGCTTTATTGCTCGTCGTAAATGTTAATTATGATCATTAGGAGGTAAGAGAGTCTTCATGCATTCATCATCAACGTACCACAGGCATAGATAGCACCAGGTGGCCCACGATTTCTTAGCCTTTTGTGTCGGGTGTCTTGCGTCGTGCATTGCTCCACAACCCGAAAATGTCATAAATCAGTTCTCCTCTTGTAGATACGACGGGTCCACAACATTGTACATGTATGACGCAAACATGCATAAAAGCAATTCAAATACGACGACAAATGGGTCAGATTCGTACCCGGGTCCAAAACTGGACCTCCGGTTGCAACCAAATCATTCAATCCCTGAATGCCAATTTCGTCTCCAAGCCCAAAGCCGGAGCATAATCTCAAACGCAATCAAGGTGTTCGGGCTGGATCAAGATATTGCCTCGAATGTGAATCCAATCAGATCGGAGTGTTTTGATGGCTTAGAGGGTATTTTGGTAATTAGATCTTCAACAAAGTGCTCCCCCGACTCCGAGCGATCGGGGCAGAATAGATGTGGAGTGACAGCTGTACATGACCAATTTGTGGGAAGAGCGGCCAGGGAAAAACATTTCATTCATGCCAACCTTACCCCCCACGTAGTCAAATTACTACACAATCTTCCGTATCAATTTTGTATATTTCTTGCTGAGTGAGAACGGATCGGATTCCTTTTGCGGCATATGACCAAACCCGATCTACATTTTAGATCTAAAAGTCAAACCAACTCAGTTTTCCTTTCTTTTTCCTTTTAGTTACAAAATTCCAGATAGGAAATAGAATTTCTTCTTGAAGAAAGCTATAGTCTTGATTCTCTTCGTATCATCAGCATTTTGTGCTTTTGACGTCTGTTTTGGTATTGGTATACAGTTTGGGTTTCGAATTCGGACCACGATGTTGGATCTGTTTTGTGCTTGGATTTCAGTTTGGAGTTGTGGGCTTAAGACTCGAGGGTTATTTTGCATTAACATAATCCGGTTGACACCCGATTTGGCAGGTTTCGGTTAGAAAGCCATGTGGTTCAGATCCAGGGAGCTGTTGTAGAGCAGGCACTGATCATTCTAAGAGATCCATACATGGTGATCTGAAACCAAAGGGTTGTATTGTTAACTAGTTTACTATAAGTAGTGAGAGTTTCAACCCAGGCTTGGTGGATCAGTTTACGATCTAGAGGTTTGATCTATTTTGGCTAAAATGCCAAACTGTTCAGAAACCCAACTTCCACACCAACTCATGGACGTGGGATCACTTTACAGACATGGGTTGGATGGGTTCAGACAGCTCCGTCTTCAATCAAACTAGGCTTGTTTAAGAAGTGCTCGGGCTCGAGCTAGCGTCTCCGGGATCGAGCATGGCTTGAGCTCAAACTTCTTGTGCTCATAAGAAGAAAGAGAGGCAGTGAAAAATGTAAAAGATGGGTGCACCCATAGCGTTAGCTCAACTGGCAGGGCTCATGACTCAGCTAGTTTTGCCTTAGCGCGTGTACGTGCATTAGGATTCACCCTTCCTTTGTTAAAAACAAAAAGCTGTAAAAAGTGGGTGAGGACCATGTGAAACAATAGAGCAGGATCATGATAAACTACATTAAAAGTGGGATATATATGTAGAGAGAGAAATTGATATATACTATCACACTTAGGTTCTAATAAATCCAAACAAATCTAAAGCACTCATCTTTGATAATTAAAAATCAAATTTAAAAAGAAAAAGTGCTCATATGAATAAAGTACACCTATAAAAAGGTATACATTTACCTTTTATTTTGAAATTTAAATTTCAATCATCTATCATTAAAGATTAACGACTGAAATTTGTTTAGATTTACTAGCACCTAAATGTATTAACATATACCAGTTTCTCTCTCTCTTTATATATATATATATATATATATATATATATATATATATATATATATATATATATATATATAACTTGAGCCAAGTATTGGTGACCTCAAGCTTGACTCATATGTCAAGCTCGACAAGAACGAGCCAAGTTTGAGTTAAGGTTGAGAAGGTCACTTCAAAAACCCAACAGCCATTGACGTAAGAAGCAAGTACCAATTTAAGAGTAACACAAACCAAACAAAATAACATCGGACCTGTGCCCACAATGTGGACCCAAAATCTCGTACTGTTAGCTCGCGTACAGTCTATCTAATAAAGGTATAGGCATAAATCGCACCTTGATTACAGTGTACAAGGAGTATGCCCACTGATTTATAAGCACCAACTAAACAAGAAGGGACCAATGATGCCTGAATTGGATCTTCCAATGGAATGAGAATAGATAAGATTTGGCAAGTGATCCCTACCACCATTATTATCCTTGAACCACTTCTTCCACAATTGACATTATTGCATCTCAATGTAGTCATTCTCCAACTCTTCACCTCACATTAGCTGCAAAAGTTTGTTCTTGGTGAAAGTTCACCCCGATAAGAATCTTCCATACCATCGGGGTCAACTCAACTTACTCTACTCTCATCACCAGACTAGAATGGAAGTGGGCGAGGACCAAGCTTCATTCTCCTTAAATCAACCCATTACTGGGCATTTTGAAGACCTGCCATCACTGAGAAAGGCGGTTGCCGACCTATTCTTAGCATCGACTTTTTGCACTTACAAGAAGGTTCCTTGCATGTGAGCTAAGCCTAGTCGAGTCAAATTCTGAAACTTTCAGGCTCAATGCATTTGGTACCATGCCCAGCTTCTTCTATCCTTGAGCAAAAACTTAAATGAAGAGTCATGACTGTCCTACATCACCAAATATTGCAGGTGGAGAAGATCATTTTACGCAGGCTTTTCTATTGCTGAAACAATGGTGCGTGAATGAATACTTCCAACAACAATTTACTTGTTCAAGAATTTTTGCATTGAGAGACCACCCTCAATAGGTTTTTACTCGGATAATGCAGTATAATACTCCAAGGTTAGGACCCTCGCACCAGGGCTGACATATAGTCAGCTCAGGTACAGGACCCGCCATTAGATTGTCTTCTTTTTCTCCAAAATTACCCTTCCAATATTAATCAGTTTTGTGGATGGATATTTCTCAAAAACTTGCATATCAGACAAAATGCTCTACAATTCAATGAAAAGAAAAGACAGGTTTCTACTAAGTAGACAACATAGATCATGCCTGTAGAACTAAAATTACTCAAGATCAAATAACTAACATTCAAGATGTTCACTATGAGTGACACATTAATAAAAGCAAGCTTTTGAGGATTCCCACCTGCTTGAGTCAGAAAATGCAGGAAAAATATCATCATAAGCATTTAACAATCTCTGAATTTTGAAAATTAGTGCATCAAGCTCTTACTGCCATACAGATGCAAGTAGTGCAGACAATCAGGCTGCGACTCGCAGAAGGCCTTCCACTCATGGTTCCTTTTCTTGAGTTTCTGGGAACGGGGGTAGGCCCCAGTCACTAGGCTGAAAATCCAGAAGACTGGTTAAGACTTGGTCTGCTCCTACATGAAGCAAGCTGTCCAAACCTGGATCCGGGACCATAACCACAGACCTGCTCAAGCAAAACTCCATTTAGAACCTCAAGAGGTACTGGTTGCAGAAATAGAAATCAAAGATCAGCACAGGGAGAGTTCTCATCCACAACGATGAACTGGATATAGATGACTCTGTGGTATCAGTACTTTGAAGTTAAATCTCCTGAGAACCAAAGGCATCACAAGGTATTACTGACATGAAGCAAGATACGGAGCTGCAAAGTCTAGTGTTCTTGGAAGAGTGCTGACCTACGTTACCAGGGTGTGCCTTGTATCTGCTATGCCCGTTCCCAGAATTTTGGGTAGTGGTACTGTTGGTTTGAGTCAGATCTATGTCCAGCTTTAACTTGTTTAGTGACCCTTTTAAATGACCTTTTAGGTTTTGTAGCCCTAGCTTTTTATTTTCTTTTGGTTTTTCTTTTTATTTTGTTCTGCTATTCTGTTTTAGAATCATATTTATTATAATCTTATTATACAGAAAAAATCAATATACTAATAATTTTGATTATATGTCTGTGTATTTATGTATGTATGCAATTATGGTTCGGAACCTTGTACCCCAGAAATGTAACCCAAGTAACTCAGATCCAGAGGCTTCACGGCATACGAACACTTTTGAACTCAATAAAACTACTGTCCGCATGGTTTAAACCAAGCCCAGGGATAAAAGGCTACAAGATCTGCATGTCATATCAAGCTGCTTATGAGTTGTGCAGGTTCAATAGATTAAAAAAATTTAACTTTGACCAATGGACTCTAACCCTATATTTACAATGTCCACACTGTCAAAAGTGCATTTGTAGTTGAATAAAAAGAACAGTAAACAACATCAATATGTTACTTTTAATAATTAGTGGCATTCTTTGCCACTCTCTTGAGCATGTCTGAGGCTACTATTTGTCGACAGAACTACATAACATGCAGATATAACTGGTTTCTTGACATACATATTACTCAAGATGGGTACACAATAGGAATATCTTTTATGCTACTCAAATGGCAAATGGGCCAGCATAAGGCACATTTAGAAACATGGATGATTGGACCTCCATAGACATCAATGCGAACATATTTTTCATTCCAAGACAACAAAAGGTCAATGCTCTGCACAGTATCATTACCATAAACTTGCATAACAAAATGGATTGATACTGTAAGGAATCAACTTAGAATATCATTTCAGATATTCTACATATCATTTCAAAGCAATCCATAAGGAATCATAGAATAACTTCCAATATGCAGAAAACTAGGATAAAGATTCAGTAATGTGTACAAGCACACCACTATCATGTCTGAAAATCTGCAACAGCAGGCAGGATAGTCTGCAAGGAAATGATTGTGTGACAGTACAATTCGCTTGGAGAAAGGATTGCTACAAATATGCACTGGGACCTGCATGTTAATGTATTTTTCCAAAGGTGACCTCAACCTTTTGGTTAACCACGTAAGTGCACCTTGGACCATACAAATACATGGCGTTCATGAGTTGCATTGACCTTTTTCACAGATTTCATGTCAGTGCGTAAGGTATGACATAAGGTCTGGTCACCCATCAATCAAGGAATGACACATAAACCGACATATCTTTCTCAAATAGATTGTATATGTAGGAATAGAATCAAGAATGATCAGGTAGCCTTACAATCATTCCAAACTGTTAGGCTTTTGTTTTCCCTTTTTTTTGAAAAGAATAACCGTATGCAGCCAGATGAGCAGGTGAAGAAAGAACAAGGAAAAAACTGAGTCTCTGATCAGAGCAAGAGCAAAGAAACAATTTTCACAAAGCGAAAACTATAGAAACACTTACATTCCTGCATTTTTAGCAGCAGCAACTCCTGAAGGTGCATCTTCGAACACTAGTGTCCTCTCTAGATCCACAGAGCTATCCTGATGAACGATTTTCAATGACTTTAAAAGCACATTGCATATTCATAACTGACTCCATGAATAACATGGAAAAAAAGGAAACAGATTGATGAATAACTGTACGTAATGCTAAACACAAGAAAATGCATTGGGCAGCCACAGTAATCTTAAAATCAAGAGTATGTCTACCTGAAATCTTTTAGCCGCTACGAGAAATATATCTGGGGACGGTTTTCCTTGTTTAACTTCAGGATCATCGCCAGTAACCACATGATGCATTAAGGCAAAAGTTTCACCATGGTTTGTTGTCTTTAGGTTAAAGTGTCTTCTGTGTGAACTGCCAAATAACACATAAGGTTGTTAAAATGGCTCCAGCAGATCACCAACAGCGAAGCACAAATAATTTGCAATTTGCTGTGAATGAGGTCCGAAAATTTGGTAGTCATGGAGAAAGAGATTATGTGTGAATGTAACCATAAGCACATCAAGACATGAACTTATAAGTATCAGCTCCATATACATATAAAGAGAGAAACTTTTACCTTGTTGCCACACACATGGGTACTCCATTAGCATACAGATGATTGATCAAACGCTTGGCTCCTAAAAAAGAGCAAGTAAATATTTTGAATCATATTTCACATCTGAGATGCACGTGCAGAGTATGTTTTGTGGCAATGACTTAGAATAATATTAGTGGGTTCTTATTGAAAGCAAGTGTAAAATTAGGCAATGAATTTGTCCTAGAAAGGTTGACTTCCACAAAGAAAGCATCCAAAAAATATTTCTTCTGATTAGTGACTAAGATGACTTAATACAGAAACCAATTCTTTGAATTATTTTGCAAAAGAAAATCTGCTCTAGATAGAATATGATGATTTACTATGGATAAAAAAGCGAAACAAAAGTTGAACAATGTTCCAAGTTGTCATGGTCGCTTCAACTCAGAACAAGCAACGCAATTTTATTGTTGCAGGCTTGCAGTGAAAGTTCCTTGCTTCTAACCTATGCATTAGTGGGCACCAATCAGAATAGTGACCAAAAAATCAGGTCCTAGTATGATAAAATAATATTTGGAGGATCTGCCAGGGCCATTCACCACAGTCATGGAGTAGTTCTCAGATGAAGAACCTTGCAATAGAAATCAAAAGTCATGGCTAAAGTTAAAATGAGTGTTTACCATCAGCTCTAGCCAATCTCATATCTTCTTAAATATAAACAACTATCTTATGTAAACTATAGTACCAGACAGTGACTTTTTTGAAAGGCAACTGATTGCATCAAAGGAAAATCAACATGAACTTTAGCCCATAATGAGTTCAGTAAAAGCCTGTCTCTTGCACGGAGCTAGTTTAAAGCGAAAACTAAACCATAACTTAAGGGAACAAGAACAGACAAGACAAGACATACATGAAGCACTGAAACATACAATAAAAGAATTGTTGAATACGGACGTGAACATATTGGTGGCTAATACGTGATATTGCATGGATATACACAAGAGAGGGCAACCAACTTGTAATCTGTTTTCACTCGCATATGGTGGTTTCCACATAAACACTAACTGATTGTACCAACAATCATGACAACAAAGTAGTAGGATGGAGCCAAAGTTGTACTTTAGTAAAACATAAACCATGTAAAGAAATATCTCACACCTAGTACTCACCCTACTATAAACAAATAAACTTGGACAGAATTAAACACAACTCAATTGTGACCTAGTCGTTTTAACTCCTAACAGAGAACATGGTTTGATTTTCATAATGAAATTAGTTTCTTTCTAGTCCGTTCATAAGCATCAATCAAGAATGATGATAAATAAATTATTCCTGATATGATGCAAAAATATTTGAAGGATCTGCTAATGCAGTGATCACACCCATGGAAGGAGTCTTCAGTGATTTTGAGGTTCCCCCCAACTTCGTTGCAAACGTCGACTTTCAGCAGGTTGCGGGAGAAGCAACCACAATGGTCCTGAAGATTGAATTGTGTTGTTTCAGTGATGCTAAGATTTATCCAGGGAAAGGTATCACATTTGTACGATCATATTTTCAAGAAGCAACATAAGATGAACATGATGAATGCATTGTTAGGCAATAAAGACGAGCCGATTCGGTTCTTCGTGAGGATGTTGGTCGAAGCGGAGACTGCTTTCGATGCATTCACTTACTCTCTTTTGCTTATATCGGAGTGCACGGTGAGAGAGGGGATGCAAATTCATGGCCATATTTGTAAGAGCTGATTCTTCGCCGATGTATTTGTTTGCAATGCACTGATGCACATGTATTGTAGTGGTTATAGAGTAGAGGCCACACACCAGTGTTTGAATGTCGGAGAGGGACAAAGTGTCATATAATAAATCATTGATGGGTTTGTGAAGAATGACAAGACCGATATTGCAAGGGAATTATTCAACAAAATGCCTTAGAGAAGTAGGGGATTAATTACTTGGAGTACCATGATTAGTGGGTATGCAAAATCGGGGGAGATGAATGTGGCATGTCAGTTGTTCGATGAAATGCCGAAGAGGGACTCGGTGAGTTGGAACACAATGATTGATGGCTACATGAAGTGCGATCAGGTGGAGGCCACTCGATAACTGTTTGATCAAATGCCAAAGAGGAATTTAGTGTCCCGGTCTCTTCTGGTAGGTAGGTATGCGAGGGATGGTAGGATGGATCTTGCTCGATACTTGTTTGATAAAATGCCAGAAAGAGATGTGGTTGCATGGAACATAATGATGTCTGGGTATGTGGACAACATCATGTACAAGGAAGCCATCAAGGTATTTCACGAGATGAAAAGGTCCAGTGTGTTGCCTGATAGTGCCACCTTGTCGACCACCTTCTCGAACATTGCTCATCTAGGCAATTTAGATGAAGGAAGAGACTTACACAACTACATAGAAAGAAACTCTCTTCAGTTGGATGGCATACTCGGTGTTGCAATTGGAGACAAGTATTGCCAATGCGGAAGAGTAAGGGAAGCTCAAAAGGTCATGGTAGTGTACCTAATGTTATTACATAGAGAACAATGGTCGATGGCTTTTGCATAGTTGGGGAGTTTAGACGAGTAGCGGGGGTCTCAATGTGAGTACAAAAATATGTGAGGAAGTAATTGAAAAATCAAGATCCAACTGGCCCTTGTGCTTCTAGCCAGAATTTAACTGATGGAAACAAGGAATCCATGGATAGTTAGATTAATGATAACAAGGAAGATAGAAATTCATGTGCTAGTTGATACTGCCTCTACATAAAATTCAGAGAAGGTTGTTGAATGTGTGTAGCTAACAAGGCTACTGAAAATGTGAACAACCAAGAAGGCTGAAGAGTGTACAACAACAAAGGCTGAAAAAAAAGTACACAGCCAGTAAGGTTGAAAATGTAAACAACCAAGAAGGCTGAAAAGTGTACAACCAAGAAGGCTGAAAAAAAGTGTACAACCAAGAAGGTTTAAAATGTAAATGGCCAAGAAGGCTGGAAAAAAAAGTGTACAGCTAGGGAGGTTGATGACCGTGAGAACTTTACTTTAACAGTATTGCCAGAATAGGGTAGTAATGTTGTTGTCCAATAACGGTACGAAAAGAAGAAAACAATTGTTGCAGAAAGCTAGCTGCCTTGAGTGGAGTAAAGCAGGATCGATTGCTGGGAGTAACTCGGTTTTTGTTTATGTTCACAATGAGAGTTGGAGTATGTACTCTCAGAAGACCAAGCGGCTTATATGTTTATCACCCAGTTTTTCAACAAGTTAGGAGTTATGAGTACCCACTTTCAACTTGAGGGGAGGTGTTAAGACAACATTAGTTAGGAGTAGCAGGGTTACTTAAGTGCATGCCGGACATCATTGTAACCTTTTTCCTTATTAAGGGCATTCTTGTCCTTTAGGATATAGAATCCGTTATATAAGGACTTGGTTTCATTATAACAGGCTGAGGGTTTATGAAAATAAGAGAGAGAAGGAGGGCAACCCTCCAATGGATGGTCAGCCTTCCTTTTTCCATTGTTCTCCCCTCCTTTCCTCTTCTCCCTCTCGTGTGTTTTTTATTCTCAACACTAGTATGATTCCCAGTGCCATATATGGTAGATTTTTTAAAGAACTATGAATAGATATAAGTTCTTTCCAAAAATCTACCATAAACTGAAAATGAACTGGGAAAAGCTTTAACAGGCATGAGGAGAAGGGTTGTTCCAACAGAGTTAGTTATCCCCTACTTCAACAAAGTCAAGTTGAATAAGGAAGATAAGCAAGCTACCCATATAGTAGTAGAGATGACTTTAACTTGTGAAAAGCCAGATGGCAGCTCTTATAGAAAAGGTCCTAATTATAGGAATTGAACACAATATATAACTCAACTAAGAAAAGGCAAAGAAGGAAAGGATAGATGTCCAAAAAGATGTCATAAACAATCCACTTCCAATTTATGGTCCAGGAAGATTACTATTACCTGGTAGAAATTCACAATTTGGAAATATCGCAAGCAACATTGCCTCTCTTTCTTTGAGAAAATCCTCAGGTGAAAGGATGCCATCAAGGTCTGATTCATGAACAAACACCTCAGCAGCCTCCATTGCCTTCTTCCCCATCATCTTAGCTTTTAGTGACCAGTCAAAATGTTTGCCATACCTGGACAGGATAGTTTCTTGCACAATAGTATAAAATTTTTCAGTATCTGCAGCATAAGAAGTTAAAATGTGCTTTAGTTTCAATTTGAATTGCCATAGAACATAACGTAAAAGAAACAGTTTCTCCAAGTGTACCAGCAAGAGGGTTTCTCAGGAAAGAAACAAAAATATACCAACCAATTATTATAGATGTAAGGAATGATGCTTGCAACTTGCAACTTGCAAGAGAACTATACAACCACAAGAACATAAGCAATGATGAAAACGTTACAGGAAAAGGCCCTATACCAGCACTTAACAAGAAGCAACTATTCCTTGATATCGACCAAACTACCTTCAGCACCTCCCAGAAACGTAGACATGATGGTGAATAACTTCTCTAACTACAAATGCACAAAAGGGAACCACTCTTCTGGTAGAAGACTGAGCTCACATCACATGTTAAGTACAACATGAGTTTGAAATGGAGGATGGGAGTCGCTTCCCACATAACTGAAGGTAGGAAGGGGGTCTATTTGATGGTCAGGTTGTCTCATTTTGTTTACAAGAGACAAAATAGGTTGGAGAAAAAGCAAAGGAGATAGAGGATACAGGTTTTAAATTATGGTACTCATGTAAAGAAAAGGCCCGAAACGGAGTTGGTATTATCATAAATAAAGATTTAAAGGAGAGTGTAGTAGACATACAACGATATGGTGACCGAATCATGATATTGAAATTAGTGTTAGGAGTAGAGGTTTTGAATATAGTTTGTGCTTACGCACCCCAAGTAGGACTAGAAGATAGTATAAAGACAGTTTTTTGGAAAGAGTTAGATAAGGTGTTTCAAAAGATTCCACAAAGGGAGATGATTTGTTTAGGAGGAGATTTAAATGGACATGTCGGTAAAGAGGCATTAGGATATCAAGGGATTCATGGAAACTTTGGTTATGGGGATATAAACGAGGAAGGTAGGGAGATTTTAAATTTTTGCTATGTCATTTGATCTCTTTATAGTTAATACAATCTTCAAAAAACGAGATGAACATTTAATTACTTATAAGAGTGGCTTATCACAAACACAAATTGATTACTTTATTTGTAGAAAAAAAGATAGAGCGTGTTGTAAAGATTGTAAGGTAATTCCAGGAGAAAACTTAACCACCCAACATCGACTTTTAGTTATGGATTTACAAATAAAAAAATGGACAAAGAAGAAAAGAGTGCATCGAGCTATTCGGACTAAATGGTGGAACCTCAAAAGCGAGAAAGAAGATATATTTAAACAGAAAGTCCTTCAAGGAGATGTTTGGAATTATGTTGGTACACCCTCTGATATGTGGAACAATATGGCTATACATATTAGGAAAGTGGCGAAAGATGTGTTAGGGGTATCTAAGGGAGGTGTACCGGCACAAAAAGAAGCTTGGTGGTGGAGTGAAGTAGTACAAAATAAAATAAGGCAAAGAGGGCATGTTACAAATTACATTATGCTAAGAAAACTAGTGAAACTTTAGAAGCTTATAAGAAAGCAAAGAAGGAAGCAAAAAAGGCCGTTAGTGAAGCAAAAGCTAAGATTTGGGATGACTTATATAAAAAACTCAACTCAAAAGAGGGTGAAAGAGATATTTTTAGGATAGCTAGGGCTAGAGATAAGAAAACTAAAGATCTTAATTATGTTAGATGCATAAAAGACGAGGATGAAAAATTCTAGTGGCAAATGATGATATAAGAAATAGATGGAAAAACTATTTTTATAATCTTTTTAATGAAAGTAAAGATGTTAGTATTAGTTTAGGAGATTTAGCCAAGTCAGAAAAGTATATAAACCACAATTCTCCGACGTATTCAAAAGAATGAAGTCAAAGAGGCTCTTAAACATATGAAGAGTGGTAAATCGGTAGGACCAGATAATATTCCTATAAAAGTTTGGAAAATACTAGGAGAAATAGGAATCACTTGGCTCACAAGACTATTTAATGAAATATGGAAAAACCAAAAGATGCCCGAGGAATGGAGAGCAAGTACACTTATACCCGTATATAAGAACAAGGGAGACATTCAAAATTGTGTGAATTATCGAGGTATCAAGTTAATGAGTCACACTATGAAATTATGGGAAAGAATTATCGAACGTAGGTTAAGACAAGTATCAAGTACAACAGAGAACCAATTTGGATTTATGCCAGGTAGATCTACTATTGAAGCGATTCACCTTTTGAGACGTCTTATGGAACATTTTAGAGCAAAAAAGAAAGACCTTCACATGATATTTATTGATCTAGAAAAAGCTTATGATAGGGTACCGAGGGAGGTTCTTTGGAGAACTTTAGAAAAAAGAGGTATCCCATTGACATATATTAACCTTATAAGAGACATGTATGATGGTACAAAAACATGTGTGAGGACTCATGAAGGAACGACAGACTTCTTTGAAGTTAATATTGGGTTACATCAAGGATCAACTTTAAGTCCATACTTATTTATAACGGTGATGGATGAGTTAACAAAACATATTCAAGATGAAGTACCTTGGTGTATGTTATTTGCAGATGACATTGTATTAGTGGAGGAGTCTAAGGAAAAAGTTAATAGAAAATTGGAACTATGGAGAGAAACATTAGAAAACAAAGGCCTCCAACTTAGTAGAACAAAGACAGAATATATGGAATGTAAGTTTGATCATTTGGCTACTTCAGAGGACATAGAAATTAAAATTGGCACACATTGCATTCCCCAAAAGGAAACTTTTAAATACCTAGGGTCAATTTTTCAAAGTGATGGAAGAATTGATGGAGATGTTACACATAGAATTAATGCTGGTTGGTTAAAATGGAGAGAGGAGCATCAGGTATTCTTTGTGATAAGAAGATATCATTAAAATTAAAAGGTAAATATTATAGAGCAGCAGTTAGGCCTGCCATGTTTTATGGTTCTGAGTGTTGGGCAGTTAATCATCAACATGTACAAAAGATGTCAGTGACAGAAATGAAGATGTTGAGATGGATGAGTGGTCATACAAGAAAAGACCGTATACATAATGAGGTTATTAGAAACAAATTAGGAGTGGCACCAATAGAGGATAAAATGAGAGAACATCGTTTAAGATGGTTTGGACATATAGAAAGAAGATCAAAAGAAGAACCTGTAAGAAGGTTAGAAAAACTAAATTTGGAAAGTATTAAAAGAGGTAGAGGACGACCACAAAAGTGTTGGAAAGAAACAATAAAGAATGATCTAGCTTATTGTGAGTTAACTGCTAACATGGCACACGATAGAGATCTGTGGAAACAAAGAATCCATGTAGCTGACCCCGTCTAGTATGGGAAAAGGCTTAGTTGTTGTTGTTGTTGTTGTTGTTGACTACTAATGCATGACCACTCAATCACATGTTAAGTACAGCATGAGTTTGAAATGGAGGATGGGAGTCACTTCCCACATAACTTAAGGTAGGAAAGGGGTTTATTTGATGGTCATGTTGTCTCATTGAGTTTTATAGCTAGCACATTGATCTGAGTCCAATTAATTCAATGTTGACTACTAATGCATGATCACTCAATCAGATGTTAAGTACAGCATGAGTTAACTGAAGGTAGGAAGGGGGTCTATTTGATGGTCAGGTTATCTCATTGAGTTTTATAGCTAGCACGTTGAGCTGAGTCCAATTAATTCAATGTTGACTACTAATGCATGACCACTCAATCAAGATAAATATAATGACATTCATAAAGCAAACTAAATCAGGAAAACAAAGTGAATTCCCAAATATAAATAAAATGTAGTATGTTTTCAAATCATAAAGAAATGACAGATCGAGAAGATGAATTATGAGATCCATCATTAGATCAGAAACAAGAAAAGAATTAAGCCAAAACATAAAATAGATTTTCGTTGTGATCGCCTTATAATGGAAGTAGGAAATTCATCACTATATTATAAAAAACCGAAAACAGAAGAAACAGAAAGAGATCAAGGAATTCTTTTAAAAAGAAACAGGCAGTTGATAAACACTTGCAGCTTGATGTGCATGCATTGCCTTTCTCCTGCATATAGCTCTCAAATGCTAAAAGTGAGAACGCACTTGCTAAAGCAAAAGACTTAAATGTCAAATCGTGTACCCAAATTTCTTTTCCATGCAGTGTTGGACTTAAAATAATAGGAAGAATGGGATAACAATTCACTTTAGGGCGTTACAAATGAGGCTCTCCTGCTGCTATCTGTAAGCTGCAAAAGAAGAGAGTTGCCATGACCAATATGGGTCCAAAGCTTCCTCCGTAACTCCCAGAATTTTTTGCAGTGGGTCCATTCTATGCCTCATTTCATAGGGAGCCTCAAAGGACTTATGTTTCAATATATTTCATCCATATCCCAATTCGATTCAGTAAACTTTCCTTGGTTTGAGTGTCATCCAATTGAAGGAGATGGTATCATTGTCATAGGAAATGCCATTTCTAGCCTATCTCTTTTTCTTTCTATATATGGAAAGTTAAGAAATTATCATGTAGTAATCGAGAAGTTGCAACAGAGAAGGGCACAGAAGATGAACTAAACCTTTTCTCTTAAAAGGTGTGAGATAGTAAACCCCTTTCATGATTCCTACTACTGGTGTTCTATCCCCATTGCATGCCCAAAGGGGAAAGAGTGAAACTAGTGCAAAAAAAAATCCTCTCGTGTTGGTTGCCGTTTAAATACATGTTCAGACAGACTCTTGTAAGAAACTCTAAAGCAATGAATTGGTAGAAGCGCCAATTAACCCATTCTGAGCTCCTACTTGTCTCCGCGAATCAGGAAACAAGGAAAGGCAATGCCTTAACAACAGGCTTATACAAAGTTACAACATAATGTCCGTTTGATGATGGTCTAAATAACTGAAGCCTGAGATTCACAAAGAAAACCCGTAACTTTACCCAACAAGCCGTCAAGATTCCAACCAAAAACTCAAAACCATCAAGCAAATTGGACTGAAGCACAGTTAACAGAATGAAAATCCGAAATCTCGACACCAACGAATTGATTCATACAATTAGACCACTGATTGACGAGAAATCAATTCAAGGTGTTACTGGAGGAAGGATCGGAATCCAAAGAAAGAAAAAAGAAAGCCAAAGGTTACCGAGAAGAAGACCATCCATGTCAAAGATCGCATGTGTAATTGCTCTATTTGAGCTTTTGTCTGAAACATCTCCCATTGCGGTACCTCCAACAGTTGAGCAAAAACGTGGAAACTTGTTCAGGCTGAAACCCTTGAAGTTTGAACTAGCTCCGTTCACGAATGCAGACTTTTTCGTTTTTACGGTTACAACAGGGAGGCCGCAGACAGGTGCGCACACTCCGGTATCGAACTGAACACCTTCGTGCTGTGGATCGATACGCCTGCCAGGTGAGCTCTGGGTGCACGAATGCGAGCTCATGCCCAAGTAGAGAGATGCCATGCGTACATATTATTTGCATACTCGGAGGAATATGCGTTTGTTAACGTTAACCAGCTACTCACCTGTCTAGATTGTTCTTTCCCCCAATAAACATATGATGCAAATAACCACACAGATGAAGAAGAGTAATGAAATTCATGTTGAAAAATCATGTAAAAAAAGAGAAAGAAAAGCATACATAACAAGTAGCAAAACCATGTGATGAAAACCTGTTCGCTTCAGTTTGTAGACGCCATGAAGAATGTGTTCGTGTATAGGATGCCAGTTGTGTGTGTATATCGGGTCAGGTACGGGTATAGGATGTGTTCGTGTTATCTAGACCTACCCCAAACCCCCACCAGAGAAAATTAAATGATCCCCGTACCCGGACCCAATCAGATCAGTCATTACCCAGCTCATTCAGGCTTCGTCGTGTTGGGGCCCCAGAGGTCGGTTCAATGTTGCCATCCCTACTCCTTAACCCCAATTGCCCTTCGATCGATTGGTGCATTAAATAACAAAAAAAGGAAGAAAGAAAGAAATCGCTCTCTGTCACGAATTGAGCTCCGGCAATCTCGACATCCATGACGAAACATCGTTGAATCAGTTTGTAATAGCCAACCCAAAAATACGCAAATGAACGCAAATCAGTTTGGCTCATCTCCCTCATTACTCATCTCCCTCCTTCAAAACTCAAAGGAAAACACGAAATCTCAAACGCATTGCACAATAGGGCACAGCAAGATCTTCTACAATAAGGAGCATCCTTATATAAACTAGGAGCCAAAATGCTAATAAAACCTAATCACACAAATATAATACTAATGGAAAAGGGACACTTGAGATGAACATACAAAATGTGACTCTATGATACTGATGAGAATCTCAGCTCACCTAGATCCAAATCCAGATCTATTACTAGAACTACAATCTAAATTATTTTAGACGAATCCAAATGAAATCCAAACTACTGTAGACTATATCAAATCCAAACTAAGTGTGATGCCTCCAGGTTCGGATTCATGCACCATAAACATCATGTGCGAACGCTCTCGGTATCCAGCCAGCGTTCTGTGATACTCTCAGTTAATGAAATTCATAAACTTAAGATAGGTCTCTTCATATGAATTCTAAATTAGGAAAAAATTAAGGATTGAGAGTTCTAAGTAGTAGAAAATGGCATTGAGTTTCCTATTCAAAACTGGGTTTCTAAATATATGCTGTATCAAACAAGTTGGTTCGAAGATTAGAATCGAAATAGGAGCGAGATTTGGGAGAGCTCAGCAAAATTTGACAAGTTAGTCCAGTTTAGTTTGATTCCGCTCTAAAAGTCCAGGCACACAACTGAGTGCTATGTAAACTCCAGATTCCGCTAAGCAAACCAGTTCAACTCGGCCAGCTTGCCAACCATGGAGAATAGAATTGTTTGTTTGGAAGGGGGTACCTTTAGGGGATGCCTTTGGATATGCCACATCACAAATTGGATCACTGTAACCGACCAAAGGCAAAGGTCTGAAATGTGTGTGAGTGTGTGTGTGAGTGTGTGTGTGTGTGAGAGAGAGAGAGAGAGAGAGAGAATAATTGCAGGATTTGAGAACGTTCGGCATATAGTTAGCATAAGTGCAACTGGTGGGTACTAAAATTGCAATTTGGTTTGCCGATAAGTGGAACGTTTATCCAATATGCTTATTCTTGAGAACTCCATCACAGAAATGCAGCGCGAACAAAAGAAGGTTCCCACGATATAAATTATAGTTTCGGTTCTAGTTTCCATACTTATTATTTATGGATTCTTTTATGATGTCACATTCTATGCAACACCGGCGCCATGGCCAGCGGTGCATCTAAAAGATTTAGAGGTGGGGCGGATTGCCCAAGGTTATGGTATGGTGCACGAATAGCCCACGGTTATACCTAAACAAAATTTACGGGGGAAGGGGAGCGCAGACAGACCATTGATATACATTCGTATGTGTTATAGCCCAATCTCTCTCTCTCTCTCGCTCTCTCGCTCAGATAATCTTGGCATCGGAGGCTTTTGGAGATATTGGTATGAAGATTCGAGTTATAGCCCAATCTCTCTCCCTCTAACAGATAATCTTGGCATCAGAGGCTTTTGGAGATATTGGTATGAAGATTCGAACTATCAAGCTTTTCGTAAGAAACTTTGTAAGAACGATAATGATGCACAGATGTCTTAAAAATGCGAGTTCCACTAACTTTTATACTTATTTGTTGTCTCCAGTAAATCTAAAAAACGTCAATGAATTCTTACAGAATACAGAGAAGACTTGCCGTGTTAAACAAACAATATCATTAATATGATGAGATTTTACAATTTTTAATTATGCAATTAAGAATTACAATGATTTTTTAAAACAAACAAAAAAGATGAATAAACTAGTAAAAAACTGAAAGATAGAAGGCTCAATATTATAAAGCATCTCTATCTAGTCTTCATTGAAACTCGATAAAAAATTTATTTAATATTCCACAAAAATCTAAGTAAACTTAATTTTGACGTATTTCAAAATAAATATATTTATTTTTTTCATATTTCAAAATGAATTCATGACCAAATACGTATTTCTTTTATAAAGAACAACCTATGCAAGCCAACATTGTTCACAAATTAAACAGGTTGCGTGGCCGGTAACAGGTTACATGGATCAATTTGGTTTCACACGCACACTGGCTACGTGGCTCAATATGATCCACTGACTAATCAGGACACATGGCTTATTCGAAAATCCTCCAGCAGACAGACCTGTGGATGTGGCTAACGCCCGACCTCATGTCTGTATATCCGTCAATGATCATGGTCACTACGCAATTTTATGTCGATCCGTCAACGTAGGTCCTTCCTATTTTGAAGTGTATAAACTTCACAGAAGTCAGATGTTCATTTCGGCTGTACTTACTGGCTTCAAAGGAATGAAAAAAATTCATGTGCATTTAAAATGTATGTACAAGGCTACTGTGTCCCACCAATGCATAAAATTGAATTGCAGAATTAATCAACTTAAAGCAATAATATCATAAACCAAACACAAATTCTCCACAGTTGTCCAAATACAATCTGAGCTTTTATACTTTTAGAGAAACCGTAGGGCTTAGAATAACTCCAGTTCATCTCTTCTACTGTACATCGGGCCTTCTTCCAGGAAGGAAGGAGGGACCCATCAAGTCAAACTGCAGCTTGGCCAATTAAAAGCTCACAGTTAAGTAGCAATACAATCAGCTGGAAGGGGAGACTAATGGAGCTTTTGATGGGAGCGCCTCGATGGAATCTGGCTTCACCATGCATGTTGACAGATACCCTCCATGTCGCCCTAATGCAACAAGGCCTTTGTGCTTCAAAAGTCATGCACCACCAGGTTTCCATATTGTTGGATGCACAAAGTGCAGTCATCACCGTGCATTTGATACCAACAATCAAATCTCGGCTTCAAAGCACTATAAAAGATAAAAAAAAAAGTCATGATAAGCATAGCCACGTTGAAGGCCCACAAAAGAAACACAACATTATGGGCAGGAACTTATAGACATCGATTATTTTGCCTCCTCTTGACTTATACCGGGATAAACCACCAGGGAGGCTTGTGAAAGTTAACACCACCAGGAACTTCTCCGCAGAGCTTATACCGGGACCACCCATATAATGGCTTAGGGCTCCTACCGCCAACTTCTTTGTTGGTGGGATTTAGAGTCATCAATTTGTAAAACACACTAGACAAGTTGGTGGCACAACCAAAACCCTATATGCATCCATAAAGATTGGAAACATGGATAAACTACTCAACAAAGATTGCATCCTATGCACAGCTTACATATGGTTATACACCATTGATAAACAACTACATCAATGAACAAGGATGACAAACATTCGAATGCCATGTTAATTTTTTTCATTTACAACAACTAAGCCTTTTCCTGTTCATTCCCCCTCCCCCCCCGCCCCCCCCCCCAACCAATTTAGTTCAATTTAAAATAATAAAAGGTGTGTGTGAGAGAGAGAGAGAGTATTCTTGCACGCAAGTATTAGTGGACCCGGTAATCGAGCATCTTATTTGGATAAAGATTGTGTTGTTGGACTGTCCACTATCTTTCTAAATTCTACGGTGGAAGACAGAAAGATTTGGTTCATCGTTTTGACAAGCCAAAAGCAAAATAAATGTGTTCATCTTAGAAAAAATGAAGTTTATTCAACATTGATGACAGATCTTTGTCTTTTGAACAAAGAAAACAGAGAAAAGGTATTTGGGTGTTACCTGTCACGTGACAATCAGCGACACCTTCAGATGGCAGATAGCACAATTGCAGCTGCAGAGTTACAAAACCAGTTAAGACCAAGGCGGGATAAAATGGGCCAAGTAGGTTCCAAAAGTGGAGATTTCACTAAAAACAAAAGGATGAGAATAAGACAGTGCAACAACATTGTATTTGCATGCAAAACGTCCAGAACAGCATGTGTCAAAAGCAATGCATTTAACTAAACCTGATTTTAATGGTACACATTATTCTCACAAGATATCAATTTACAAGGAAAGTCAAGGTCCTCCAGTGTCTATAAAATCTGAAGGCTTTTATGCAGTTTTCTTTGAAAACTATGAATGCTCAACTGTAATGGCATGCCAACAACCATCACCTTGAAGAGAAAGAAGCAACACGATTGTCTTAATAAACAAAATTCCACAAGTATCAGTCTTTCTATACACACAAGAGAGCTTTGCATGGATATGGTTATGTTCTATCTCCAGTGTCAATTCAAGTTTTTTTTTTCATAATGAGCCTGGTGAATACAAAAGACATCAACACATAGATGAAGACCAATATTCATATTTCAATTATTCATTAAAAATTCAAGAATTAAGTGCTTAAGGTTTCATTTCAGACGTTATTCTAATTTCACTTATATATATATGATGGCATAATCTCCTTCAGATACTGCATCAAGTTAGCAAAAACAGAACACAAGCTTGTATAGGACAGAAGTGCCTCCTTTGTGTGGCCACTTCTCCTATGCGTAAAATACACATTATAATTCTGCTATTTTTGTTTGTAAACCTCATTTTTCGTTTAACCTAAACAGATGTTACATCAAGCGAAGGCAAGTCTTGAATCCAAATTTTTCACACCCTCCTCTGCAAGATTTGACATGAAAGTGGGATATCTGCCTCATTTATTCTTCAATACACGTTGGAAAATGACAGACTAAGCAAATAGCTATTCAATGGGATCCAAAATCATGGACTAAACCGGAATTTCACTCAAATAAAAGGCAGTTATACCAAAAGTTTGAGCACTGACAACTACATAGTCACAATACCTTGTACACCAAAACTTAAAGTGACCTCATAGAATTAGCACTGAAAAATATCAGAAAACTTAGTAGTCTTTAGTATGACGACTGAATCTCCTTAAAACTCGTGTACCATGTAAGAAGCAAAACAAATCACATGAAGGTGTTGCCAAGATATAAAATAATTATTGGTTTAAACCCTTTACACTTAACTTACCGATAAATAGGATTGTTGGAAGAATCATCAAACTGAATTTAAGTGAAGGATTGGACTGGACGTAGTATTGTAAACTTTTCAATTGCCACCGTAATCCATCAGCACGACCAAGGAATTGCTTAGCGTGAGAAGTTTTAACGTCTTCCTTGCAGTTACGGAGACAGCTTCTGCTCCTCTCACTAAATGCGCTTATTCCCTAGTCAAATAACAAAACAACGAATTTCTTCAACAAAGGGAAACAACCAAGTTACAGGGTTGCACCATTTATCATTTGTTTTCCTTTGTCTTGGTTTCAAATGAAACTCCGTGCAAGAAAATTGAAGGGAGACTCGTAGCAAGATAGATACGATAAGAAACCAAATACTGGAAGAGAACATACAATCAAGAAGACATGGTGACATAGAAGTTGGTAACTGTTTTCCAACTAGGAAAAGTTAGTTAGCCACCACAGCACATATGAAATCTACAAGCTAATCAGGGAAAAGAAATTTATATGATTCTACAGCCTTGAATGGTGGCATTAGGAATGCAGTGCAACAACGTATTTCTGCTATTTTCTCAAGAGAATACTCTAAAGAAAAAACCAAACCTTAACTTGACCCAAGCCTCTCCCGCACTAGTTGGGGTCATCTGGGTGTTGCAAGCCAGGGACTTCCTAGGACGTAACTCATCCTAGTACTACTCTAGGTGTGCTCAACTTTGGAGTCCTGGAAGTGGATCAAATTATTAGTGCAATAAAGATTGCACCTTCCCGTACAAGGATCTAAAACTGTTTTATACTAGATGTTAGCTACCCAACACAACTCTCATTTTCAGGCTTGGGACCATGTAACCCTTATAGGAAGAATAAATGCTTATAAACCCAGGCTCTACCAATAACAGAAATATGCGAGCAAATGAACACAGGATCTGACATGATAGGCATCACACACATAACATTTACCGACACCAGATGTTACCAAGAATATGTAGAAAGCAATCCATAAAGATCAACATGGAAATTTTCTGTTCCCAAGCTAATGTCTATCATGTCAAAGATTGCATCCATATTTACTACATTGACTAAATCCATCATATAGAAGGAAGAAGGAGGTTGCACCAGACTCAGTCGCTGAGTTACATTTAGGTCCAGATAGCTGGATATTCCTGCATTCTCCTGGTGACAATCAACCTTCCATTTTCTAAAGCTGCTCCTATATAAACTTAATTTGATTCTGTACTCGATACTTCTAAGTAAGCCAAAAAAGCATGAGATTGCCGGTGAGTGTGCCTCCAATGCCTTTCCATTCGCATCTTCATCAGCAATTGCAATCTTCCAAGCATCTATTTCTGATGAACGCAAAATTCTCTGAGGCCCATCGAGTCTTTCCATGGAAAATTGAACTGCTTCCTCGGCTTTTTCAATATTTTTTTCTGCTAGTTCTATGGTACATGTAGGTTCTTCAGTAATAGTTAGAGCCTCTTGAAATACAATCCCAGAAACTGGAATTTCTCCAGCGTCTATGCCACCTATGTTAGATTCTTTCTGGACAAAATCAGTCCCCATTGAGATACAAACAGAATTCTGGTTTTCTGTCGACCCTTCTTTGGTTGGGCTTCCTGAATTGATATTTGTATCATTTATATCTTTTAAACCTTCCGGTGTCCCAGAAAGAAATAATGATAGGTCATTTCTGTCTTGCTTATCAAGCTGCACCCAACGGAATGGTTGTTTCCCTTCCTCAATGATTGAGTACCTCAGTGCCTTCTCAATGCGAGAAACTTGAAACTCAATTGCTCGGACAAATTGCTTATGTCTGGAAACCATATCCTCCGCAAAGTTGTCTTGGTGACACAATTTCACAGCCCTCTCGAATTCCTCTAACTGTTCCAAGCAACCATAACAATTTGAGAAACTCGAAATTTTCATTTCGAAAGAAAGACCTAAAATAAGAAAGGAGAAACCTTCCATCTTTCTGAAAATCTAAATCACAACTTTGGGGGACTGATCACAGCAATCTATGCCAGAGATAACTCAAAACTAACTGACCCGAAAACTAAAAGAGACTTTCGTGGACTGATCATTACAGCATGGTTTATTCTTCAATCAGAAAGAGAACCCGACAGGCACTAACTAATGGTTTAAGAAAGCCTATTTCTAAAGTTAGTAGGTGCGAACTCTACGTCTGCAAAAATAATGATGGTAGCTAAGAAAGTGAAAAACAAGAAGCCAACCTGCCATTTAGTTGTACCAAGGGCGGTATGAAGCTCCCTTCCCAATTCAACCGCATCATCTGTAGCCAACCCTTGTCTCCGCTCCCTCTCCCAAATTCTGTATGCAGATAACATTCTAAAAAACAACACAAATGAATAACGTGAAGAAAATCAATTACCAACCTCTTAAAGAACAACACAGCAACGAATTTTCAAAGATTAAACCAGAGACCTCTACCCTTCTTCTATAGCGAATCCAAGGCTTACAGGGAAATGTACCGCCGAACAGGAAACAATTCAATTCAGAGAGAGAGTCCCAAAAGACAAATAACGCCAAGATACCAAATCGAAAGTTTACACCGAGCAAATGACAGAAGAACACCGTCCGAAAAGACGAACCCCAGAGACAAAATCCGGGACAGGAAAATATAGAACTCGACCAAGCGAACTGAAAATCTTTCAAAGCCCATGTAAAGTGTTGATCAACTCGAATCATCCAAAAGAGGAGAAAAATAGCAGTCAAGAGGAAAAGCTTACATGTCAGCGGATTCCTGCACCTCCTCCGCCGCCGAGAAGAAGGCATCCTTCCTCCACCGATCGAACTGGTTCGCCATATTCGTCTTCTCGTCCCCCAATAACCACAAACAGAAAAAACGCAAACCCGTCCGCCCGAGTCTCCACACACCCGGACAGACAGGCTTCCCTTCCGCTTCACCAGACAGAGAGAGAAAGAGGCTTTTAAGTTTCACCGTGGGGGTCGCCGTCAGGTCGACGGAGGGGAACGGTGGGACTCCATGTGCGCCTTTCCAATTTGCCGACTGGCGAGATCCTACCGGGGGGAGCCCACCGTCCTTATCCGTGTTGTTTCTTGGCGTCACTGGAAACACATTCTCCAGCTTCACTCGTTGCGTCACCCGCAGCCACCCTTAGCAATTAGTACAAATCCCTTCATCTGCCTAAAATCTTTCCTTATGGACAAGTTAATAGAAAAACACATCATTTAATATAGCTTAAATAAAATCTTTAAGAATGTTATTTTAACAAGCTTTAATGAGCTCATGGTAAGCACATATTGGTCCAAAGAACCGAATATCAAACGAATCCAGCATCAGCCGAACAAGAAATAAATAGATTGTTGTTATTGATTGTAAATTAAGTTTTTCGAATGATAGAATAAAGATATAACAATAGAATGCAAGTTTCATCATTTGGTTACTTTAAATGTTATACAAATTAAGATTGTTATACATTGCATCTCTTATAAAAAAAGTTTTAAGTATTAGGTCATTTTTTTCAAGATCATACAAAAATTTTAAATACTAAAGTCAGCCATGAAAAAATATTGATAGAGATGTTAGGCAGCATATTGGTGAAAATAAAAAGTACATCAAAGATTCTATGAGACATGCTAAAGTTGAAAGATAAATATTATAGAGCACCAATTGAACCTGTTATATTCTATGATTCTATGCATTAGGTAGTTAATCATTAACATGTATAAAAGATATCATTGGTAGAAATGAAGATGGTGAGATTGATGAGTGTTTATATAAAGAAAGATCGGATATATAATGGGGTTATTAAAAATAAATTAGGAGTGACACTAATGAATGATAAAATAAGATGATCATTTAAGATGATTTTAACACATAGAAAGATGATCAAAGGAAGTTCTTATAAAAAAGTATGAGAAACTAGATTGTAAGAATATTAAAAGAAGAAGAAAAAGACCACAAAAGTGTTAGAAGAAAATAATAAAGAATAATCTAACTTATATTGAGTTAACTTTAGCATGATACATAATCAGGTTTTGTAAAAACAAAGAATCTATGTAATTGACCATATCTAATATGAGAAAAGACTTAGTTGTTGTTGTACTTAACATCATAAACGAAAAGATTTTCACATTTTATAGCATTCTAAAATTGATTCATAAATTCAAAAAAAGGTTTTAGGTGGTTTGAACGTTTGAAAAGCAGCCATTGAAAGCTCTTCTAAAAAGTGCAAGAAATTAGGTGATGAATGCAAGGAAGAGGCATTGAAAGGAAGCAACTATTACATGATGGGGTGAAATACTAATATTACACAATATTAAGCTCAGTAACAATTAAGAATCCTTGTATCTAGATTGCATTGGCTTTGGTCTTGGTTTTAGATTTTGGATTGGATTGAGTTTGATGGAAAAGGAACTCAAATTACCTTTTCATTATAATCGTCATGTTTCGAGTTTGCCAAAGATAGTTTGAATACTCATTAATCCTTCAAAAGTTCCCGGTTTAGACCATTTCGAAGGAACACCTACACCGAAACATTGCAAGCAGGCTAAAAGTGTTAGATGAGCTCGAACAGCCATGGTTACAACGTATGCACGACCTGGGAACCATACTCATCACCCTGTGGTGTGTGAGTCGCAGAGCCCATATAGATGAGCTAATGCTCTGCATGCATAATACAACAAATGGTGGTGCTGGCAGCGGCGGACTGATGATGGTGGTGGTGGTGGCCCATAAGGGCATAGTTTCCTTACTTCCAGCTTGTCAAAAAGTTAATAATAACAACAATAATTATAATTATAATAATTGAAAGAACTTAGAATTTTACAGGACAGCAATCGAAAGTGCATATCAATACAAGCCGAAGACAATTCCTTTTTATTTTTTAAATAGAAGCAGCACAATAATTTCCGACGCCGTCATTTATGAGTGAGCTGGCCATGTCATGTCAATGATCTAATGTGCATGATGAATCGATCCCTTGCCAAACAAAACTAACCAAGATGAAGCCTTAGAAAAAATACTTTTTCACAATAATTTAATATAATATCTATATTCATATCAAACACAATGAAAATATTAAGTTGTTAACATAAAAGGTACAAAAATAATAAGTTCATTAACAAAAGAAGTTGCCCAAGTGTGACACAAAATTTTACACTGGCCGTTGGATACCAAACCAAGACAATGCTAGTAGCCCAAAATTAATCAACGGATTCAATTCAAGACTTGATATATGGCAAGCCAAGTAGTAAATGAATTGATGTTAGGCCACATATCCAACCGTGGCGTTTAGAGAATTTTTGTTAACCTTGGGAACTATTTTGTGCGTATGTGAATTTTATAAGTCTATCGTTGCATAAGGATCAAGCTTAGCTTTTGTGCACTCAGCACATGATGTTGGCTGCAAGTTCGACTCCGGGGCGTGCATACCGAGCTTGACCTCCCACTGTAACCATAAAAACTTGGGTTTTCTTAATGAGCAAAGTGCAATTAATGAGGATCAAAATAGTACCACATTGGGTGCTTGCATATCCTAGCAATTGTTGTGCTTACACACTAAAATCAATATGGTAAGAGTCATTTATGCATATGAACATGCATTAATCCAAGCCCAACGATGCTGATAACTTCCACTATAATTTACTTTAAACCAAGGAAATAGGATGATAATATAATCGAATTTATGATCATTTGCCACTAATATTGCAACCATTTTCTTATAAGCTAAGGCATGAAATAATTCTACCTTCTCGACAAAAAAAGGGTCATTTTTCTTATGCAAGGTAGATTCGTCCTAAACCTTGATAGCACAGTCCTGCCCTGCGAATCTCAACGAGCCTTTTTGACCTCGTCCAAACTGGGCTTGGTCAGATCAGTGGTCAGTCACATTCATGAATGAACAAAATGCGAGTCTTCAACTATTCGACTAATAATGGTGACCCACCAACTAATATTGGTGTATATCCAACACCACATTCAATACTAGTCAGATGTTGATTCTGATTCTTGCATACTAGTTAGATTTGGGTTCAACGGTCTTCTATAGTCATATCCTCATTTTCCTCCGGACCGGTGTCGGATCTAAATTGATCTGAGGTGGGCTATGTATTATAGCCCACGGTGAGATCCATGGGCTATAATACATAGTTTGTTGTTGTTGGGGCTTTGATTATTCGATTAGATGAAATAACATCTGATCCTGCAGAAATTAAGTTACTTAAGGGTAGGGAAAATATCACGGTGTTGTTGGGGCTTTGTGTTATAGCCTACGGTTAAACGGTAAGCTTTTCTAGTAAACGCATAATCGCGATGCAAAATCTGTAGGCTACACTTTTTTAATTTTTCGCAATTCGAGTGCTTTGGGTGCCTCACATTGCCTTAACACCACGATTTTATGATGGTTTATAGCATTATCAAGATCATTACATGAGAATAAAAGTGTAATAGGAATTTGATGGGTGCACACTTATTTTTATTAGGTCGATCAGCACCAAGATTTTGTAGTGCACTTGACTCGGAATCCACAATAGAGCTGGGTTCGTCTCCTTTTGGAAGTCTAAAAGATAGTGATCCCCATGCTCATCCAAGTCATCCATTCCCAAATAATATTTCCATCATGAACAAGGATATCATTGACAATTCTTTCCACCATGGATTACGATATCAACATAAAAGAATCAAAGATTGTTTCCAGCTTCCAATGCCAGCCTCATTATGGAAGAAAAATAATAGCAATTCATACCTCACAAAAGCAAAGAAAATATAGTTTTTCTTTTTCCTAAAGAGAAGAGACTAGCTGTGTTTCGATCAATATCAACTTTTTTTTGTTACAATGGGAGGCGAAAGCATAAAACACACACATGCACCCCAGGGGTCGAAATCGCCACCTGCAAGTGGGTGTCACAGAGCCCTACCGGTGAGCTAATGCTTGAAATGCTCGATTAATATAAAATTTGTCAAGGATGATAGACCCGTAAATAATGCTAATCCTATTATGTTATGGAAGCGAAGTTCAAAAAGTGAAACCTCCAACTTATAAGCTGGCTTTGTTGATAAATATCAATTTTTGTGAAGGATAGTAGACATCGTAATTAATGCCAATACTACTCGATGCTATTAATTCGGATCTTCTATGAACGTAAATATGGGCCTAAATAGAGTTTGGATCTGGTAACCTGCCAGATCTAATCACGTTCCCGTTTGCATCAGTAACCCCAATTAGCAAGTCCAAAAAAAATCCATGCCGTCTTGTCCAGTAGTTAAGACTTCATCAAATACTCCACCGTCAATCAGAGGATCTGCATCCTGTTAATCATAGGGTTAACATTACCCAAAGGAGAGAACAATTCACATAACCAGAACGATGGAACCTCCTAAATTAATCAACTTCGAGTTCTAATGTAAGGATTCGTTTAATTTAGATAACCATGATTACTTGCTTAAACAAGGAATTTCTCATACAATGCCTCTCTCTCTCTCTCTGTGCGAGAGAGAGAGAGAACTGGTGGAGGGGACGTCTCTTGGACCCAAATCCCAGGCAAGAGGATGGCCACTGTGCTTCATATTTAGGCATGGCAGCTCCGACCTGAATCTGATTATCCAATTGCTGGCGACAGAATCAAAAGCATATTCGAAACTCGATTATTTTATGTAGTAGACATATAATACAACCTGGATTACCTAAACAGTTTAGATCCGGTTTCAAGATTATACAATCCAAATCGTAAATCACAATTTGAATCATCTGATTATGCAGGGACTCTATTAATCGAATTCAATTATGTATTGTTCATATTCAGCTCCAATAGCTTAATGAGCATGTGTGTTGTGATCAGAGACTGGAAATGAATGAGTTCGTCACGAGCGGAATCATGAGCGACTCGGTTCATTCTTAAGGCCAACTCAGAGGGACTGGATCTATGACAAAGATGCTCACATGTGGACAGACACAGATGAAGATAAAAGAAAGGTAATCAGAGCCGCAACTTGAAAATGAGAGAGGTCCCGGGATCATGCTTATGAGACCTCGGACAAAGTAGGTGGATGCGCTCCATCAACAAAATCGATCGCATCACAATGGAACTAAGTTGTGGCCGATTGATGGCATCAAAAGTGTCTCGAACACACCGAGAGCATTACCTCAATGGCAGGATGCTCTATCGCCGTTGCTGCTGGTGGGGAGTTCGACTCTCAGAGTGTGTGTGTGTGGGTGAGTGTTAGGCTTCGACCTTCTCTCGTAACAAAAAAAAAAAAACAAAGTGTCTCGAACACAATGTATCATCGCCTGAAAAGATGAAGCTGATACTCAAATTATGTAGTTGAACAATAAGTATGTTTCCAGTGAGCATTAGATTAGATATGAATACATGACACCCCCAGAAATATTTCGTTAAGAGAAAGCCGTTCAATCCCACAAATAAAGCTGTGATTCGGCTGGTTTCGATTATAGGTCTAGTTTCGGCTTGCTTTCAATTTCACTAGAAAAATTTCATGAAAAATGTGGAATTTTAAAACTGAAACAAAAAGGTTTGTAATCATCAGTTGTAGACCGTCGAGTTCAGTTCCGGTTCTCCAATAGGTGGAACTAAAGATGAACCCTCGGGTCCTGGTCTTAGTTAGGTTCGGACTCCTATTCCCCCATTTCCAGTTCCAGATGGTTTCAGGGATGGTTCGGCTCGGGTTCGACACCCATCAGGCCGGATCTAGACCGGGTTCCTCTAGCTTGAGGGGCCTAATAGGTTCAGACTTGAACCAGTAATGTCCTCAACTATTTTAAAAGGGGATTGAGCACGGAATGTTGTGGGGTTGTGCATTTGACGTGCCTTGATCACTACTTGAATTTGACACGGAAATCGTATATAAAACAATTTCCATGTGGTTGGGGAGGGTTCTTCACCAAGCTTAGTTTGTAAAGTTTGGGGAAAATGTGTATTTTTTTTTCATCTTTCAAATGGTATACCGATCGAGATGAGCTGCAGACCAGACACGAACTTTTGTGTGATACCTGTATGTAAATTTTGTTAATAAATAAGCTTCTTACCTGTTTAGTGCTTCTTAACCCAATTTCTGTGATAAAGAGCCCTGAACAATTAAATACAGGTAAAACCATCTAACTAATCAGACACACACACATACACATAACGCACAAGCAAAAGAATACAAAATCTCCCTAAGTAGGGTTTTACTTAGAATTAGTCAGTTAAAAGCTGCTCATCTACCATTGAGTAATTGAGGAATGAACTCCACAACTTGTGTATGCAACATAAAAATGACTAGACGGGTCAACGAGTATGGGGTGTAATCGAGCCGAGTTAAATGTGAGTATAGGCAGTTTAATTAAGCTCATTATGATCTTGTGCCTAAGGTGAATAAATCGGGTGGCATTGGAGCTCTATTAACTCTATGTACAACAACAATTAGATTCACCTAACACATCTTTAGCCACTTTCCTAATATGTATAGCCATATTGTTCCACATATTACAAGGTGTAACAACATAATTCCAAGCATCTCCTTGAAGGACTTTCTGTTTAAATATATCTTCTTTCTCGCTTTTGATGTTCCACCATTTAGTCCAAATAGCTCGATGCACTCTTTTCTTCTTTGTCTATTTTTTTATTTGTAAATCCATAACTAAAAGTCGATGTTGGGTGGTTAAGCTTTTTCCTGAAATTACCTTGTAATCTTTACAACACACTCTATCTTTTTTTCTAAAAATAAAGTAATCAATTTGTGTTTATGATAAGCCACTCTTATAAGTAATTAAAATTTTATCTCATTTTTTGAAGATTGTATTGACTATAAAGAGATCAAATGTCATAGCAAAATTTAAAATCTCCCTACCTTCCTCATTTATATCCCCAAAACCAAAGTTTCCATGAATACCTTGATATCCTAATGCCTCTTTACCAACATGTCTATTTAAGTCTCCTCCTAAACAAATCATCTCCCTTTGTGGAATCCTTTGAATTATCTTATCTAACTCTTCTAGAAAAGTTGTCTTTATACTAACTTCTAGTCCTACTTCGGGTGCGTAAGCACAAACTATATTCAAAACCTTTGCTCCTAACAATAATTTCAAAGTCATGATTCAGTCACCGTATCATTTTATGTCAACTACACTATCCTTTAAATCTTTATTTATGATAATACCAACTCCATTTCGAGCATTTTCCTTACCTTAATACCATAATTTAAAACTTGTATCCTCTATCTCCTTTGCTTTTTCTCCAACCCACTTTGTCTATTGTAAACATAGAATATAAATCTTTCTCCGAATCATAGTATCTATCACCTCCATTAGCTTACCAGATAATGTTTCGATATTCCAAGAACCAATATGAATCTTATTATCAAGGACTAGCTTATTTACCTCCCGCATCCGTCTATATTGAAAATGCGAAGACTCTCTCTATAAATTATTTACTACATTCGGACGACAATGTAGTGGGACTAACTTCTTTACCCATACATGTCCATGATATGGGAATCCTCTCTGCAATTGATTCACTACATTGAGACGAAAATGTAACGGCCCTTGCTTACTTATCACTGCATTCGGGCTCTACAGCGCGTCGCTAGGTGGGGACGTCCCAAAGAAATGCTCATAATTTGTGTAATCCATGGTATAAAAATCCAACAAAATTTTACGTTGGTTGTCGGAAGCCTAAAACAACCCTCCTCCTTTATTCGGGCTTGATACTGGCAATGCAAGGGTGATCCCTTACATGGGATCAGCTCTATTAACTATATGTAGTTGCATATAAAATGAAACACAAATTAAATCATTGTATATATAGACAAGAAAATTAATAAGAGTAACAATTAAAGAAGTAACGTATCAAAAAGAATTATGAATATTCTTACCACAAAAAAATATCTTCCCAATTTATGATAGTATATATACCTCATGTCCACATCGGAGGCTTGCCGCCATTTGATAATAAGTAGTAGATCCAACTCTTAAAGAGAAGCACTAATGTGGCATTCCAAAGAGTCACAATGATGAAACTCATAGCTAGTATCATTATCTGGTGATGCGGTCTACATGCCCCATCCCCTAATGTGCAATATGAAGAAGATTATAACCTTGAGTCATATTCGAGCAACTCGAGCTCGGCTCTTAGGCTTGTTTCTGTTTCGAGCTTGATTGAATTTATGAAAGAGCTCGATTAACAGCTCTAGTTATATTCGAGCGATTGGAACTCGGTTTGTGAGGCTCCATTGGTGGTGAGTTATGAAAGTGATCGATTAAACTTGGCTCGAGACTCGATCTCTGCAGGTTCAATTTCTATTCAGCTTGATCGAGCTCAGGAATGAGCTAACTTGAGGATGAACTTGAGGCTGCCAAGTGATAGCTCCACCAACGTGCAGCATAAACAACAACTTTAAATTGCGAAAACCAAACTAGATCTAGAAAGCTACATATTAATGATTTTTCCTGATATATATATATATACATATACATATGTGTGTTTATGTTAATATATGACATCAAAATGCTTATAGATGCTTAAAGGTAATCATACAAACATATGATGATGATGTGAAGGGAAGTACCTTGCACCTTGATAGCTATTTGGAACCAACTTGATATCCTATTGAAGCTGGCCTCGAGTATCTTGAATTTCAGAATGAGAGATGAATTCACCCTGATAAGCTAGTGGATCCATTGAGGGATCCGATTCCAAATGGTCAAAAGTACCTCAAACTAAATGGAGATGACCAGGACTCTTTCAGCAGCCTATGAGCATACCCTGTTTCGGTAATGACATCAAATCCTTTTACAAAACAGAAAATGTACTAATTTCTTAAAAGTCTGGAAAAAAAATTAAATTGCTAACGATGAATGTGGTAGAGTTTTGATGGCTCCAGTTTCTTGGTGAAATTGAAGTAATTAAGGGTCTCCACCCATCTCTGATTGCTCTTCAGCATATGGACAGCAATGGTATCCGGGATTAAGTCATGTGCGCAGCCATGAGCTGGCCGCTCCGGCTGCGGGAACTCGTACATCTCCGGCTTGTTGTTAAACCGGTGATTGCCGACGTGCCCGGCTGCCAGCCATTCTGCGGTCTTCATGTCCTCCGCTCCAACCTTATGATTCTTAGCGTAGCTAGAGTTCTTAATAAACTCAGCCAAGTCCCATGATAGTATGTAACCCATGCCAGACATGTACCGATTGAATGGATCCATGCTAGAGCATGGTATCACAAACCCATAATACATGTCTAGTTTAGGTTTGTCTTTCAAGGACTCCTCCAAGCGATTGATCCGGAAGAAAGTATCGTCGTCGTCCTTCATGACATAGTCATATGGCGGCGAGCCGTCGGCCCGGCGGTCGAAGATATCCGGCAGGCTTGAAAAGTAGGTGTACGTCTTGCCGTCATTCATGTTCTCGGAGCAATTCAGTATGATAATATCATCGTAGCGCATGATTTCCAGAGCCACCAGCACCTTCTGATCTTCCTTCGTAAGGTTGCAGAAGACAAACTTGACGTCGATGTGCGAGATCTTTGGTGTCTGCGTACCGTAGATAAGGCGGAGCAGGCTGCGGCGCTCGTAAGAGTCAGGGAGGGTAAGGATTCCGATCAGAAGCCGAAAGGCAGGAGCTGCCGGTCCCGCAGGAGGTTGCAAAGGGAAGTCAGTGGTTGTGGTGTTTTGATTGATCAAGGCGGCGTAGGCTGAGCGACTGGCGATCATGAGCCGCTGGAGTTGGACCTCGTTCATGGAGAAGAAGACGCAGGTGAGGCCGATGAAGAGGAAGGCTATGAGGACGACCGCCACTCTGATTATGGTGCTTCTCTCTGCACGCGTTGCCCCTATCTCCATCTTTTGTTTCCTATGCGAATGATGTGAATAAGCAAAGGTGAAGGAGAGAATAGAGGGCAGAAGCGTAAAATAATAAAAGTAAAGGATGAACACGCACAGATGCTGTCTCCATCGATCAAGGTGTTATATAAAGAGAGAGAGAGAGAGAGAGAGAGAGAGAGAGAGAGAGAGAGAGAGAGATCGTACATATGATGGATGATAGATCACCTGTTTAAGAGCTTTGCATGAAGTGCATGCTCAAGGTAAATAAATAACGAGAAAGTTGATCTGAATAATGGGTTAACGCAGATCTAATATGGCCTACATTGATTTCGGTTGGATACTTTGCATTATTAACTAAATAATGATGCTATGACCTTCTAAGGCACAAATATGCAGAATTTGAGAGAAACGGAAATAGTACCAAGGAACAACAATATTTGAACCTTATTTCTGTGCATGCAGAATAGTCATATGATTAAGAAAAAGTTATTCATGCTCGTTTGACGTCTCATAATAAATTCTTAATATAATTTATGTTGAAAAATTAAGTTCTTTACTTATGAGGACGTAAGTACACTGGTCCAATTCGATCAATGGCTTCGTTAGCTTGACATACATACGTCTAAATTAGCAGTAGCTTACATGAGTTGAGCTTATTTTGGCTTGACCATTTCGAGCTTGTCTTGACAAACAGTATGAAAGATGGAAGCGAAAGCATGACAGGGGCTACGGTGGTTCGAACAATGGGTATAGCCAATGTTTTCATTAAAATGATATTTTTGTTTGCAAATAAAATAGAAGATCCTGTCGTATTTCTGATCATATCCTTGCTCGTAGTAGACAAATTAAGTTTATTCAAACAAACATGCGTATGATATTACATTCTAACTTCCACATGTTTATTTTATTCCTTGGTATCATTCTGGCAATACGATCGTACACAAGGAAGGAGAAACAGCAAATCACGTCCCTGGTGGACTCGCGAAGTCAATGACTATGTCCAAGTATGCGAGCAAACAACTCATGAAATTCAAACAAGGTTGCCATATTCCTATTAATTGGCTAAGTATGCTTAGCATTCAATCCAATCTGTACTTAACCAAGGTTTGCGCGACACATCACACTTTAGATATCACGTCAACTCGTATACATTGAACTGTTCTCTTTATTGGAAAGCTGGGTTGATGCGAACATCTCAATGCTATGTCAGACTTGTCACCTTCCTTTTAAAGCTTCACCAGTCAAACTTTTGTGAGTAATTGAATAGCTCGTTGTCTTGTTTCTGCCACCATTAAAAAAAAATTAACTTCACTATGCAAGTTTCCGCATGAATTTTTAATGAGATTATCATAGGAAAAGGTTTTGCAAGAGCAATAAAATAAAGTAGACGAAGTTAAGAATAGGTTGAACACTGTGTAAACGTAGAAGGCGAAGGCTTCACAACTTGTAACATCCCTTTCTTTACTCTAAAAGGAATCACAGAAGTTTATTCATGTGGTTTATTTTGACTGGAGAAAATCATATATATACATGCGTGACGCCCGCAGCAAATCATGTACGAGGATCCCAGCTTCCCGTTAATAATGTGACGCATGAGAATTTGACGTAGTTGCTGGATTTTCACTTTCTAAACCTCGAGCACAACAAATCCTTAGCGCCCACAACTGAAAGTCACGTACTACGGAACTTCCTCCAGCTGCGGCCTCACCTCATCTGATATGGATGCACGGCTTATTGTCTTGCCGAATCATGCTTCATCCTCTTGATCAGAAGGAGTAGGTCCACCACACCCTCTTTCTTCTCCAAAATGGTCTCCCTTTTGATCGCTGAACTCTAGGGCGCCGATCTCGGCCTTCACCGCACCTTGATTGATCTCTTTCACGAAGAATCCCCCGGCGGTTGATCAGTTTGGCGTTGGGAATATGGATGTACTTAGAATAACACTAAAACTTGAACATAGTCAAAAGTTGAAACTTGTAAACTTTTTCTTTGCTAGTGCTGTCTTGTTCGAAATTTAATTAGGCCATTTAATTTGATCGTGCACTTCTACCCACATTTGACTTTTATAAACGATATCATCAACGAAGAAGAGTACATGATTACGGCACGATTTCAGCAACTTACATGATAAAATAAATGTGCTTTTTGATCATAATGAATTGGTTTAAAACAGTCGGCCGGCGTTCGGTGCACACCGACCTGGTTTAAAAGTTGACTAATCTGTTCCTGGTGAACAATGACCAAGCAAGCTGATATTGGAGATGACCATTTTCCGTTATCTTTGCATCCCCATCGTTCACTTCCAGGAGCATGCCGGTGCAAAGATCGGATGGTAATATCGTAGCCTTTTCTCGCCCTCGTCAAGCCCGAATAAAAGAGGACGGACGTATGAAATAGTTAGTAGGGCTGCTAAATGAACAAAAGTCTTCAGCAGTTCGGCTTCATTAATTTGGCAGCTCAGTCTTAGCTTGTTCAAGTTCGTTTTCTTAAACTGTATGAGTTAAACATGAACATGATATGTTCCGTTCGGTTCATCTGAGCCCGAGCTCGTTCATGTTCGGCTGGTTAAATTAACCATTTGATCTGAACATGAACATCATGTGTTCCGAGTGGTTTGGCTCGTGATTTGAACATAAACCACTTGAATGGTAAATTTTGTTTGAAGGACAAGTCACATGAACAGTGGCCCTTTATGTAATTTCTGGTTCGGATCTGCCTAACCCCATCTTGCCAATAAAACAAAAATTAAATGTATCTTCCCGTCGATCTTATATACTTTCTTGGTGGCTTACAATTTATATCAAACCACAAATCTTGTATAAGTTTGATGGATATTAAAACCATCAAACTAACATATATTTTGATTATTATATCCGGCAAAGAAACAAAAACAAATAATTTGTGAAAAAAAAGTGCAATAAATTTTGTGGATTATCTGGATAGTTAAATATCAAGGTATTTATGGAAACTTTGGTTTTGGGGATATAAATGAGGAAAGTTGAAAGATTTTAAATTTTGCTATGACATTTGATATCTTTATAGTCAATACAATATTCAAAAAATGAGATAAACATTTAATTACTTATAAGAGTAGCTTATCACAAACACAAATTGATTATTTTATTTATAGAAAAAAAGATAGAGCGTGTTGTAAAGATTACAAGGTAATTCAAGGAGAAAGCTTAACCACCCAACATTGACTTTTAGTTATGGATTTACAAATTAAAAAATTGACAAAGAAGAAAAGAGTACATTGAGCTATTCAGACTAAATGGTGAAACCTCAAAAGCGAGAAAGAAGATATATTTAAACAGAAAATCCTTCAAGGATATGTTTGGAATTATATTGGTACACCTTGTGATATGTGGGACAATATGGCTATACATATTATGGCTATTAAAACCACAATTTCTACCGACGTATTCAAAAAAATGTAGTCAAATAGGCTCTTAAACATATGAAGGATGGTAAATTGGTAGGACCAGACAATATTCCTATAGAAGTTTGGAAAATCCTACAAGAAACATGAATCACTTGGCTCAAAAGATTATTTAATGAAATATGGAGAAACCAAAAGATGCCCGAGAAATGGAGAGCGAGTACACTTATACCCATATACAAGAACAAGGGAGACATTCAGAATTGTGCAAATTATCGGGGTATCAAGTTAATGAAACATACTATAAAATTATGGGAAAAAATTATTTAACGTAGGTTAAGACAAGTATCAAGTACAACAGAGAACCAATTTGGATTCATGTCAGGCAGATCTAGTGTTGAAGGGATTTGCCTTTTAAGACAACTTATGAAACATTTTAGAGAAAAAAAAGATCTTCACATGATATTTATTGATCTAGAAAAAGCTAACGATAGCGAGAGAGGTTCTTTGGAGAACCTTGGAAAAAAGAGATATCCTATTGACATACACAAACCTTATAAGAGACATATATGATTGTGCAAAAACATATGTGAGGACTCATGAAGGAATGACAAACTTTTTTGAAGTTAATATTGGGTTACATCAAGGATCAACTTTAAGTCCATACTTATTTATAATGGTGATTGATGAGTTAACAAAACATATTCAAGATGAATTACCTTGGTGTATGTTATTTGCAGATGACATTGTGTCAGTGGAGGAGTCTAAGGAAAAAGTTAATAGAAAATTGGAACTATAGAGAGAAACATTAGAAAGTAAAGGCTTTTGACTTAGTAGAACAAAGACTGAATATATGGAATGTAAGTTTGATCATTTCATTACTTCAGAAGACATAGAAATTAAAATCGGTACACATTGCATCCCTCAAAAGGAAAGTTTTAAATACCTGGGCTCAATTTTTGAGAGTGATGGAAGAATTGATGGAGATGTTACCCATAGAATTAATGGTGGTTGGTTAAAATGAAGAGGAGCACAAGGTATTCTTTATGATAAGAAGATATCAATAAAGTTAAAAGGTAAATATTATGGAGCAGCAATTAGACCTTCCATATTTTATGGTTCTAAGTATTGGGCAGCTAATCATCAACATGTACAAAAGATGTCTGTGACCGAAATGAAGATGTTGAGATGGATGAGTGGTTATACAAGAAAAGACCGTATACATAATGAGATTATTAGAAACAAATTAAGAGTGACAGCAATAGAGGATAAAATAAGAGAATATCGTTTAAGATGGTTTGGACATATAAAAAGAAGACCAAAAGAAGAACCTTTAAGAAGGCATAAAAAACGAAATTTTGAAAGTATTAAAAGAGATAGAAGACGACTACAAATGTATTGGAAAGAAACAATAAAGAATTTGTGAGTTAATTGCTAACATGACACGTGATAAGGCTATGTGGAAACAAAGAATTCATGTAGCTTACTCTGTCTAGTATGGAAAAAGGCTTAGTTGTTGTTGTTATCTGGATAGTTAAATAATTGTCTAATAATTGTATGATTTTTTAGAACTTTTTAATTGTTTAAGCTATGTAAAAAAGTTTTTCATCAGAATAATAAGCTATTGACGATGATTTTTGCGGTCTAAGTCTATAACCTTCAAAAAGAAAGCTCTCTACCGTTAATTTCTAGGTCTGTCCTTGCCAAGAAGAGAAGCGCCAGGCAGTGCAGGAAGGCGATACTTCGATCTCTTACATGTGTCTTAGACATATGTGCCTTTCACCTTGTTCAAAAGTATATCTAGAAGAACAAGCCTAAAGAAATATGTCATATTAAAACAAACCGGTAAGGGGTCTGCAGCCCCTGGTAATAAATCGGCAAGAATGAATGGAACTTATACAAACATTCGTTGGTGATTGATAATCTACACCACGGATCCTAAGCAGACATACGGACGACAAGCAATCTGCTTACAACTATAAAGGAAAACGTTTACAAAAGAAAATTGATTGTAATGAAAATACATCATCAGTGCGCATCAAATGGATCTTTCCAAGAGAAAATTCTAGTCAATGATAAAGTCTTGACGGCTTGAGATTGTTGGTCAAGTTAAAGTAGGTAACAGCCTGAATCCATTGGTCCAGTTGTTTGAGCCGATGAATGGCTACGGTGTTTGGAATGAGATGATCGCGTGCACATGGATGAGTTCCAGGAAAGTCGTAGAAGCGAGGCTTCATGTTGTACCTATTCTTTCCTTCCTTCAGCCACTTCCCCAGGAGCAAGTCTTCCGGACCCGTTTGGTGGCTCTTGGCGTAGCTCGAGTTCCGAATGTTCTCGGCTACGTCCCACGAAAGGATGTAGCCCATGCCAGACATATAGTGATCCGGTGTAGTTTCCATGTTCTTGCAAGGAGTCACGAATCCGTAGTACATGTCTTCCCTGGCCAGATCCTTCAAGGACTCCTCGAGTGCTGTCAGGAGGATGAAAGTATCATCGTTGGCCTTCATGATGTAGTCGTAAGGCGCCGGCCGGCTTCCCGATGGGGAGTCAAAAATATCATTCATGCTGGAAAAATAAGTGTAGGTCTTACCACCGTTCATGTTCTCCTTGCAATTAAGTATGATAATATCGTTGTAGCGCATGATCTCCAGTGCAATTATCACCTGTTGCTCCTCCGTGGTCAGGTTGCAGAAGACAAACTTAACGTCTATTTGGGAAATCTTAGGAGTCTGCACGCCATAGATCCAACGGAGAAGGTTCCGATGACGGTACTTATCGGGGAGAGAGAAAATTCCGATTTAAGAGACGGAACGCCGGGGCCGGTTCTGTTGCTGGGGTTGGTGTTTGGTCAAATATGGCGGTCTTGGTGGACAAAAAGGAGGAGGAGCCGAGGGAGATTTGGTTAGTAAATGTGGCCAATGCTTGTTGGCCTGCATCCAGGATGCTCGTGAACTCGACATGGTTTACTATGACCAAGCCAAAGAAGATGGTGCTCCAGAAAAGAACTGCAAGGCTGGTGTACCTTCGTTTGTTGCCGTAATCCATTCTGGCATGAATTAGATCGATCTTGCAACTTGTGGCATCTGAGAGAGAGAGAGAGAGATCTTCAAGGACTCTAAGGAGGCTGACGGGGTGAAGATATGACCAGCCTTTTGGAGGGACTCAAAAGGGACTTCTGTATTTTGAGGCTACTCAAATAGTGACATGAATGTACGCAAATTTTAAATCAGGTCGGTGTGCCGGTGTACACCAATCGTCGGCCTGCCTATATCCAAAAAGGGTCCGAACCATTGACACGCCTAGGCGCAGTGTTGGACTGGACCGGTCAACTCGTCTCTACCATGCCCAGAGTTTGAACCCTTGGTCGAATTTGGTGAAAAATAGATCTTACTCCCTTATTGCAGCAGATTTTGTAATCCATCACAGGGAACGGGGCAAGAACAGGGACCCCAGGTTCCTACGAAACAGGGACATGCAAACCTTTTTGGATCAGGACACGAGCCACCCCCTTTACCCTTAAGTCTCTCTCTCACTCTCTCAAACTAGAGCAACCTCGTGGCCTTGAGCCTGAACCACATCTCTCCTTCTCTCTATCTCACACCCCAATAGAAGCCTCAAACCAAGACAACCCCATAACATAAGAGTGTCTGTCTGAGTCATTTGTTTGCTCGAACAACACCTCTCTCTCATACCGTGCTCGAAGCCTTGAACCATAGCAACCCGATAGCCTAGAACGTCTCTCTCCGCCTTCTCTTATTGAGGGTTCATTTTCTTTTTATGGAGTGTCTTATTTGTCTGTTGTTGGATCTCTTTATTTCTATTTTCACAAGTCTACCAATTGATGATGGATGAATCGTATGCTTAGATAAAATGATGGCATTGGTTGGAATGGATTACCTACCACTTGCATTTGTTTTGCATTGTTTTGTTAGTTTTTCCTTCTAAATCTTATGGTATACAGTTGTAATTTGGATGTTACAATCGAATTGCATTATTTTCGAGTATGTTTGGTATAATCTTATTCTTTTGGTTTCTTTCATCATATTCGGCTTTATGCTTCCCATCTTTTTCTAGTTCAGGTGACATCTGGGTTATTTTGAGATATTGTATTATTTAGCCGACACTGGGATTTATGGACCATTTAGTTCTATTTCTCATGAAAGATATCAGTTGGAGTTGTATCTTTCTTACTGTCATCAGCATCAGCATGTTTTGATTATGCTCGTAAGCCCAAAAGTTTTAATTCTAACTTTTTGTTTGGCATTAAAGTTTAATGATCTGCCCTGTGGTCTCATGTGAATGAATGATGTAGTTAATATCGGTAGCATGACATTCTTTTACTCATTATGAAAAATGACTCTTGCCTATATTTGATTGAAGCCCAATTTCTTGTTGGATTAATGTTAATTATGGTTGGGTTTATCAAAGTCATGTGCATAATAATATTTAATTATGTTTATATCTCAAATATCCAATTGATGCATCATTGATATATATGAAAGTACTAAAGTGTAAAAAGTAACATGCGAGCGACTTGTGCATGTGATGACCAAGAGGATACAAAGTTTAGTTCCATATTGAAGAATGAGACAAACCTACGTGTTCTTTTATATAGTTGGTAGCTCATGAACTTCAATTGAAAGAGCTTGGAGATGACATGCTAGACCATGCACATTGGGTCATGCTTGGGTTTGGAAATTGTCTTTGATCTATATGTTTGCACGAAAATCTTTTATTGGCACTGTCAAATGTTTATAACGAAATATTTGTAAGATGTCTTAGATCAGAAATATAATACTCAAGACTGTAGTCTTAAAAAATAATTTGTTGCCAAGTTTCTTAACTATCAAATGGTAGAGAAGAAATCTGTGACCGAATAGACTCACGAGTTTCAGTTTTTATATCATGGTTTGAAAGAAGTTGAGAGGGAGCTTCCTCACAAGTTTATTGTTATTTCTCTTATTAAGAAATTTTCTAAGTCTTTAGAGGGTTTCGGCCTACATCTCAAGCATTAAAATAATAAGATTACCCTTGATGATCTAATGGTAGACGTAGCAATAGCAAAAAACATATAAGTCAGAAACTTATTATTTTTATAGACAACACCCTTAGGGTTAACCTCACGATCGAAAGGAAACAACCTAGTGATCCTAAGGGAAAACAAGAAAAGCATAACTCAAAGGCGAAGATCTAAAAAGAACCCAAGAATAAATCTTTTTGGCTTTGTAGTAAAGTTGGACAGTGGGCGAGGAATTGTCCCTCAAAGAAAGTCAAGAAACCTACGGCCGCTGAAGGAGCTATGGTCATCATGGTGATGACTACTACACTTGTTAGTGACATGTATTTATCCCTTAAACCTTATCTCCTTTCTATTTATGACCCACAGTATTGGATTGTAGACACTGGGCTAATGTGCATGTTTGTGTTTATTAGTCTCTTAAACTTGTTTATGGGCGAACAATGACCTTAGGGGATCATTTTACTGATGAAGTCAAGGATAAATGACGTATGGACTTCAAGTTTCCTTCGAAAAATGTTCTAACTCTTTAGGGAGTTAGACACATTTTTAACGATTTGCCGAAATATGCTCAGTGGTCATGCTTTAGTTAAGGAGAGATTAAGATTATATTATAAAGTCGTCATTACACAACTTAGTATAGGGTGTTTCTTTGTGAATGACTATTTATGTCATATACGGGATCTATTTAAATTGATTATTTTATGAATTTTAATAATAATTAAGCTTCTACAAATGTTTCATCTTCTTTTTTTGTGTACAATATTGAACCATATGAATTATGACATGCTAGGTTGGGTCATTTAAATCTTAATTTCATAAAAATAATGATGAATTTAAATCTTATCCCTAATACTTTAATGGATAGAAAGCACAAATGTGGTATATGTGTGTAAGCGAAACAACCTAGAAAATATTTCCATTTGGTTGAAAGAAAATTCGAGATTTTGTATTTGATGCACATTAATATTTGTGAATTCAATGAAATGACTATAAGGGATAACAAAAAAAATTTATCACGTTTATTGATGATTGCAGTAGATATTGTTATTTTTACTTACTTAAAAGTAAAGATAAAGCTTTAAAAAAGTTTTAAATATTTAGAAATGAAACATAAACTCAAACAAACAATGTACTCAAACAATTAAGGTCTAATAGGAGAGAAGATTATATATTAAAGATGAAGCTTTAAAAAAGTTTAGCAAAAAATTATTATTTGAATGTGATTAAGTTTGAGGACAGGATGCTAGTAGTACATCTTTGGAGATGCCGAGCTAAGTGGTTGATATTGTGTGGCCACAATAGGAGAATTGGGTTGTTCCCTGAAGTCAATCATGATACATGATATGGATGCATGGTTATTAGTGTTTCACCCTTAACGATCACGCCATAGCCTTTTATTTACAAATAGACACCTCTAAACCCAAGGTTTTGGTTAAAGACGTATGTTCACCTAGTTCTTCTAAGTGTAATATTGGATAATTGAGTTAATAGCTCAAGCCAAAAGATACAATTACTAAAAGAATAATATGATGATTGGTTTAGGGGGGCATTTTTATACTTAAAGACTTTGTGGGGATTGTTGGATTAATGTTAATTATGGTTGTGTTTATCAAACCCATGTACATTAATAACATTTAATTTATGTTTATATCTCAAATATTCAATTGGTGTATTATTGATATATGTGAAAATCTTAAAGTGTAAAAAGTCACATGTGAGGGACTTTGCATGTGATGATAAAGAGGAGATAAAGTTTAGTCCTATATTAAAGAATGAAACAAATTAATATGTCCTTTTATATAGTCGATAGCTGATAAACCTTACTTCAAGGAGCATACTAGACCACATACGCATGCGCACCCATGCGTTTGGCCAAGTCGAGCCTGAGAATTGTCTTTGATCTAACGGTAAAGGGTGTTGGTGTGAGAACGGTTATGGGATGGAGAGGTGTGTCAGTTAGATCGGATCCACGATCCGTGATCTAACATGCACTCTACTATAAATATGTGATTAGGGCTCCCTAATCGCCTGTGACTGTTTACACTCGTCTTCCCTTCAGCCATAGGTGACTGAGACGTGGTCGAGATCATGTGGAAACCAGGTACATACCTTTCGAGTTGTGTGTGTTTTATCTTTTGAGAAAGGTGCATCTACCCGTACGTACTCATAGCGGGGCATTGATTTATCTAAGGCAATTTGTAAGGGTGACTCATACATATAAGTTTCTATTCAGATTTTGCTTATGCTTTTATTTTTTTGTATTATTTATGACTTATTTTGGATATGTGATGTTGTCGATTGGGGCATATGCTTATGGATTTTGCAGACATTTCTCTCATGTCCTTGAGGTATTATATACGTGTGGAATTAGAGTAATTTGCATCGATTTATGATATTTTCTTATGTATTGATGAATCGAAAAGCCAATACAGGAATCGCCAAACCTTCTCAAATCATCTGTCAAAAACCAGCCTAAGTAATGAGAAGTGTTGCAGTTACTTTCTAACAAATTCAACGAAGAGCTAGCCACTGCTTTCACAAGTACCTCGACATATAGTTTGTGACCCTTCTTGTAAAGATGGAGTCAACCACAAGCAATGCTTTTAAATTTCAACCAGCAATAGAGTCAAATCCACGACGCCGTTTAACCACTGTGAAAATTGCCCAAACTCTCTCTCTCACACACACACACGCAGATCATAACTATATGCAATGTGCTGTAGATGCTATTAGTCGACCAGCAAGTATGTTGTGAGCAATAATGCTTTAAACAGAACAATTTTCCAATTATATAATCAAAGAATCGCTAGAATATATGGTTAAAGATTCAATTGGGTTTTATTTTCGTCGGCTGATATCTAACACAACTCTCCTCTTTCATCTAGGCTTGAGACCCAGCATTGACGGGATTGGTTTTATACGAGAGAATCTCTAAATCCTTGAAGGATTCAGATACGGGTGGATAATTAAGATACAATGCGACGAGTTTGGCCCCAATTGAGTTCCAAGACTTTCAATGATTATCAATTTCCATTTCTTATACTGAACCACATATTATGCATTTTAATCTTCATATAAAGCCGACTTACGTCGTTGGTGCGGTGCTTGTCCAATATGAATCGACTAAAAGGAATAGACGTACACGCAAAGTTCCATCAGCTTCTCTTCTCAAAACCATCCGTTTAGCGAGTCAATGGGTCCAGGTTTGACCCCGACAAAACCCTTAAACCAAAAGAAACATTTATAACCGTGACAGGACCTGTGAGATGACAATTATAATGATTAATCGAAGTCTACTGTGGTTTATGATGAAATTAAAACATAAACATTTCATTTGGAGATCTGGAAGGTGGTATAAGGAACCAAAAATCTGAAAGAAATTAAAGATCATGTTTTGGCGAATATGGTTTCAGTATTTTGTCATAGAATTCTGGTATGGATTTTTTTCTTAATTATAGAATTGATATGGCCAACACCTGAGTTAGGTACTAGCATCTAAAAATGGGGTTCAAACTTATTTGGATCTGGATCTGGATCTGATCAGACACACTATATGCGCCATAAAAGCTACTGTAGCATCCGCTAGCATTTGAACCCCCACCCTCAGCTAGCTAAGCCTATCAGCCTTAACCCTGTTTAACCTCTTCATTATGGGCGATGTCCGAAGCATCTATATCTTCATATATAGTATGTAAATTATGCATATTTGAAGGGAATACATGTCTTCAAGAGACCTTTAGTTTGCATTAAAATATAAGAAGAGTCTAGAATTAATTAATAAATCATTTTAATAGTTGTTCGACATTGACTTATATAATGATAAGTGCTAGGGTACTGGAGATCATGTTCTGTTGAGACGAGAATAAGGTTTGTTACATGTTTAGATTCCTAAAAATGCCAAACAAAAATTTATTCTTGAACGGTCAACGAGTGCGTAGGCACGCCCGATTCATAGGGTGCGCTGGCAGGCACTTCATATATTTGCCGCGGCCGGCACGTTTTGATAAGGCTTCGAAAGAAAGTGTTGGAGACAAACAGTAAAACACAACCATTTCTTCTTCTTTTTTCGAGTCAAGTGTTAATATTGCTCAATCACAAATATGAATTCAACTAGGCGACTCCACAAACTATGGTGATCAGGCTTGGTTTTGGATGCAGCTCATTTTATTAGGATTTGTGGCTAGAAAGAAGTCTAAAAGTTACTGAAAGGAGATGGTCTTCACATACTGCAGTTACAGTTGTTCGCAGAATGACACAAGATCAAGCACGATGGCGACTAAAACTCCATGTACCAGACTCCATTCCACTTAGTGTGAAAGAACGCTTTGCCTCTAGTTTTGGATGGTATAATTTATGCAGTTGTTTGTAAAATCGTAATAGCACACTCGTGATTTCTGGAGGAACTTGTACACTTCTCATCTGTACTATAATTCTTCGAGCATTTTTCTCCTCTAATTCAATCAAGCAACCACTTGTTATTTGATGTAGAGACCATGGAGAATTAAGTTGTCTCTATGATTGCATTGTTCCTTTTAAATTTGATGTGGGCTTGTCGATATCATACCCAGTCATACTCTGTGTGTGTGTGTGTGTGTGTGTGTGTGTGAATATTATGTCCTAGAACAGAATCAGATCCTCTGTAACAAAGTAAGCGTACCTAATGTTTGAGGATTAGTGAAACGGAACACAAGTATAAGTTCAATAACTGACAATTGCAGAGATTTAAAAAGATACTGTATCATTTCTAATACAAATCAAAAGTTAATGCACCTTTCGTTGTCTTTGACCGTCTTGGTGAACACTTTTTTCAATTTTATTGGAATTTTTTTGCAAGAAATTAATGTAAAAAAATTAAATGTCCTCTTGCATGGTGTGTCAGTGTAAAACTTTGATGAACTTATCTATGAATTCTACAGCATGGTGGTGATAGAGCTCCGTGGAAACAAAGAATCCATGTAGCAGATCCCAAGAAAAGGCTTAATTGTTGTTATAAGGTACTTTTCATCTCATATGTTCTCAAACTCCGCTGCTAGCTTTTGTGTCTGAAAGTAAGGCTAACCGCTGCAGTCAATTTTAAACTCACACGCACATACACGTTTCTGTGTGGATGTGTGTTTGTGCACGAAGATGCTGGGAGTAGCCCCGTAATCACATGCAGCTCATGGCTTCCTATTTTCAATCATTCCTATACGGTTGAGCCAGCTAACAGTTTGGCGGATGTCTTCCAATACTGCCATACAATGAACATAGTCCCATAAGCCCCATGGGACGTAGCATAGGCCTTCTGTCAGTTTCGTTCCCTATCCGCAAGATGACTGCGGCGTTGAATGTAAGGATCCCAAGATCTGTCATTATATATATATATATATATATATATATATATATATATATATATATTGCTAAATTAATAATATCCTATACTGTATAATCTTTAAAAACTATTTTAATTATTTAATCTTTGAAATTAATAATAAATATTTTAATTACTTTTCGTTTAATTCAAAAGTACAATAATACTTTTAATTCAAATTTTGACTGTTGATCTTAAACATTAAATGATAAATTATGTTCACACAAAATTATGCATTTAGCATTCTCTTTCTATCTATCTATCTATCTATATGGACAGATATATTTGAAAGACTCGATCAATCTAGTGTTCAACTCGTGATAGGGTAAAAGTTTTTCATTTTTGACTTGCCAAATTTTCGAGACTTGGTTTATAACGAGTAAAGAATCTCCAAAGACTTCAATACATGATGCTCCTAGATTTTTTAACATTTTTAAGTCTCGTATGAGTGCTTAATACTCGGCCATATAATTTGAATATTCAAAATCTACTCGAATGACAACGGGGATCTCACTCTTTTTAGAGGATATGAGGATGACTCCTACACCTGTCCCTTGTTGATTCCTTGCTCCATCAAAATACATTTTTCATACTTCGTTTTCATTAAAACAACTTGCTAAAGCATGGTTTTGAAATTCATTGGCTACAGAAACAGAGAAAGAAGGAAAGAGAGAGCTTACCGACAGCGGAGGACAAAAAAAGAGAATAATAGTAGGTAGACTCTTATTTATGTTACCATATGCATCAATTTTGACCGTTGGATTGAAACCATAATTTTTTAGATTAAAAAACTAAAAAGTAGGTTTTTAATTATAGTTTTTGTTTATCAAAAAGAGATTTTAATTTTTGCTTCTTTTGATCTTGCCCAGTCACTTATTCAGTCTCACATATAGTGTCTCTCTCTCTCTCTCTCTCTCTAAGCAGTTTAGACAACATTTGAATTATTAATAGATCTAAGTCCAACAAAATATGCAGCCAAGATTAGCACCTTTCATGCGTGGATATATGAAGAACATATCCTATTGCTTGGTCAGAAGTTTTTTTGCGTCCGTTCATCCACTCAGTGCATTAAAGAAAAAACAGAATACTCGGGTGAGCTTTCTCCAATGGTACAGAGTTCTCTGCGCTCGCCTTCTGTTGGGAAGACAGACAAGATTGTGCCAGTTCAATTGTTCATAATGGAAACTGGATGATCTATCCACCTAGACACGGTACTATCAGCTACAGCTAGCAGGCAGATCCTTTCACTTTGATAAGCGTGAAGCCTGCAATGGATTTCTCATCACATGCTACATAGAGCCCACGTGAACAGGAAAAGGTTTCTCTAGATCAAGCCAAACATGAGGATGAGTTGCATTTGAAGTGCTGACAGTGATCAACAACAGCACACTAAAGTTTGAGTGCACCTTCTTCCGCCGTTCACTGCATTTCAGTGAACATCCTCTGTTTCCTTGACTTCTAACACCACCGGCGTTCAAAATGATGGTTGGCACTCCGGCCCTACCCCAAAATATGCATATAGTATTGGTGAGACAGATATCAAAAAGGAGCGGAGGTAGTTGAGTAAGATGATTGAGGGGAGGCAAAGGGCAATTCAAGTAGTGGAAGGTGGCGGTGCCAACATAGTGTATATACTGAAATGGATTCCAGCATCGAACGGCTTCCGTCCAATGCCACAAGCAAGCATGCCCTAGAAAATAAATGTTTTCCTAACCCCATGAATGGAACTTACAAACTACCACTCTGCTACCCGCTGTTGTTCACACTTCTCCTATATTTGAGACCTTGATTTAGATGGTCACCAAACTTGAGAGGGCTTGGCCTTCTTTTCCTTTTATTGTTTAAAACACCGGAATCCGGTCATGGACTCTGACTAACTGATCCGAGCCTAGTTACTAGGCTTACCATGGAGGAAAGCTCTTCCAGGTCTAGTTTTCTCCATCATAAGATTTAAACTCCAGACCATGCTTAAGGGGAGCAAGTGCCGAACCAGTTAAACCAACCAACCGTTGGTAAAGGATTGAGCTTTCTTTATGCAGTCTTCACCGCCAGTCACAGCCGGCCTTTATTAGGGAATCAGTCAACAAAGTCTTTATTCATGGTATAACAATCTGAAAACCTTGCACACCCACAGAAGACGTTGTTCTAAAGAATCAAAGCCACCATTTTTGTTCAAGAAAACAGCTGTTTAGCCACAAGAGTCGAGATCTAGTGAGTAGTCACATACACGATCCTTGCCCAAAATCGGGGTCCACGGAATAAAGTCATTAAGATCATGCTAGATATGCTGAATTGTGCATTAGACCTACTTTGCTTTGTCGAACACTAATGGACAAGCAGTATGTGATAGAGGTTCCATGTTCACTAAGTAGGTGTATGATGGGCCGTATAAGGCCCCAATTAAACTTAGCCTTGCCTTCTTTCGCCTTTAACGATAAACTAGCTTATTAATTAAGTTTATTTTTTTATTTTCAGTTCGAAGTAAATTAAATCAGCATGAAAGGACATGGATATGCTCGAATTTTGTCAATTATACGTGACAAACTCCCGAGTCAATGCTATGAATAATGCACAATCCGCTTTCCACCAAAAAGATTGTCTTGGATTTCGAAAGCAAAGCTTCCGAACGCCCATAGTATTTGAAGGTTTCTCCCCCTGAAATGCAAGTCGAACAAATCATCTCCGAGTTGGGTAATACCAAGACCCAGCCTTATCCCTTACTAAGTGGAGTCAGTATGGAAGTCAACGAGTTAAATTTAGATCCAAGTTTGTGCTTAATCCACAGTTGCCAAGGTGACAATAGCTTTTCGAAGCAATGCAGAACATGCAAGCGGCATGTGAGATATTGAAAAAGGTAAATATATTATGTAAATTATGAAATGCAAACGTGATACAAGAATGTGTGTATGTCTATATATATATATATATACACACACATATATACATACATCTACATATTAGAGAGAGAGAGAGATGGACTTGTGATACGAGAAGAAACATGTGAGAAGTGAAAGAAGCAAAGTATTGTGGAAGGATACTGTAATCCTTTTTTCAGCTTGATGGTAATGTGACACAAGCAAGAACCCAAGTTTCCTTTTAACTTGTGGGGAAAGACAAATACAAATGTCTGGTTCTCCGATACCAGAACCCAACAGAACGGAAATCATGTAGGTTCTAGTTCGGGTTCGAAACTGTTGGTTCTAGTTTCGGTTTGAGCACCAAGCCATTAATGCCAGAAAAAAAACCATTAAAAAATTGGCAGAACCAATGTTTTGAACCATCAATTCCAGTTTTAACCTGGTTTCAGTTCATTGGAAGGTAAACCTGGAATCAAATTGAGTGGCCCCTGAACGACCCCACCCCCTCCCACCGCCGGTTAGGTTTTGGATTCCGTTCAGCGCTAGTTCAGTTCCGGTTGAAACCGCCACTTTGGTTCTGAAACTGACGCTTTACCCCTTAAACGTCCTACTCTATATTTCGGTAGACTATGCCGAAACAGTCACCTTAACTGTTTAGATGAGTTCTATCAAGTTCGCTAGGAATTTTATCCTATGTGGTGCCACTCCTAATTTGTTTTTAATAACCTCATTATCTATACGGTCTTTTCTTGTATGGTCACTCATCCATCTCAACATCTTCATTTATGTCACAAACATCTTTTATACATGATTAATTGTCACTCAAAACCATAAAACATGGCAGGTCTAATTGTTGTTCTATAATATTTACCTTTTAACTTTAATGGTATCTTCTTATCACAAAAAATATGTGAAAATCCTCTCCATTTTAACCAACTTGCATTAATTCTATGTGTAACACACATTAATTCTTCCTTCACTTTGAAAAATTCACCTCAGGTATTTAAAACTTTTCTTTTAGGGATGCAATGTGTTTAAATTTTAATTTGTATGTCCTCTGAAGTAACCAAATGACCAAACATACATTCCATATATCCTGTTGTTGTTCTATTAAGTCGGAAGTCTTTACTTTCTAATGTTTCTCTCCATAGTTTCAAATTTCTATTAACTTTTTCCTCAAACTCCTCAATTAACACAATGTCATTTGCAAATAACATATACCAAGGTACTTCATCTTGAATATGTTTTGTTAACTCATCAATTACCATTTAAATACGTATGGACTTAAAGTTGATCCTTGATGTAACCCAATATTAACTTCAAAGAAATATGTCATTTCTTCATGAGTCCTTACACATGTATTTTTACCATCGTGCATGTCTCTTATAAGATTTATATATGTCAATGGGATACCTTTTTTTTTCAAGGTTCTCCAAAGAACATCCTTTGGTACCCTATCATAAGTTTTTTCAAGATCAACAAATATTACATGAAGGTCTTTCTTTTTTACTCTAAAATATTTCATAATACATCCAAAAGGTGAATCGCTTTAATAATAAATCTGCGTGGCATGAATCCAAATTGGTTCTCTATTGTACTCAATACTTGTTTTAACTTAGGTTCGATAATTCTTTCCCATAATTTCATAATATTGCTCATTAACTTGATACCTTGATAATTCGCACAGTTTTGAATGTCTCTCTTGTTCTTGTATATAGGTATAAGTGTACTCGCTCTCCATTCCTCGGGCATCTTTTGATTTCTTCATATTTCATTAAATAGAATTGTGGGCCAAGCGATTCCTGTTTCTCATACAATTTTTCAAACTTCTATAGGAATATTGTTTGTCCTACTAATTTATCACCCGTCATATGTTAATATATGTTGTTGTTCTTATCCTAATTTTGACCGTGTTTGTGTGTATTGATAGAGTGACAGATAGATAGCTATACGAGCTATAGTGAACGTACCGAACTAGGTATTTGATCGAGAACTTGTAGATCTCAAAATCTTGAAAGATGATTTCGAATTGAAAATCTTAGAAGGTTCCCAGTCGAGCCAGACAAGCCCAACACTGGGAGCTGCACATGGCAGGGGATAAGAATCCAGCCAGGAGGCCGGCCGGGCTCTTTTGGAACAGCACACTGTTTGCAGAAGGGCTCGGTGAGACCATTTTTCAACAAAATCCAATGGATGCATGAACTCCACATGCTCAACTTTGTAGAACCGGGGCAATGAGTGCGGAACACCTGCTGAGGCTCATCTGCTTGCTCCTAATTCGCTGACAGAACCTGCTAAGGGACCCAAAAGAAAGGCAAACTCACAGTATAACACCATGCCTGTTAAATTATTTTTCATTTGGAGCAGACGCAGCATCGTCATTAATCATTGGCTTATAGTATCAACTCATACATGTTTGCTTATGTAATGCCAAGATTTTCATGAGGCCCATTACAAAAGTATAACATAACAATTAAGCCTTTTGCCATATAGATAGGATTGGCTATATGGATTCTTTGTTTTCATAGAATTCGATCTTGTGTCATGCTAAGAGCCGTCTCAAAAGAAGGTAGATCATCACAAAAGTATAGTTTGGAATTAATTGGGTTTTTGTTTTACTAGTATGGTTCTTGCTTTGGTATAAGAGGTCATGGGTTCAATTCCCCTAATGCCGGGTGAACTAGTCTTAACAAGAGGGCCTTGCAGTACGGGTACGACCCGAGCCCTTTGTCCTCATTCTCACCTTCTTTATGAGAGAATAGCTCTCTAATTTAAGTACTAATTCCAGGAACTAATACAAACAGATATTCTTCATTTAATACACTTCCACACCTGTATTAAACATAAATGAAAAGCACCAAAGATATCGAAGTGACCTGCAACCAAGGTGCATGAGCGAGTTACGATGTGAGACAGACAGAGTGACACGAGACCTAACAAATGAGGACGAAAACTAAGGTACGTACTTGTAATAATTCTGACTAAGTTGGAAAGGATCGTTGTACCCTCGACAGACTCGACTCAGCTCCGCTTTTATAAGTTGAGCCCTCTGGTTAGCAAATGCTAGAGTTTAGTCGTTTTCAAACGGCAGACCTGGCTAATTTTGCAGAACCATCGGCACTTTCGCCTCACGCAGCTTTCCCGGCCAGTGGACAAACTTAAAATAGCCTTCGACTCCAACGTCACGAGTTCAGTCTGGTAGGTGTTTGCTTAAACCAAGCTTGCTTATTAAAAAGAACACGAGAGAGAGAGAAGTGAGCCACGAATGATCATTTGTCTAAGTGCGTTTTTAATCTCTTTTTCTTTACTTTATGGTACGTTTATGTTATGTTTTTGAGGAATGTTGGTATCTTAGCTCTGTTTCTAAGCCTTCTATAGCTTGTGCGTTTTGATGAGAGATCCTGTAGTTGGGGAGTCGTGTTGAACTTTACCTCTGGTTTATTTGGATGATCTTGGAGTTGCATGTTAGTGATGCTTGTAAGATTGGTAGTATTGTGTAAACCCTAGTTAACGACTGCAAAAAAAAGAAATTGCAAAAGGAAGAACGAAACACAAGGTCACCAATGCCCCACAGCACCGTTGTTTCTGGCTCAGCCAGCCCCAGCCCGTTGCGTGATGAAACACTCTTCAGGTGGAAGTTGCCGGTTCAATGATTGACACGAGAAAGAGCTTGAAGTAAATAGAAGATTCATCTGTCATAGAATCGATCGAAGAGCGAGGGGAATCGGGTTCTCATGTGAATCCCTTTCTTAGGTAAGCCAAACTCGAAGGCAGGGAAAGAACCCACAAAGCAGTATCAGAGAGCAAATTTTATAATCTAATGGAGAACATGCTCTGGAAAAGTACAGAGACCCGGATTATCAAAACCTATGTCCCCCAAAAGCTGGCGGATCACACAGATTATTACACACTCTAACCATGATCAATCCATTTTAAAAGGCACGCACTTCCTATCAACACCCATCCCTCTTATCCATCAGTACATACGAAGGACCTACCCTCCATCTTCCTTCTGACACGCCAAACTTTTTAAACAGCAAAAGGTGAGATAAAGAAAACGGAGATCGCAGACGAACATACAAAGAGAAATGTGATCACAGAACCACAAAAAAAAGAGCAGATTGATCAATCGAAACTCGGATCATTTTGTACTTTCTTCGAAATCTTGGTCTGAAGGATCGCGCAGCTTATCATCTCTCTCTTCTCCTGCTCTTCGAGTTCTTCTTCTTCGTCGTCAACCTTTTGATCCCTACTCGCCTTCCGGCTACTACCTTGCTTTCTCATACTTCTACCTTCGAACTGCACCATGAGCTCCTCTAATGCCTTGTTCGGATTGCACCGGTTCCGTATCAAAAGCTCGCTGATGTCAGCCGGAGTCATTCGAGCCTCGACGACCACGCCGGCCATCTGCGCCACCCTTTCGTCGTCACCGTCCACGTTCAGATAGTTATGGAGAAGGATCTTGAGCGCTTCGAAAGAGCAGTAACCCATATGAACGTGCATGTCCATTCGTCCAGACCGCAGCAGAGCCGGGTCGAGCTTTTCGATATGGTTGGTAGTGAACACGAAGATGCGCTCGCACCCACAGCACGACCATAGGCCGTCCGTGAAGTTGAGGAGCCCGGAGAGCGTGATCGATGAGTTCCCGCCGGTTGGACCCCCGTCTTCATCAGGAGGAACACGGTGGCGGTGACGATTCGGGGAGCGGTCGGAGACGAGGCTGAGGGAGCAGTCGATGTCCTCAATGACGATGATGGATTTACTGGTAGTCTTCATCAACAATCTCCGAAGGTCGGAGTTGGTTCGTACCTCCGAGAGCTCGAGGTCGAAGACGTCGTAGCCGAGAAAATTCGCCATGGCAGCTATCATGCTCGATTTCCCGGTGCCCGGTGGTCCATAGAGAAGGTACCCGCGCTTCCACGACCGACCCGTCTTCCGATAGAAGGCCTCTCCGTCGGTGAAGTCGCGGAGATCAGCCATGATGGTTTGTTTCAGATCAGCATCGATAGCAAGTGTCTCAAAGGTAGAGGGATGCTTAAAGGGGACGGAGTCCCACGGGTTTCCGCGGGAGTCCATGACGCCAGCGGAGCGGGAGGAGTGGGTGTGGAGGAGGCGGTCCTGCGAGAAGCGGCGGATGCGGGCGGAGACGTCCATGATGTGATCGAGGTAAGAAGTGAGGAATAGAGAGCGGTGCTTCTTGTGGATGCGGAGGACGAAGGCGCGGCGCTCGTCGGGCAGGGGCCGCCAGGAGAAGGCCTGAGCGGAGCGGGCGGTGACTACGTGCTCCCAGAAGGCTGGCGCGCCGCGGAAGTAGTCGAGAAGACGGTCGTTGGAAGGGAGGCCGAGGATGAAGCTGGAGGAGTTTAGCGGACGGGAGAGGGAGACGCGGGTGCCGGAGAGCGCAGCAGCGCCGTGGCTGAGGTAGAGCTGAACGGCCGTGTAGAGCTCATTGGTATTGACGCCATCGGTCTCGGCGATGTCGTAGTAGCAATAGGAGGAGAAGACGGAGAAGAAGCGGGAGAGGAAGCGGCAGAGGTGGAGGCGCAGCTCGGGTGGCACTAAGCTACCGAGGAGAGCTTGCAGGAACGCGACCACGCCCATGGCCGACGCTAACGTCGCCCATAACTGCGTCGTCGTGTTCATCTCTTACTGTCTCTCTATGCTTTTGCGAATGTGCTTCCTTTCTCTCTTCTTGTAAATCAGAGATGCTTTGTGCGTTTTGCCACTCCCCACTCTGGCTATTGAGAGAGAGAGAGAGAGGGGCAGAAGCAGCAGGATACGCAAGAATGCAGGGAAGTGTGGGTGCGTATTTGTAACAAATTGGGACCACGAACATATAAATGTATAAACAGTATATAAACTTCTTTAATAAACATATAAATATCAAACAAGGGAAAATGTAAGCACGTATATAACGTATGTATATATATGTGTATGTGTGTGTGTGTGGAAATAACCTCAACTTGCCGATAAAAAGAAAAAAACTAAATTTAGATACCACAAGAAACATATGAAGAAATACTAAATTTAGATATGCGTGTGTTTGTTTGTATAATATGTATATATATATATATATGAGTATGCGCTACATAATTAATTGTAAAGTTTAACGTTAACTATTACTATCTTTAAGTTGGATTTTGTAAACTAAACTATTAATTAGGTCATAAGTTTTTTATCCTCATAAAATTCAGTATATTATCCAAAAGAACAGTGAGGTTTTGGGACATGAAATTGACATATATGGAATGAATTTATCGGTAATGTATTATTAACAGTAGCATAATGGAAGAGACCAATATCCACGAAAATATACACGTGGGATCGCAGGTCGAAGTAAAATAATCAGACAGAATAAACCGGCAGGGTCCTTTACCTACAAGCCAGAACTTGCATAGAATAATATAAACTACAATCGGTCCCCCCTGCCTCTCTCTCTCTCTCTCTCTCTCTCTCTCTCTCTCTCTCTCTCTCTCTATATATATATATATATATATATATATATATATATATATATATATATATATATATATATATATATATATATATATATATATAAATGAATTGGAATTTGTTCAGTTTTTGTCGTTGTCCTTTCCTTTTATATGTAAGTTTTAGACTTTGTATTGAATCGTTTAACCTGAATCTTGAAGAAGTTCCTCAAATAGAGTAGTAGCTTGTTTTTCAACTCCTTTCTGCAGTTTTCTTCACTTGGGGAGGGTTAGTATTTGCTTGTCTTGGGGTGAGGCAGTGGCGTCCTGCTCTGGATATATATATTAGGGCTTTCAAGAATATATATATAATCCCTAATTACCACCATCCACGGATTGAGATGGTGAGGATTCATGGTTTTGTTTTCTTCTATGCGAATCTCAACCGTGTGATCATTTCATAGATTATCATGACTAGAGAAAATACACTCCTAAAAGGTCACGTAAAAGATGTTATTGAACTAATAAAAAATGAATAGTGACCACAACAACAACAACAACTAAGCCTTTTCCCATACTAGACGGGGTCGGCTACATGGATTCTTTGTTTCCACAGATCTCTATCGTGTGCCATGTTAGCAGTTAACTCACAATAAGCTAGATCATTCTTTATTGTTTCTTTCCAACACTTTTGTGGTCGTCCTCTATCTCTTTTAATACTTTCCAAATTTAGTTTTTCTAACCTTCTTATAGGTTCTTCTTTTGATCTTCTTTCTATATGTCCAAACCATCTTAAACGATGTTCTCTCATTTTATCCTCTATTGGTGCCACTCCTAATTTGTTTCTAATAACCTCATTATGTATACGGTCTTTTCTTGTATGACCACTCATCCATCTCAACATCTTCATTTCTGTCACAGACATCTTTTGTACATGTTGATGATTAATTGCCCAACACTCAAAACCATAAAACATGGCAGGCCTAATTGCTGCTCTTTAATATTTACCTTTTAATTTTAATGGTATCTTCTTATCACAAAGAATACCTGATGCTCCTCTCCATTTTAACCAACCAGCATTAATTCTATGTATAACATCTCCATCAATTCTTCCATCACTTTGAAAAATTGACCCTAGGTATTTAAAACTTTCCTTTTGGGGAATGCAATGTGTGCCAATTTTAATTTCTATGTCCTCTGAAGTAGCCAAATGATCAAACTTACATTCCATATATTCTGTCTTTGTTCTACTAAGTCGGAGGCCTTTGTTTTCTAATGTTTCTCTCCATAGTTCCAATTTTCTATTAACTTTTTCCTTAGACTCCTCCACTAATACAATGTCATCTGCAAATAACATACACCAAGGTACTTCACCTTGAATATGTTTTGTTAACTCATCCATCACCATTATAAATAAGTATGGACTTAAAGTTGATCCTTGATGTAACCCAATATTAACTTCAAAGAAGTCTGTCGTTCCTTCATGAGTCCTCACACATGTTTTTGCACCATCATACATGTCTCTTATAAGGTTAATATATGTCAATGGGATACCTCTTTTTTCCAAAGTTCTCCAAAAAACCTCCCTCGGTACCCTATCATAAGCTTTTTCTAGATCAATAAATATCATGTGAAGGTCTTTCTTTTTTGCTCTAAAATGTTCCATAAGACGTCTCAAAAGGTGAATCGCTTCAATAGTAGATCTACCTGGCATAAATCCAAATTGGTTCTCTGTTGTACTTGATACTTGTCTTAACCTACGTTCGATAATTCTTTCCCATAATTTCATAGTATGACTCATTAACTCGATACCTCGATAATTCGCACAATTTTGAATGTCTCCCTTGTTTTTATATATGGGTATAAGTGTACTTTCTCTCCATTCCTCGGGCATCTTTTGGTTTTTCCATATTTCATTAAATAGTCTTGTGAGCCAAGTGATTCCTATTTCTCCTAGTATTTTCCAAACTTCTATAGGAATATTATCTGGTCCTATCGATTTACCACTCTTCATATGTTTAAGAGCCTCTTTGACTTCATTCTTTTGAATACGTCGGTAGAAATTGTGGTTTATATACTTTTCTGACTTAGCTAAATCTCCTAAACTAATACTAACATCTTTATTTTCTTTAAAAAGATTATAAAAATAGTTTTTCCATCTATTTCTTATATCATCATTTGCCACTAGAATTTTTTCATCCTCGTCTTTTATGCATCTAACATAATTAAGATCTTTAGTTTTCTTATCTCTAGCCCTAACTATCCTAAAAATATCTCTTTCACCCTCTTTTGAGTTGAGTTTTTTATATAAGTCATCCCAAATCTTAGCTTTTGCTTCACTAACGGCCTTTTTTGCTTCCTTCTTTGCTTTCTTATAAGCTTCTAAAGTTTCACTAGTTTTCTTAGCATAATGTAATTTGTAACATGCTCTCTTTGCCTTGATTTTATTTTGTACTGCTTCACTCCACCACCAAGCTTCTTTTTGTGTCGGTACACCTCCTTTAGATACCCCTAACACATCTTTCGCCACTTTCCTAATATGTATAGCCATATTGTTCCACATATCAGAGGGTGTACCAACATAATTCCAAACATCTCCTTGAAGGACTTTCTGTTTAAATATATCTTCTTTCTTGCTTTTGAGGTTCCACCATTTAGTCCGAATAGCTCGATGCACTCTTTTCTTCTTTGTCCATTTTTTTTTTTGTAAATCCATAACTAAAAGTCGATGTTGGGTGGTTAAGTTTTCTCCTAGAATTACCTTATAATCTTTACAACACGCTCTATCTTTTTTTCTACAAATAAAGTAATCAATTTGTGTTTGCGATAAGCCACTCTTATAAGTAATTAAATGTTCATCTCGTTTTTTGAAGATTGTATTAACTATAAAGAGATCAAATGACATAGCAAAATTTAAAATCTCCCTACCTTCCTCGTTTATATCCCCAAAACCAAAGTTTCCATGAATCCCTTGATATCCTAATGCCTCTTTACCGATATGTCCATTTAAATCTCCTCCTAAACAAATCATCTCCCTTTGTGGAATCTTTTGAAACACCTTATCTAACTCTTCCCAAAAAACTGTCTTTATACTATCTTCTAGTCCTACTTGGGGTGCGTAAGCCCAAACTATATTCAAAACCTCTACTCCTAACACTAATTTCAATGTCATGATTCGGTCACCATATCGTTGTATGTCTACTACACTCTCCTTTAAATCTTTATTTATGATAATACCAACTCCGTTTTGGGCCTTTTCTTTACCTGAGTACCATAATTTAAAACCTGTATCCTCTATCTCCTTTGCTTTTTCTCCAACCCATTTTGTCTCTTGTAAACATAGAATATGAATCTTTCTCCGAATCATAGTATCTACCACCTCCATTAGCTTACCCGATAATGTTTCGATATTCCAAGAACCAATACGAATCTTATTATCTAGGACTAGCTTCCTTACCCCCCACATCCGTCCATAATCAAAATGCGGAGACCCTCTCTGAAAATTTTTCACTACATTCGGGCGGCAATGTAGCGGGACTAACTTCTTTACCCACACCCGTCCATGATGTGGGAACCCTCTCTGCAATTGATTCACTACATTCGGGCGAAAATGTAGTGGCCCTTGCTTACTTCTTACTGCATTCGGGCTCTGCAGCACGTCGCTAGGCGGGGACGCCCCAAAGCAATGCTCATAATTTTTGTAATCCATGTTGTAGAAATCCGACGAAGTTTTACGCTGGCTGTCGGAAGCCTAACACAACCCTCCTCCTTTATCCGGGCTTGGGACCGGCAATGCAAGGGTAATCCCTTACATGGGCAGAGTTATAAAATGAATAGTGAATCTAACAAAATAAATATATTTTGAGTTATCATTCTATAATTATTGAGTATCATATTTATTGAATGCAAACTGTTTTCTTATATATATACATGCTAGCAGTTTCACCTAAATTTCACTCGAATGAACTTAGCCGCACCTTTTAAAGTTTCCCAAGTCCTCTGTTCGGATGGGGAGAGGCGTCTCTGGTCTAGTACATGCATAAAGGGATTTCAACCGTGGGAATGAGAAACCAAACCTAGTTACTCGAATTGGCAATTAAAAATAGGATTTTCGAAAAAACTAGATTTTATTATGGAAAAGAAGTTCAGTTTGAAAATTCCATTGCCTTCATGCACATATAAGATACAAACTTTGAGTTAATTACTCCAGTATAATTCCTTAAACACCAATAATGATTAAGCCTCTTTTCATAGTAGATGGGGTGAGCTACATGGATTCTTTGTTTCCACAGCACTATTATAGGTTATGCTAGCAGTTAACTGAATATAAACTATGTCATTTTTTATTTTTTTTCAAATACTTTTGTGGTCATACTCTTTTTGTTTTAACATTTTTACAATCTAGTTTTTCATATTTTTTATTGAAGCATCTTTGGGTAGTCTTTCTATATGTTCAAACCATCTTAAACTATTTCTCTCATTTTATTCCGTATTTATGTTACTCTCAATTTGTTTCTAATAACCTCATTATGTATACGGTTTTTCCTTATGTGACCACTCATTTATCTCAACATCATCATTTTTGTTATTGACATTTTTTACACATGTTGATTAACTATCCAACTATCATAACCATAAAACATAACAGATCTAATTGTTGCTTTATAATATTTACCTTTCAACTTTAATGGTATCTTCTTGTCATATTGAATAACTGAGACCTATTCCCATTTTAACAACTGTCATTAATTTTATGCTTAACATCTCCATCAATTTTTTCATAACTTTAAAAAATTGACTCTAGCTATTTAAAACTTTTCTTTTAAGGGATGCAATGTATGACAATCTTAATTTCTATGCCCTCTTAAATGATCAAACTTACATCTCATAAATTTTGTCTTTGGTCTATTAAGTTAGAAGCTTTTACTTTCTAACGTTTCTCTTTATAGTTTCAATTACCTATTAACTTTTTTCTTAGATCCTTCCATTAACATATTGTCTTCTTCAAATAACATATACCAAGGTACTTCATCTTGAATATATTTTGTTAACTCATGAATAACCAATATAAATAAATATAGACTTAAAGTTGATCGTTGATATAACCCAATGTAAACTTTATACTAGTATTTTTATACCATCGTATATGTATCTTATAAGATTTATGTATGTCAATAAGATACTTTTTTTTCTAAGGTTCTCCAAAGAATATCTTTTGACATCCTATCATGAATATCACGTGAAGATTCTTCTTTTTTGCTCTAAAATGTTTAATAAATATCTCAATAGGTGAATTGTTTTCATAGTAGCAATAGCATATGTACACTACTGAATTCAGTTTTTGCTATGATCATCCCAACACATCGTAAGAAAGTCGCTCTCAATTTGTTGAATTATGTCGATCCTCAAGCAAGACATATATGCACAGCAAACTCTTATTTATCGCCAAGTTTGATCAAATACATGAATTATTAATGAACATTGTGCTTATCTTGAACCTTATAGAAATAAATAATTCATGTAGCAGATTCCATCAAGTATCGAAAGAGGCTTAGTTGTTGTTGGATTGTGCATTTAATTAGAAGAATATGGTTAACTGATAATACTTGATTTGGGTTAATCTACATTTTTGCATAAATTTTATTCTGTTCTTATACACTCATTGATCATTTCCTGCCCATGTAAAGCATACTTGATGCCTCTTTGAAATAAATTCAAGTCATTATCGGGTGCCATTTCATTGGATATCCTCACGGCGATGCACGCTGAACACCTGCTCTACAGCCAGTTTGCATGAAATCTCTCTCTCTCTCTTCTCATATATATATATCATGACTTGCTGTGACGGATTTTGTGCAGAAAACAGTCGGGTTCAATCAGAGTACACTTGATTGTGCCATCAAAGGGGAGTGCTTCTTTATTTTACTTAATCACTCTTTTAATGTGAGTAATTGTGGTTTGCAGAAGTTAAGCCTAAAACAGTAGAGAAAAAATGTACATCAATTTTTTCCGGACCCAAAATTATTATATATTTTGTAAAACTCGATCGAAAAATCCTTCTTGGGTGGGGTGCCTAGACCCACTCATGATTGCTCTCTGCTGCATCATAAGAACCATGCGATGCAAGTAAGGCTCTGCTTGCAAGAAACCGCCCCTGCCGTACATACAAAGGGGTTTGAAGTTTTGGGGGTCCCTGCCCTTTGGTTAAAGGCCCTGCAGACGCATATTCATCAACTCGGCACCTTCCCCAAGAAAAATCTGGGCAGTAGATCTTTTTTAATATTATAATATACAATATAATTTTCAAGTTTTATTTGATTATTCGATGTTGCTTATATTTGATCACAAGGCAAACAACTTTTTTCCACAAGAAAATACAGGACAGCACAGCTTGTGTGGAAATACTCAAGAACCAATAATTCTTTTCTATTTCCGTCAGAATTATTGGTGCATCTGTAACTTTGAAGTCCCGGTTTTGGTGGGTAGTAACATCATAGTTCACAAGAATTTTGTGCTCTCCACGCGATGGCCGTCGTACTTCTTAGACTTTCGAGCCATTGAGGGTTCCACTTTCGTCACTTGATTGCTTTGCAATTCAAATTCGATCTATTTTCCCACACAATTCATGAAGAAGAATCGTCACAAGCTTTTAGTATGGAGGAAACCTTTTCTAGCAATCAATGATGAAACTCAAAGCTTTCATAAGACCATGATAAACAATTAACTCAAGGTCGGAACCACTATCGACTGCGATTTACAAAGCACCATGACTGCATGGACCTTATCTTAGTAGGAATTTGAAATCTTACAGCTTTCAAACTCGTTCCTTCTTCATTGATGTGGTTTCAAATAGTAGAAGCCATACAATAGAAAGAATTTCAAGAAAGATATTTCTACTATTGACTTAATTATTTCTACTTAATACATAATCATAATATGTGTTTGTTTCATTTCATGTTTAGAAACAAGTCGACTCGAAGAAGTCCCATTTGTTTTTCACATTCGCTTCATTAATCCCATTACATTGGTAGGCATTCCGTGCTTTGGGTTTTACTTCATGTTCATGCCAGGCAGGTCAACTAAAACACAACCTCAACTTTTACATTTTGAGTATACGCTACAACACACTACTAGCAAAGGGGAGTTTGGTACAATCAAGTCGAAACAGGCAAGTTCGTGTTAATCACATTATCAATTGTGTTGTATTACCAACACATTATCAATTTTATGGTACAATCTAGAGGCGAAATGTTTTTCACGACAACAAGTTCACTTAAAAAAGGAAAAACAAAAACAAAACAATTTAAGCTATTGTTTAAGCAGGATTTTGAAGTTCGAGGTGTGTAACTTAAGACTTCTATTTGAGGTTGCAATATAAAGCAACTCATGCTGAAGAATTTAAGATAGTATATAGTTAGACATGTGTATAACATGTGTATTTGAGGTTTGGACCTCTTTCTTTTGTAACAAAAAAAAAACATGTGTATAGGTATCATCATTTATGTTAAAAAACTCCGAGTGAAAGAAGCTTGTACAATTTGGAAAAGGACTTTGATTAGAGAAGAATCTTATTCAACATACACCACCACAAACCAACCAAAACCAAAATTGAGCCTACTGCACGCCAAGAGAGGTGGTAGCTGGTTCATGATATGAACTAAAAGTGGTATGATATTCGAAGAAATATTTTTAAAACAAATTATAAAAGAGAACCATCTTTTGGTTGAGGCAACAAAACAATCGTGTTTCTTGCTACAAGTTAAACACGTTTAAGAATAAAAAGGTTTTAATCTAAGAGTTTTACTTTCCAATCCTCTTCTACGCCATGCATTTTTTATGGTTCTATTTTGATTAATAAATTATTAAAAGAACACTAACCTTATGTAGAAGACTAATTTTATAGGATAAAATTGTAATCATGGCACTCTTTTCATTTTTTGCCAACAGTTAAAACAATGTGAAATCACTTTGCGCTGCACATGACGAGTTTGGAGCCATCCCAAACAGTTCGAACTGGAATTTAACTGGGTCTGAAAGTGGAATTGCCTAACCAGACCCGAACCGTTAATCGTACTGAAGACAACTCCCAGTTCGGTTATTGGTTCTTTCACTTGTGGACCGGAACAATATTGCAATAGACGGAATCCAACTTTGCAAGATTTTTTATTTTTTATTTTTTATATTTTTTGGTTTATGCAGTCATTTTAAATGAAATGTAGGTACACCCAATTCGGTTATGATCAATAGCGGATCTACATGGAGGGATGGCGGGCGGCTGCCGCTCTTGAAATTTTATACGTAAAACCTACGTTTTACAATGAATATATGATTGAGATTCATAGTATATGATTGAGATTCATGCTTCACCCCTCCCCAATCAAATATATACGCCCCTTTCAACACTATTTTCAAGATCCTCCACTGATTATGATTCATAGCTTAGTAAATATGAAATGACATCGGCCAACAACTAAAATCAGTGGATTTGAACCTCCAGTTTTGTGCAAAACTTACACGTTCTGGTTTACAGGGAACCAGCCAATGTCTATATATCTTGTTGGAAACCACCTGATCAATTTGGAGCGCACATTCTTGCATCTGCGTCTCGTATGAGCATCTTCTCATAAATATAACAAAATGAATTTTCCTAAGATATATATATATACATAATATAAAACTAAAATACAAATTGTTGCTAGATTTTACAGGATGCCATGAAATGACAAGAATGGATGAGCCAACGATCAACTTGACCCCTTTCAACAACACTATAAAAGATCCTACTTGTGTTATAATGATATACAAATAATATTTGAAATTATTAAAGAGGGCATCTTTCCCCCTCTTTTTCATCAGTCTCTTTTTCTCACTTACCAAGAACAAGAAAAAATAAAAAGAATTCTGCTCTCTCGTTTGCGTGCCTTAATCCAAGCAATTCATTCCCGCTAAGTACACTCTTCCCTATTGCTGACACAAAAATTGGAAAGTTTGGAACCCTAAGCCACCACTAATTTCAGTAAGAATCTCTCTCTCTCTCTCTCTCTCTCTCTCTCTCTCTCTCTCTCTCTCTCTCTCTCTCTCTCTTCAAGGGGTTTTAAAATAAAGTGATTGTTGTTTGTTTAGGGTGATAGGGAGCCCATTTGAGAGTAGATGGTCATTGATAAGGGGAACCTGTTCCATTTTTTCCGCAGAAGTATCCAAGTAGATCTTTGCGGCAGCTTATTTTATTTCAACACCATGAGTCTTCTATGGTTTTCTACAAAATCAAAAGCCTGCGAGCTAGGGATGCAATTTGACCCTACCCACACGGCTACTGCCCCAACCAGCCCCCCAGAGGGGCGTGGCGGGGTTTAAGGTGAATCCATATATATACATTATTCGAACTCAAGTCAGTTGTACGCATGAAATTATTGAAAACACTCATTTTCTTATAATACTAAAGTATTTCAAAAGTTGCATCATTATAACCTATTTTAAGAAATAAAGGTTTGTCGAGCTTAGCCGAAAGGAATTATTGATTTAGTGGAATTCGTGTGATCACAAGGTCGGGCAGTGAATAAAACAACACCAAGGAAGTATTTCTCCTTTTATCTTTAAAAGTGCAGTGGCTTAACAAGCAAACAAGGAACAGTTAAAAGCATGTCATACATGTGTTCATCGAGCAAACTCACTAGTCGAGCAATGAACGCTATTCGAATTCTTAAATCTGTTCTCTGACTCTACTCACCAAACTCCCATGTGAGCTCATCACTTGAGAATGCCATTGTTTACCTTGTTTTTGATGTAAATATTTTAGTCCATTGGTGTCTCTTTTCTCCTTGATACAATACAAAGAAGGTGACGAATAAAATGACTATTGGTGCCTATTTTGTCCTTGATAAGGGGTAGGGGGGGTGGGGGGAATAGAAGGAGTAAATTATGCTGCCCAACCCGAGCTATGAATCTGGGTTTGCTGTCAAGGATGTTTTATTTGCTCGGTTGCCTCCTCACACCGTGAAGCAGCAAAGCAACTGATGCGCATGCTACTTACCTTATTTACTCTTTGCATTATTTTATTATGGTATTGAAGTTTGAGGAATATTATGAAGGAGTTCCTACGTGCTTATGGTCGCCGGATGCGCAGCAGAACAAGGAGAGGAAGAGGAAGGAGCGGTTACTCGCAAAAGGTTTGCTAATAAGAAAAATATATTTTTTATTTATTTCATAAACAAACTCTCATCTGTTTATATATTTTAGCTTTTCACTTCCCTGTTGCTGTTTTTTTTGGGTTTTTCGTTAAAACTATGATTTTCTGAAAGATTTTCACAACTTTTAAAAAATCAGAAATGATTTTTTTAATCGTTTATTATCTCATGAAATTCAATAAAAAGTCTTTCTTTTCACATTTTATAGATGCATTTATTGATGCCCAAAAGTGATCACCAACTTACATGTTTGTGAGTAAAAAAGAAGCTTTGTCTTGTGTTATGTTTGCACGCATGAATAAACAAATAAATGAAATGTCCTCCTTGTCAAAATAACCTTGCATAGGGCTGGCAAATGATCCAAATGGATCGAGCTGAAGGTGTTTGGGTTCGCCATTTTTTCTATGGACCTCAATGCTCGATCTCTACGCCCTGCCTGGGAGTGCTCCGAGTGAGCCAAAGCCGATTGGAATTGATCCTGAAACCTGTCTGCTGCAGGAACAAGTGCATTTCTTTTTAAAGTGATTGACTCCACCATTGTACCCATTCCTTTCTCGATTGCCGCAATCACTATTTCTCGCTACTAGAAAATAGATTATTTATTTATTTATGACATATTGCAACTTTTCAACAGCTATAATAAGCTATAATAGAATTGACCAATAGTCAGAAATGCCTTAGTTACTAATTCGACGATCTTCGTCTCGGTTAACATGACGAAAATAATTTTTTTCTCTTTCTTTCTCATGTTCGCCCCTCGGACCTCTTTCTCTGTGTGGAATCGATCCCAACTGATCGATTCTCTCTCGTCATTGTTTCTATCAGTATCGATAGAATTGTTCTATCTCTTCCATCAATAGATTTACCTTAGGATCACTAGGTATACTCATTTACTTTGATTTAATGTATATTCTATCACCGTAACGAATAGAAAAATCACTTGTTCTTGATCATATTTCATTGATGAATCCTTCTTAATCAGCACTCAAATGAGCCCGTCGCGAGTATACAAACTCTCAACAAACCAAGTGAAATATAGCTTACTCTTTTGTTGATATAACTCGAATGGGGATGGACAAGTTTCTCATTTCATGGACTAGATAAGATTTGTTAAAATCAAGATCTTATTCGAATAGATTTCAAGCTATATTTTTTTTTATGTTTTTTGAAGCTAAATTGAAAATTTTTGAAGCCCACTCCACCTGAAACAAATTTCTGGATCCGCCACTCGCTCTGGATATCAAAAGCTAAAAATTTGAAATTATATTGAAGAACAGAGTTTTTATGTGGGAAGTTTATTAAAGCCAGAATGGTTCTTTAGGGTTTGGTTTCTTTCTTGTGGGAACCTTTTCTGATGATCGGGCAATGCAAATGCCAGAAAAGGTGTACGCACACACACACACACACACATATATATATATTGAAAGAGAGAGATGAAAAATCGATCATTGCCTTCCAGTGGATATATATATATATATATATATATATATATATATATATATATATATATATAGAGAGAGAGAGAGAGAGAGAGAGAGAGATGCAAAATCGGTCATTGCCTTCCAGTCGTTCACTCGGCTGTATCACATTTCTCTATTCAAAGCTGTCAATGAGCGGGGTTGCACCCGATATTTGATTGGAATAATATTGGAAATTCGAAGTGCCTATTGCTCTTCATTTTTTTCGTGGAAAAAAGCTTGAAGAGATTAAAAAAGGCAAATGCTAGGAAAAAACCGTACCAATGGGTCGAGCTCATCCGAGCATACAAAGATTGTTTTGCCTCAGAATATCACAAAATACCTCAATTTTATTCCTCTTTGCTGACACTTTTTTAATTAAAAAAGACAAGCTGCTAAGCCAAGAAAATCATCTTTGTTTGCAATGTCAATTAATTGAGCGTGTGTATGACCTGTTGAGGGCTACTGATGCACATGGTTTTGACTCTAAGTTGTGCAACCCAGCATGAATCATCTTGGCAAGACTTAAAAAACTTTAAAATTAACAATTTGCTATGTGGTTTTGGATCTGAATCCATACTTAAGTACAATTTTTTTTTTGAGGAAGGTTAAATGTGGAACTAAATGCGGTTCCTTTCCATATCTATACCCGAATCCGTATTTGGGTAGGTCTGGCTATGTCAAATGGAATTGAATTCGTACATATTCAAACTGAGTCCAGCAATTTACATGTGTCATCTTAAATGAACATCTTAATCTTCTTGTCGTTTTCAATTCGGTTCAAATCCATGTTTGAATTGCTTTCGGGTGGTCCCTTTTATAGCTACTTAAAGTTTAAAGTACTTTTGGACGTTTAGAAGAAAGGCTCGCAAGGGCTGGTGCTAGGACCTATCCAGTTGTATTGGAAAATTATATACCAAAGTTATGATGGTCACATAAATCCATGTAATAGCCAGTAGTCTTATCTGCTTTTTATCATGGGTTTTTCTCTCTCCTCTCTCTCTTTCTATATATGCACATATATTCATGTATATCTTTTATTTTTGAGAAAATTAGTATCATTAGAAAGCTATAAAGATGTTTTAGAAAATATACAGTATCGTTTTACAAAATAAATCAAGTTTGTAAATATATATATATATATATATATATATATAGAGAGAGAGAGAGAGAGAGAGAATATTCCAGACTTGGATTCAAAAGATTCATTCCAGCCAGGGTCGGGTGTTCAAATGACCCACGATCTAACAACTTGTTGGCATGATATTGGGGAACAAACAATTAGATTTGCCTGCTCGAAATGAAATCAAACTTCTCTTCATCTGTTAGTGAGCCCCACTCCTTTTTTTACATTATGAATGGACAACGTGCGTTAACAAAGAACATAAAACATAAACAAAAAGAGGCGCCGGTCAAGAATCAAGCCAAAATGTGCAAGAAGGCACTCATCCATTAAAGATTTAACAATTACAATAAAAGAAAACAATAGCATGAAATCTTGAATCACGCAACAATGAAAAATCTAAATAAAACACTATAAAAAAACTGGAAAATATACCGGCAAACTAAAAATCATGCCTTGCTGATTTAGAAAAACTACTCCCTAATTCATCTCCAATCAATTAGATGCAATTGGAGGATGTTCTCAATTCCCAAACCTTTGTTCCTAATTTGAATTCATATCCTATGCAAAAACGCATCAAATAGACTAGTTTCACGTTTCTTTACATCCTTTATATCAAAGAATCAAACGGTCAATCTTGAAAAAGCAGCAGTATCGGGCACCATCATCATCCGAAAACTGCTGGAAACTGTACTTTTTCAGCGATCACACGGACGATGTTCTCTCGAGATCCTGGTTGTTGACGTAGTGGAGCTCAAGAGAGACCTGCCGTTCCATCCGAAGTTGATTGTAGAAGTTCCTGATGAAGTCCTCTGCCTTCGCGTCGATGTCGGGATCGGAGGATGCTCCACTGATCGTCCTCGGCAACGGCGAGCTGGTGAATACGGCGATGTCGTCAACGGTGACTTCGATGAGCCCGATAGGCGCATCGGGGAAGCTCAATTTCCTTCTGCTCAGCGTCCGGAGCACCGCTTTGGAGAGACGGTATGCGCTGATGTTGACACTAAGAAGGAACCTCACCTTCTGAATCGCCTGCCTCAGGCGTTTCAGAGCCAGCCAATTGCCCCAAGCCATATCGCTCTCTTCACTGAACTATACAAAATATACAATCAAAATCAAGATCCCCAACTATGAATTCAATAAAGAAATCGGATAAATCGATTGGTTTTCTTGAGATGGAAGATTGATTTTTCTTACGGAAAAGGAATCTGGAAGGCAAGAAACGGGGCTGGTGTGATGGGGGTTATACGCAAATTAATGAATGGAGGAATCCTGGATTGGCTCACTGAGTGGGTGGGTCTCTTCAGCATTTAAGTGTGAGAGAGCAAGAAAATCATCGGCGCGCAAAACGAAATTGTGGAAGAAAAGTTCCACGGAATTGAGACGCGGCATTGTTTAGGATGAAAATGACCAAACAAGCCTTTGAGATCTTGACAAGAACAAGAACGGTATAATGTGCGTGGGAGCGGCACGCAGCTACCCCTTCCCCTTTCGTCCCTAGGCTTTTTATGAAATGACCAAGCTTCTCCACTTATCGCGAACTAGCAAGAATGAATCGTCGTATTAGTTTGTGAAGGGAGAGGTCATCATAAATAAATTTTACGGGATCGTCATCACCTGCCTCAGCCTAAATGTCCATCCTCTGTCGAAGATATATATTTGGTTGAGGTAGGGCGTTCACTTCACCTGAAATTTAAAAAATCAACTTAAAATCCATATCTCATGGTGAGATTCATGGGCTATGATACATAGTTCTCCCTACACGAAATCGTTAAAGGGACTGTTTCTGGATCCACCACTGCCTGTCCGAACTCATGGGTTGTTCGAGAGAGAAACTTGAATTAGCATGGCTTATGATCAGTTTTCCTCGTGATTGTTTTTGAAATTATAGATCACGATAATGACTTCAAAGATGAACCTTGTTAGTATCAACCCTATTTTTTTATTCAATTGTTAGGATAAGGGCTTCAAATCGATGGTTGAGATAAGTTCTCCCATGGTGATCTCATCAAAGAAAGGTTCATCTCTTGCTAAATGGTGGTGAAAGGTTCATCTCGATTTGACTTAGTTAAGAGAAGGAAGCAAGCCACCAATGCACGAGTATAATCGTCAATTTCTTTTGGTTTGTGAATAAAGTAAACGCTTCTTCAAACAACGGCATCGGTCATCAGAAGAGGGGCGATCAAGTAATTTGATATCCAGATGGAAACGTAGGGGAAGTGAGCACCGTGTGAGACGACCTTGTCAAAGTCGCATCGAAATTTCGAAGCATACGCTCTCTCCCCCCTTCTCTGTCTGCCAAACTTGCCTGGATCACCTTCTTTTCTTGTAAAGCATGACTAAACTACGTTAAAATACAATATCCACACACACACATATATATTTATATTAAATATATGCATGTTGTGTATATATGTGTGTGTTTTCTGGTAAAGCATAACTAAACTACTTTAAAATACAATAACCACACACATATATTTATATGTATGTAGTGTATATATATGTGAGAGAGATAAAGAGAGCTTGCACTCCGCTCTCTAGAAAGAAGATTACATTTATTTTAGAAATTAAGAAGAAAATAAGTTACTAACAAAATTCAGTATGGCACTTGTTGCCTGAGCATTGCTTGTGAAGGCATCCAAAATTGCCATACTGGCCAAAGAATCGTCTGCATCGCATGGATACTCTAACTCAGCATGGCGTCGTGTCGACTTACTTCTTCTTCTTCTTAAAGAGTAAAAGATTAACAAATTCATCCATTCTCTAGATGTCAATGACACGCTGTTAGGCGAGTTTTCACCCATCCACAACAAACCCACATTGGAACCCTTCTCTTAGGCCTTGCCCCACCTCACGTGCCTTTGTGGATCAGAGCTTGCACCCACCTTAAACCCACTTTGATATAACCTAATCCACCATGCCCCACTTCAACCTATTGAAAAAAGAACAGTTAATATCACATATTAAACAAAATCTACACACATTTGATCTCTAATGTGTTCCAAAGCAGGTCCCTGTCCTAAGATAAGCAAAGACAAATAGCTGAATTATAAGATATTTTGTAAGGTAACCTCTGGTCTGGTGAGTTCCCAAACCGGGTCCAAATATGAGATGATTGTCCTCTAACCGGCTCATGGCAGAATGTTTCGAAACCCTGATCATCCACCCTTGTTCTTGGTGTTTGTCAGGTTATCTAAATGACCCTGAGGCAACAACAAGGACAAGACAAAGAAGGCTGGCTGCACACAGGAGACATCGGGTTGGTTGATGATGATGATAAGCTCTTCATAGTGGACAGGCTCAAGGAGCTCATCAAATACAAAGGCTTTCAGGTGGCCCCTGCTGAGCTTGAAGCTCTGCTCCTTACAAACCCGTCGGTTGCTGATGCTGCCATTGTTCCGTGAGTATCTCTTACAACAACAACAACTAAGCCTTTTCTCATACTAGACGAGGTCGGCTGCATGGATTCTTTGTTTCCACAGATCCCTATCGTGTGCCATGTTAGCCGTAAACTCCCAATAACTAGATCATTCTTTATTGTTTCTTTCCAACACTTTTGTGGTCGTCCTCTACCTCTTTTAATACTTTTCAAATTTAGTTTTTCTAACCTTCTTACAGGTTCTTCTTTTGATCTTCTTTCTATATGTCCAAACCATCTTAAACGATGTTCTCTCATTTTATCCTCTATTGGTGCCACTCCTAATTTGTTTCTAATAACCTCATTATGTATACGGTCTTTTCTTGTATGACCACTCATCCATCTCAACATCTTCATTTCGGTCACAAACATCTTTTGTACATGTTGATGATTAACTGCCCAACACTCAAAACATGGCAAGCCTAATTGCTGCTCTATAATATTTACCTTTTAATTTTAATGATATCTTCTTATCACAAAGAATACCTGATGCTCCTCTCCATTTTAACCAACCAGCATTAATTCTATGTGTAACATCTCCATCAATTCTTCCATCACTCTAAAAAATTGACCCTAGGTATTTAAAAGTTTCCTTTTGGAGAATGCAATGTGTGTCAATTTTAATTTCTATGTCCTCTGAAGTAGCCAAATGATCAAACTTACATTCCATATATTCTGTCTTTGTTCTACTAAGTTAGAGGCCTTTGCTTTCTAATGTTTCTCTCTATAGTTCCAATTTTCTATTAACTTTTTCCTTAGACTCCTCCATTAATACAATGTCATCTGCAAATAACATACACCAAGGTACTTCTTCTTGAATATGTTTTGTTAACTCATCCATCACCATTATAAATAAGTATGAACTTAAAGTTGATCCTTGATGTAACCCAATATTAACTTCAAAGAAGTTTGTCGTTCCTTCATGAGTCCTCACACATGTTTTTGCACCATTATACATGTCTCTTATAAGGTTAATATATGTCAATGGGATACCTCTTTTTTCCAAAGTTCTCCAAAGAACCTCCCTCAGTACCCTATCATAAGCTTTTTCTAGATCAATAAATATCATGTGAAGGTCTTTCTCTTTTGCTCTAAAATGTTTCATAAGATGTCTCAAAAGGTGAATCGCTTCAATAGTAGATCTACCTGGCATGAATCCAAATTGGTTCTCTGTTGTACTTGATACTTGTCTTAACCTACGTTCGATAATTCTTTCCCATAATTTCATAGTATGACTCATTAACTTGATACCTCGATAATTCGCACAATTTTGAATGTCTCCCTTGTTCTTATATATGGGTATAAGTGTACTTCCTCTCCATTCCTCGAGCATCTTTTGGTTTTTCCATATTTCATTAAATAGTCTTGTGAGCCAAGTGATTCCTATTTCTCCTAGTATTTTCCAAACTTCGATAGGAACATTATCTGGTCCTACCGATTTACCACCCTTCATATGTTTAAGAGCCTCTTTGACTTCATTCTTTTGAATACGTCGATAGAAATTGTGGTTTATATACTTTTCTGACTTGGCTAAATCTCTTAAACTAATACTAACATCTTTATTTTCATTAAAAAGATTATAAAAATAGTTTTTCCATCTATTTTTTATATCATCATTTGCCACTAGAATTTTTTCATCCTCGTCTTTTATGCATCTAACATAATTAAGATCTTTAGTTTTCTTATCTCTAGCCCTAGCTATCCTAAAAATATCTCTTTCACCCTCTTTTGAGTTGAGTTTTTTATATAAGTCCTCTCAAATCTTAGCTTTTGCTTCACTAACGGCCTTTTTCGCTTCTTTCTTTGCTTTCTTATAAGCTTCTAAAGTTTCACTAGTTTTCTTAGTATAATGTAATTTGTAACATGCCCTCTTTGCCTTGATTTTATTTTGTACTACTTCACTCCACCACCAAACTTCTTTTTGTGCCGGTACACCTCCCTTAGATACCCCTAACACATCTTTTGCCACTTTCCTAATATGTATAGCCATATTGTTCCACATATCACAGGGTGTGCCAACATAATTCCAAATATCTCCTTGTAGGACTTTCTGTTTAAATATATCTTCTTTCTTGCCTTTGAGGTTCCACCGTTTAGTCCGAATAGCTCGATGCACTCTTTTCTTCTTTATCCATTTTTTTGTTTGTAAATCCATAACTAAAAGTCGATGTTGGGTGGTTAAGCTTTCTCCTAGAATTACCTTACAATCTTGACAACACGCTCTATCTTTTTTTCTACAAATAAAGTAATCAATTTGTGTTTGTGATAAGCCACTCTTATAAGTAATTCCGTGAGTATCTCTTAAACTTATTAAATATCCTAAACACAAATCCAACCAAAACTATTCTTGTTCCTTACTATATTGGATTCGTGCATATAGTTGGTCCTGGATTCTGGATTTTCATTACCTCTTTGTATCCCAACATGCAGAATGAAAGATGAAACTGCTGGTGAAATTTCGGTGGCCTTCATCGTCAGGTCGAACGGATCAGAGGTCACAGAAGATGATATCAAGAAGTTCATTGCTAAGCAGGTAAGCACATGCAGATCATGAAGAAGAACCCATAACAATAGTTACATCATGTTGATTATAATCCACATCTTAATTATCTGTTATTTATATGGAAGATAAAATGATCAATTTGGGAAAAGTTGCTTAATTTGCTTTGGATGCAGGTGGTTTTCTACAAAAAGTCTTCTTCCTAGAGGCCATCCCAAAGACACCTTCAGGCAAGATACTGAGGAGAGACTTAAGAACGAGGTTAGCAGCAGGGTGCCCTAAGTAGAAAGAGTGTGAGGTTCGAAAGTGACCGGTCCCAAGCAACTTTTGGTTCTCTCTTTATTGTCAATAGCATATGATGATGCTGAAAATGAGAGGGGCTAAATATAATTGGTGATAAGTTGTGATATAAGAAGAGAAGGCGCTTGGCCCATAAAGTTTTGGTTGGTTGAAGTTCCCTTTTTAATGGATGATCCAGGACCAACAAATTCCCTTAGTTAATTAGTTCTGTCAAAATTTTTTTCTTTTTTTTCTTCTGTTAATTTCATGTTTGTGTGAATCAATGATATGTTTTATAAGTAACTCTTGAAGGGTTCTTTATAATTTAATATCTCTCTCTCTCACAGACACACAGGGTTGAAGATAGAAGGTGTGGTTAAAAAGCTTTCCGAATTGGAATATTTCATGAGATCCATGATTCCATGGGCGCTCCCATCTGACATGTATGTAAGTCTAACATTAACCTATACACTACTTAACCAGTTCTCCACTGGTCCCATGGTTTGAACCAGAACCAAACCAGGCCAGAAACAGGCCAAGACCTGACTCAAAACTGAAACCGAACCGGGGCCAGTTTGGTTGCGGTTTCTCCTCCCATGGAACCCAACCATAATCCCCAATTCACTGCAGGTTCCAGTTCTACTTTAAAAGTATTTTAATAATTTTCTTTTCGTTTTTTGCAACCATAGCCAAACTGAAAAAAAAGGTTACAAACCATGATCATTACTGCTCGGAACCAGCTCAGTTACAGTTCATGGTTCCTGCAGGAGGGGTTCGATCTACACAGAAACAGACATGTCTATATAAATGTGACGCTCGGATACTAGTTAATATTCTTCACTCAGCTTGTGCATTGAGGTTGACAGAGTAATCAAAATAAGACTTCATACCATACACTTAATTACCAAAATCTGATACGCTTAAATTATTAATAACTACATAAATCATCTATTAGAAATCCCTTTACATTTAGGATCAGTGAAACAACAAAATTCTATGGAGTTTCAGGGTCTTGTGACAATTCCGAATAATCTTCTTCATTTATCATTCGCGGAAAAGATCCTATAAAGGGCTTGCCAGGAAGTTGCAGAGCATATAAGCTTCCTTCCAGCATCTTAATGACTTCACTCATGGATGCACGCTTTGCTGGCTAATCTGTAGACACCACAAACGAACAGTAGCTGACTTCTTCCTGATGTTCTTGAGAATGGTTATTAAAACCAAAATGTCAATGGTTGTCATATTGGTACATACAAAGGCAATACCACCGTTCATTTTCAAATATGAATGGTTTAGATTCAAATAGGAAACCTGTTTTAAAAGTATTTTTTATGATTCAAATCCAAAGCATCCATCTCTTTGAGATGAAAAGTCACTGTATTTGCATCGGTTTGCATATAAATAGATTAAACTGTATGACTATTATATATGCAAGAATAGAGTAAGAAGGAGGGAGAGATTAGAAAGATAGTATCGGAGAGCCTCTTCCACACTTACAGCTTGTTCGTGATAATCGGGCCTCTCGGCTGCCGCTTATCTGGGCTTAAAGCCGCATAGTGAACAGCAGTTTGCATCTCTGTTTCTGAATGACACCAGCAGATCGAGAAACCTTTCAAAATCGTCTCATATTTCCTTCATGTGGGAACCACCATGAGATGAACTACAAGCTTCCAGGTGCAGCTATCCACTTTGTTCCTCTAAAAGGTTTTAGATCCGCAAGAGGAGGAGGGAGAGATTGGCAGAAAACGGAAGAGTGCTCAAAAAAAGACGCCCAGTGCCTAAGTGGGAAGACCCAAAAGCTAATCGTTTCACCAGTTATTAAACTTTTATGTGCATAAGTTGAGGGAGTGGGAGTTCCTAAACAGCCTTCCATGCAATCGGAATCGGACGGTGGTGATCAATTGTTTATCAATACGTTCGTGATGAGGACATCGCATTTAATTTAATGCACCCGACATCAATACTCGTGTCGACATTGACGAGTAACTCAATTTGTATTATTATGTGATCGCATGAAAATCGCACGTCGCCGAGGGTGTGTAGTCACTCCCAATTTCCTTTTATAAGTTTAGTACATAAAATATAAAATATGTATATGAACTCAATTAGTCTAAATAAGGCTTCATATCACAAACAAAACTTGTTGATAAAGCAAACATAAAACTTAACAAATTCCATCATTTTACAAATCGAGCGATCGATCTCTTGGCTTCGCATAGCGGGACGTTGATATTACAATTAGAAGTCTATGGTTTAGCTTGCTCTTACTGTGCGCAAGCTACCGCTAGCTTCGACCGCAAATCTTTCCTTAGAATTTTCCCAGATGGTGCCTTCGGAATAGCTTGCAAGAAAAAGACCTTGTGTATCTTCTTGTAAAACACCACCTGCATGCATTAACAAACCCAATTAAACTAACGAACAACCACAACACACACACATACACAAACGTACACAGACCCTGTTTATCTTGTTGTAAATTCCCATGGTTCAAAGTTGTGTGTCTCAGAGAGGGACGCGAAATTGAATGGAATTAGATCCATGGGGCAGATTAGACCCAAAACTCAAATACGTTACTGAGAGTCTTGGATGCACTAAGCGATATAGGATCACAGCGTTCAGATTCAGATTCCGGTGTGCAGTTTTATCCGAGTCAGGATCTGGATCCACATCGATGAATGATCAGACTGGATTAGAATTAAAATCCGGTTTGCTACTTGACTCAAGGTTAATTAATTATTGATTTTCCCCATCTGAGACCCATCCCGTTGATGATTCATTTATGCAAGGATCCAATCCGAGACTGACCGACATACATCCCTAGTTGGATATAAGGAACAACTCCTGCGAACTCACCTGCTTGGCGATGAAAGACTTCACTTCGTCCTCCGTAATGTCTGAGCCGTTGGATTTGGCAACAAAGGCCACTGGGATCTCTCCGGCCACTTCATCTTCCATCCTGAAAACACAAGGCAAACAAATATTATTACCATATTAGCCCCTAAAAGAAAGCCTCTTCAGATCCTCAGCAATGACCCAAGTCACAATTTCCATATCGTAAACTAATTTGGGTTGGTATCCGTCAATTTTGGATCCGGATCCAGGTTGGGTGTTGCTCAGTGCTGAAAATGGACACAAGCAGAGCGGGTTCTGGGCTTTTAACTAACAGCACGGTTCGAGAAAGGAGGGCATGTTCGTGATATTCATACTTACGGGACAACGGCAGCATCAGCAATGGCAGGATGAGTGATGAGTAGAGCCTCCAGTTCGGCAGGGGGAACCTGAAACCCTTTGTACTTAATCAGTTCCTTGAGCCGATCTACTATGAAGAGCTCCTCATCGTCGTCCACGTACCCGATGTCACCAGTGTGCAGCCATCCATCTTTATCTACCGTCCTTTCCGTCGACTCTGGGTCATTCAGGTAACCTAAAACAGTGGATCAACACGAAACAAAGTGAGCCAACTTAGTTTAGGTATGCTTCAACCCCCTCATTTTGTTTAACCCACAGTTGGGTACTTGAAAAGAGTGTAGAAGAACGCTAAAAGGAAATGAGATTTGCATAGAAAAACAATTAAATTGGTTATAATTAGAGGTATACCTTTCATAATTTGGGCACCCCGGATGCAAATCTCCCCTGGTTGGTTGTGGGGCAGGGAGGTTCCGGTCTCGGGGTCGACTATTTTCATCTCTGCGTTCCTTATAACGGTGCCACATGAGCCCGACTTGACGATGAAGGGCTCCTTGGCGAAGGCCAAGCACATTGATAATGCACCAGCCTCTGTCATTCCATAACCCTGAGCCCATAAATTTTCTCAATTAGCTTACGTTAATTATTTTTACTATAGATATGTTATCCACAGCCACACACAAAACGTATATAATATAGATATGTTCCAATTCAGTATGCATTATTTTTTACTAAAATTAAATGATAGGAACTGATATGGACCACTATGATCTAATAATTGCAATAACTTGATCCATCTAAAGGTACACACATACTTTTCCTGCTTAGGGGAATGTGACGAAACGAATTTCACACTCTGGGTGGCACCTCTCTCAATTTTTGTGAAGATATTGAAAAAATCAAAAGCAAGGTTGTACTTTTCTTAGTTATTGCAATGTTGAAGGAGTTCAACAACTAATTGTTTCATATTGAACGTAGACGTATTCGAGTCTCAAAGTAGGCGACTTGACAGAAAAAAACAAAGTGAACTCCTTTTTCCCATATGCACACCCATATTGTTTACTAAATGTCATGTAGGTGCTCCGTTTTCTGGAATTTCCTGTAAAGCTGCAAGGCTTACTGACGGTGACAGAATTAGGATTTTACGAGAATAACACTTAAACTTGACCGTTTTAAGAACCTCTGTGAAGATCACCAATTCTATTCCGGGAGGCCGAACCGGGGATACACATGCCTCGAGTCGAACTCACCACCTGCATCTTGTAACTCTCTGAGTCTGAGTTCCGTGTAGACCATGATGATGACCGTATTACTATGGATTTTAGTTGTCAAAAATGGCGCCTAAATACAAAAACTCGATTTTATAGGTCCGGTCCGGAAGATGTCCTGCACACCACTCGGACCGACTCTGTTGAGCCGGACGCTGGTTTTGGTCCTCTCTATGGTGAGCACTGAAGCATGGACTACGGACACGTGTATGTGTGCTTGTGTGTGAGAGATAAAGAGAGAGGGTTGCTCACCTGACCGAGGGTGGCGTTGGGGATCCTGACACGGAGGGCGTCCTCCAGCTTCTTCCCCATGGGCGCGGCCCCGGAAACCACCCTTCTGATGGACGAAAGGTCGTAGCGGTTGACGTCGGGGCTCTTCACCATGGCCAACACGATAGGCGGCACCAGCGGCGCTATGGTCACACGGTGGCGCTCCACCAGCGCCATCAGCGCGCCTATCTCAAACTTCTTCATGATCACCACGGTCGCCCCCCTCCTCATTCCTCCGAGCAGCACTGACGTCAACGCGTATATATGAAACAGAGGCAGCACGCAAAGCAGTACGTCCTCCTTCTCCAAGTGCATGTTCGGGTTCTCCCCGTCCACATGCTGCGCTATGCTCGTCACCAGGCCTTTGTGCGTCAGCATCACCCCTTTCGGCAGCCCCATCGTTCCCGATGAGTACGGCAACGCCACGATGTCCTCCAGCGACACCTCAACGTCCTCCATCTCCTTCTCATCGGCGTCCCTCAGCACCGAGAAGTCCAGACATCCTTCGGGTACGTCGGCATCCACGCACACGACTTTCACTCCGTCATTCGCCCGCAGCTCAGACAACTTCTCGGCGTGCACCGAAAGCGTGACCACCAGCTTCGCCTTGCACGCGCGCGCTTGCCGGCCTATCTCCTCTGCCGTGTAGAACGGGTTGCACGTCGTGACTGTCGCGCCGCAGAAGCTGGTGCCAAGGAAGGAAAACGCGAACTCCGGCGAGTTGGGGAGAAGAAGCATCACTACGTGCCGGTGGGCGACGCCGAGCTTCTTCAACCCTGCGGCCACCCGGCGGGCGGTGAGCTGAACATCGTCATAGGTGTAGACGGTGCCGGTGGCACCGTCGATGATGCAGGGCTTGTCGCGAACCGCGTCAAGGTTCTGGAAGATGTAATCGTGGAGAGGTAAATGATTTGGGATGTCAATATCGGGGAGCTTAGAACGATAAATGAACTCTCTCGTCTGCCAATTCTCCATTTCTTTCGCTCTGATAATAATACTGAGTTTGTCAAGGATCGACTACAAAAAGAACAAGAGAGGAAGAAGATTGGTGAGGGGGTGTATGTGTATGTGCGCCCGAAGAGATAAGCAAAGCAGCAGGTGATATAGAGGCTGGTGGGAGCAGCGGAGGGTTGGTGAACGATAGCGAAATGGAAGAAGGTGGGTCAAGGAGGTTGATTCCTAATTTCCTATTCACTGATCGTTGGTTATTCGTCTGACTAAGAATTTGAGTTTGGCAGTGGTCGAGGGTTCGTGTGGTTGTCGCTATCAGGCTGACCAGGCTTCCATTTGTGACTGGCTTGGGTTTCTGTCGTCGATATGGGCGTCTGCGTTACCAACTCAGTTGATCTAATCGCGTTTGTGACTTCAACGCCATCGTTTAGTAAGATTCGTCTCTATATGTGGTGCCTTGTCGACACAGAAATTTCATGATTAACCACATGTCGATTGTTGATCATGGCGGTTGAGTTGGGTGGTTGAATAGGCGTGGGAACTTTGGGTTGGTAATGGCAGTGGTTACAGCCTTCAAGAAAGTGCTCCATGGTTAAAGCAAGCTGACGCTTGGCTTAGGCAAGCAGTGCGTAAATGTCCACTAAGAGAGAGAGAGAGAGAGAGATGTCAATGCCGTGGATTCATGCCCAAATCCAAAACCGGAAACTAAAACAAGACAATTCAAGAAGAATGATTTGGGATTTTGAACACCGATGAGTTTCTGATCTGTCTTCTTCTTTCATTTGATTTTAACAAGGCAGTACGACAATTAGAGTGTACTCTGTTTCATAAAAACAGTAAAAAAAATACATCAACGTCATCGTTAAGACCCGTTTACTTCTTTTGATTCAATTGAGAATCGATTCATATTCATTTTTTTATTTGGGATTGAAGCTTAATATGAACTCAACAAATAATACAAATTAAAAGAGATTGGGTCAATCAATTTATGATTGGAGTGGATTTTAATTTGCCAGCTGAAATTAGGTAGATCTCCACTTACTATCTGCTTTCTGCTCTAAACCCATCCTCTCGAGCTAGACTGGGTAAATGAACCACGCCGCTTGTGTTTGGTTTATTAAACCATTCATAGTATGTGCACATAGTGAGCCCAGCAACAACCAAGGGTTGTTCGGTTTGGACCTTTTTGTTTTATGGTAGGCTTCAGTTCCTTCTTGGACGTTTAATAACTTGCTTTCACATGCACGTCGCATCCTTCCAATTTTGTAGCATAATTTCTTTTCTTCCTGTTCATGACAGTCCGTTCCCAGTCCTAGACTTACCTCGTCCTGCCTTCTTACAACGAGTCATCTCTCTCTACATATACATATACATATGTATATGTTTATGTATGTATATATATAGAGAGAGAATAGTATATGTTAGCATACTTAGTTGTTGTCGTATACAAGGAAATCTCAATAATTTATCTTGGGTGATAAAGGGTTAAAATTTTAATTTAGAAATATATATATATATATATACACTTCTTTCATTTGTACTTGATGCACACTTTTTCTTTTTGAATTCAATTTTTAACCATCCATCAACCTAAAACTGATGGCTTAGATTTAATTACATATGTTAGCATCTAAATGTGCTATTATATATCACATTCTCTCTCTATATGTGTATATATATATATATGTGGTCATACATTTGGATGGAACATCATTTATTTGCATTAAGCAAATGAAAAAATGTAAAAACTATCCTTTTAATATTGTTTTGCACCATTTATTTGGTAATGTACTATACTTGGCTACTACTTGAAGTTTCCGTCTATTTGTAAGGCAGCTTGTCTTTTGGACGCATATGTATGTATTAAAACATATATAAGGAGGATCTATGGCGTCTGAAATATATAAATTTTCAGTACTTAGATACTTAAGGCTCATTGTCTCGTCGATATCAGATTGATGAGCTAATTCTTTTGAAATCGAGGGTCATACACCAAGTGCTCTATTTATCTTATAACCTAAGTCGGCCATAACCTTATCGATACCTTCTGGAGAGCCCTACCTAGACATGGCTGATACAGAACTGGGCCAGCGGTTCGAATCAGAACCGAATCGGCCAAAAAAATACCGGTAACAAAGAATTGGCCGAACTGGAACCGGGGTCTTCACGGTTCGGTTATGAATCATGATTTCTCGAAAACTGGCGTTTCCAAAACATCAACTTTAAATACAACAACAATAACAACTAAGCATTTTCCTATACTAGATGAGATCAACTACATGGATTCTTTGTTTTCACATAGCTCTTTCATGTGTCATGCTCACACTTAACTCAACATGATGTAGTTAACTCAATATGAGGTATATCATTCTTTATTGTTTCTTTCTAATAATTTTGTGGTCTTTTTCTTTTTTTTTAATATTTTTAAAATGAAGTTTTTCCAACCTTCTTATTGGAACTTCCTTTGGTCATCTTTCTACATGTCCAAACTCTTGTATTTCAAAGAAAAAAGCTTTAAATGTTATTATAACACTTTGTCACCAACATAGCATTATTTTAACGATAAGATGCTCGTGATTTTGTTACCAGATGGAGACTTCAACCCCCAAAGACCGTAAGTGCACCCTTATAACTACAAAAAAAAAATGCTTGTGAGCAGTTTTGGGACGGCTCTGAAAGTGGAACTGTCTCGAGACTGACGGTTCCAAAATCAACCCTGAGGTGGTTCAGTTTCAGTTTTAGACAAACCAGAACCGGATATGTCTAACCCTAATATCATCCAACGAATGTGATTATTTATGAAATGCATAAAATCCTTCCTTGTGGCTGCAGAAGTAATGGTCTAATAATTGAGTGTTGGAGCTTCCAAACAAAAAGCAAGCTCAATTGCTAGGGGCACTGAGGTGTTTGTGTGTATCTGGTAAGAGTCCACCTAACCCCGGATTTGGTATATAATCAATTTGCTTAATACCAAAGACAGATTTACGATGCGCATGGCACGGTGCTCTAGCTTCGTTGCCGCTGGTGGGAGTTCGACTCCCAGAGGGTGCATGTGTGTCTATGGGTTTGGCTTCAGCCTAAAAAGACTTATAATGCAGATTTAAACTGTTTTAAAAAAATACATGTCGATCACAACTATTTTCAATGTGGTAATAGGTGGAAGTTTATTATATGTAGCAGTGGCTTAAAGAGGTGCATGCTCCACTCACTAGATTTCAAAAGTTTCAATCTGAATTGACAATGAAAGCACTTTGTGCACGAGAGATCGAACAAAAAGAAGTGCATGCTCTGTGGTGCTCACTTGAGTATTGCTCACTAATTTCTTCATGGGAACGGAAATGGATCGGATTTTAAGTAAATGGGTTCAAAGTCTAATATAAAAATCATCTGATTATTAATTGGATATTCTTTTCAGATATCGAATTGAACTAATGAGATTTGATTTGGGTTTGAAGTCGAATTTTAGAGCAAAGCAAATATAATAAGATACTATTTTATAGAATTTTGTCTTTCGGGTATTGGATATCTGTTGGATGTACCTGAAAACTCTTAACCAGACACACATCCGGTTACCTATTTGTATATGGGTTTCAGATAATGGATCCAGGTAATGAGCTTTGTGAAGTTGGACTTGGATACATCCATTTTATTAACATCACTTTTTGTGATTGCAATTTTACAAACTTTGTGACGTTTCCGTTGAGTTGTGCTCACGTCTATAAACCGGAGTGCTGTCAGAGTAGTGCAAAGTTTCCTTTTGCATATTGGGAAAACCAGCTAAAGATTAGATATTTGTTTCTTAACGTTTTCACACACAAAGACGTGCACCCTTTAGGAATCGAACTCCCCACCAACAGCAAAGACGCTAGAGCCCATGCCGTATGCCGTGGAGCTAACGCTCTGGGTGCCACTGCTACTTTTAAAAGGATGGATTCATTGCACAACAAAAGTCTCTCTCTCTTTTCCTCTTTCCGCACGCAAACACAGACCGCAAATTTATTTTATTCTTCCTTTTGAAATTAATTACCTTTTTTTGCAAATTGGAAAGTTTAAAGAGCTCTTTTTTATGATTTTTTTTTGAAATTCAATTTTTGAAGTAAAAAGACAATGTTCTCTTCTCTTTGAATCTAAGAGAGTCTCGCCAACTGGGACGCCGGACCTGCTTGATTAAATAATCTTAAAGTTGTCTCTAAAATGCCAATTATATTTAAGGATTAAATGAGTTTATCTAGTTACCAAAACTAGTCTCTTTTTTTTAATAATGGGGAGGTTGAAGCGAGAAATGCATGCCACAATCATCGTCTAGTCACAACCTGCAGTAGTCATATTATAACCTAGAAAAACACATGTACATAGGTTTATTTAAATAAAGGAAAACATGATCATGCTTACCTCTAATATGTTCACTCATGTTCACCTATTGTTTTTCGATAATAATTTTATTTTTTAAAGTTTTAAAAAATACGAATGATATTTTTATTATATTCATGGTGCTTAAACACGATATGTGAGGATGAATAAGCAGATGTCAGTGGTGGATAGAATCCGATGATTGACGAATCATATATATAGTTCTCAGAGCAAATCATTGACGAGATGAGCTCAACTCACATCATCATCATCATGAGCCGAGTTGCACAAATATGCGTATTCACTGCAATCGTAGCGCACACTAGTGAGCCCAGCCATTCAGAGCCATTTTGTGAGGATCAGAAATGAGCCAAACGGCTAGCAGTTTGTCTGGATCGATAACGTCAATTAACCAATCACTTTACTCAATATATACATGAAAATTGTATTTTTCCATCTAGTTATATTACAGTTACATTTTTGTTCTACTTTTAACACGATAACAGTGACAATCGAACCCTACATCAATTTTACTTATCCGCAACTCTGCCTGATGATTGTCTCATCACTCTTTCAAGGTTGGGTCCCAAGCAATGGCAGATCCAGAAACTTGTTACGAGTGGGGCAAACTTCATATTTGGGTAGAACGGGCTTTAGAAATTTTAAATTCTTTTAAAAATTTCAATTATATATTGAAATTTTCTGCAGGTGGAGCGATCACCCCACCCCACCACAATGTAGATCCGCCACTGGTCCCAGGACAAAATAAAGATAGTGTTAGATAGAAATAAAACATAAAATTTTCAGTCATACCTTTTGCCGCTTATTCTGACACTGAGCACAGTGGCACGAAGAGTGTTAACTGGCAGAGCTTACTAACTCCCATGATGTAGGTGGTGAGTTCGATTCCCTGAACGCACATGCCTGTCGATGGCTTCAGCCTCCCACTGCAAAAAAAGAAGAAGAAGACTAGTGTTATTCCAACTGGAACCGCCTTCTGCTGGTGGGGAGTTCGACATCCACGGGGTGTATATGTATGTGTTTACGGGGTGCATATGTATGTGTGTTAGTTTATCCCGTCTGTTTGTAATCCAAAAAGAAAAACCATGAGCAAAATAACAACTATGATCGGAAGAGATAAACATTGAGCCGCTAAAATCTGTCAAGAAAGCTAATGAATTTTAAAAACAAGTGGGCCATCCACAGTTCGAATCCTGCTAGAGCTGCAGCATTATCTCGTAAACTGAAGGCCAATTTTCATATCTCAATGGTTTCTCTCAGAGGTTTTAAACAAAAATTGGTTCATAATCTTGGACGTTCGTATTTTTTAAAGATACAGCAAAATGTTAAAAAGAATAAGAAATAATATTTTAGTCATAAAATATAATAAATATGTGAGAAATACTTTGTACCAAGTACATTGAATGGAAGCTACAATCAGTCAATGGAGCCGGCTTGGACTTTGGACAAGTGCAATAAATACAAAATTGCATGAGAAACTCTGTATGAACTCCTGAATTGAAAAGTCAAATTAGGTTGGCACCATAAACAACACATGATCAACTTCTTCCGGCTTCAGGTTGCAGATTTTCTTATTCAAAGGCATTAAAAATATTCAGGAAAATAAAAAAGATATCAGGCAATAACCCATATCTTTAATAAATGATATAAACCTGTATAGATTGCCCCAGGTGTTGAACTCACGACCTTCAACTTGAGTCGATTTCCCTAGCCAGCTCAAGTAACGATCTGAGTGTGGGTATTGAGGATGGTTATGTCTCGTTACTTCACCCCCAACAATACTAGGGTTATGGTTTTTTTCGCAATTTGAAACATCACATGCAAATTGTTTCTTTATTCAATCCAATCAGTTGATGATATGATCCAAACCAACGAAATCATGGTCAATATTTTGTAAAATCTAAGTAAAAAAACATGGCAGAATAAATCTGTTTGTGTATGGACTTCTTGCGTGTGATGCACTTGATTTGTAGCCATCAGTAAATAAAGTTGGTATTAATAAATATTCGGATTATATTCTTCATTGCTCCATTTTATAACATGACTGTCAGATTGAGTTGCTTAAAGGAACTGGCGGTATGCCAAGATTTAAATGTTCCTTCCTTATCAACTTCTTTCGTCTGATATCGAAGAACGCGTTGAAACATCTTTACCCGATACAGACAGCTCGCATCACAAGTAGAGCATACTCAAATGGCAGCACCAAGAATCTTCCATCTGCATGATGGAATATATCACCAAATTCCAATCATAGAGAACTGGTTGTTCTATAATTTCTTCAAGGAGTGGAAACCTCCTTTGAGGCAAAGAGAGGCTGAATAAGGTGCTGAGTTGAAGGTACCAGGTTCGAATCTCATCGTTTTAGATTATCTTTACAAGATGAGGCATGCAAGGCAGAGTTGTTAAGAATTATATTTGGTAGGGTAGTGAATTCATTATATCCTGAAGAAGTTGAAAATGGGTTAATGAAAGTTTGCATCTACACCTGTTGCAAAAGAGGTTAAATTGAGCAAGGTTGATTGCCTCGGTGAAAGAGACGATAAGTCCAATGTTCCTTACATAAGACTTGATATCAACTTTGTTGTTGGTCTTATAAGTAGATATCAAAGTAATCTTGGATGGCAGCATTGGATAGTTGTGAGAAGGATTATGAGATATAATAAAAGAACAAAAGACTTGAAACTTTGTTTTCAAACAGATGAATTGAAAGTGATAGGTTACTAAGATGTTGACTTTGCTAGGAGCAAAGATGATAGCAAATTAACCTCGAGACAAATATTTTGATTTGGAGGTGGTGCTCTTAAGCATGCAATGAACAAAGATGTGTAGTATTGCATACACAAGAGACTGAGTATGTTGGTTGGAGTATGATTGCTACTAGTACCGTTTGGATAAGTCGTTATACGTGATTTGAAGCTAGATATAACTAACGAGTCTATTGTTATATAATGTGGCAACAATGCAATAATTACTCTTATTAAGAGTTGAGCTGCTAACTCATGAAGCAATCATATCATGGTTGAATATCACTATGTTCATGATCAAAATAAATGAAATAACTACATGTTATATGCCAACAATTGATATGTTGGCTGACCCTTTAACAAAGGCATCTCAAAAGAATTGTTTACTAAGCATATAACCCATATGAGGTTGAAATATGCTTAGTGTATAAATGTAGAAAATACACTTTATTGAGAGTTATGTAGAAAAAATACATTACTTTTGGAAAAACCACACCTATCTAAGTTGTACTTTAACCCATATGGCGCTCCCATTTGACATGTAACATTAACCTATACATTACTTAACCATTTCTCCACTGGTCCCATGGTTTGAACCAGAACCAAACCAGGCCAGGAACAGGCCAAGGCCTGACTCAAAACTGAAACCGAACGGGGGGCAGTTTGGTTTCGGTTTCTCCTCCCATGGAACCCAACCATAATCCCCAATTCACTGCAGATTCCAGTTCTACTTTAAAAGTATTTTAATAATTTTCTTTGCGTTTTTTGCAACGATAGCCAAACTGAAACAAAAGGTTACAAACCATGACCATTACTGCTCGGAACCAGCTAAGTTACAGTTCATGTCTATATAAATGTGAGGCTCGGATACCACTTAATATTCTTAATTTGTAATCAAAGTAAGACTTCATACCATACACTTAATTACCAAAATCTGATACGATTAAGTTGTAAATAACTACATAAATTATCTATTAGAAATTCCTTTACATTGAGGATCAGTGAAACAACAAAATTCTGGGGAGTTTCAGGGTCTTGTGACACTTCAGAATAATCTTTTCATTTATCATTCACGGCAAATATTTTATAAAGTGCTTGCCAGGAAGTTGCAGAGCATATAAGCTTCCTTCCAGCATCTTAATGACTTCACTCATGGAAGCACGCTTTGCTGGCTAATCTGTAGGCACCACAAACGAACAGTAGTGACTTCTTCCTGATGTTCTTGAGAATGGTTATTAAAACCAAAATGTCAATGGTTGCCATATTGGTACATACAAAGGCAATACCACCGTTCATTTTCAAATATGAATGGTTTAGATTCAAATAGGAAACCTGTTTTAAAAGTATTTTTTAGGATTCAAATCCAAAGCATCCATCTCTTTGAGATGAAAAGTCACTGTATTTGCATCGGTTTGCATATAAATAGATCAAACTGTATGACTATTATATATGCAAGAATAGAATAAGGAGGGAGAGATTAGAAAGATAGTATCGGAGAGCCTCTTCCACATCTAGAGCTTGTTCGTAATAATCGGCCCCTCGGCTGCCCTTTATTTGGGCTTAAAACCGCGTAGTGAACAGCAGTTTGCATCTCTGTTTCTGCATGACACCAGCAGATCGAGAAACCTTTTAAAAGGCTTTAGATCCGCATAGTGAACATCAAGCTTCTAGGTGCAGCTATCCATTTTGTTCGTCTAAAAGGTTTTAGATCCTTAACAGGAGGAGGGGGAGATTGGCAGAAAACGGAAGAGTGCTCAAAGAAAGACGCACAGTGCCTGTGGGAAGACCCAAAAGCTAATCATTTCATGAATTATCAAACTTTTATGTGCATAAGTTGAGGGAATGGGAGCTCCTAAACAGCCTTCGATGCAATCGGAATCGGACGGTGCTGATCAATGGTTTATGAATACGATCGCGATGAAGACATCGATTTAATTTAATGCATCTGACATCAATACTCGCATCTAATTTAATGCACCTGACATCAATACTCTTGTCGACATTGACGAGTAACTCAATTTGTATTATTATGTGATCGCATGAAAATCGCACATCTTCGAAGGTGTGTAGTCACTCCCAATTTCCTTATATAAGTTTACATAAAATATAAAATGTATATGAACTCAATTAGTCTAAATAAGGCTTATCACAAACAAAACATGTTGATAAAGCAAACATAAAACTTAACAAATTCCATCATTTTACAAATCGAGCGATCGATCTCTTGGCTTCGCATAGCGGGACGTTGATATTACAATTATAAGTCGATGGTTTAGCTTGCTCTTACTGTGCGCAAGATACCGCTAGCTTCGACCGCAAATTTTTCCTTAGAATTTTCCCAGACGGTGCCTTCGGAATAGCTTGCAAGAAAAAGACCTTGTGTATCTTCTTGTAAGACACCACCTGCATGTATCAACAAACCCAATTAAACTAACGAACAACCTCAACATAAACATACACGCACGTACACAGACTCTGTGTATCTTGTTGTAAATCCTCATGGTTCTCTAAGTAGTGGGTGGCCATGAAATGTGAGGAGAAGGGCTCTCTTCTTGGATTTCATGAGATCGTATCGTTTTCGAAAGTTAAACGCTCTTACAAATTGATTTATGTTTTTCAAAAAAAACGCACGTATTTGCCAAACAAAAGTAAATATGGATATTAAAAGGGAAAGCTTAAAGCGGTAAACATGAAAGACAGAAAGTTTTATAAGTACATAATTTATATAACTCAAAAGTGTGAAATTCTGATTTACACTCTTTTGAAAAACCCTCTATACCCCAAAAACGATATATACATTCATATTTTATTTCTACAAGAAACATATTGAGTAAGAAGAAAGCAAAAAGCAAAACTAAAGCAGGTAGTCGGCATCGTCTGCGCACAACCGAACCTAATAAGACAAAGGGCTTCAACGATCATCGGCTACCCCAATATTTGGTATAAGAGCTTATTTGAGCTCTGCGGCAACCTCAAACAGGTACACGATCTTGTAATAAAAAATATATATTAGAGAGAGAAGTCGAAAAGAGTTTTTTCGACATAAATAAATTTCTTTTCAATAGAAAGAAGAGGGGAAAAGGGAAAGTGGTAGTACGACAGTCGGAAGCCACCCAATAAAGGTGGCCTAAGGCTATCAGAGACGAAGTTGAGGTACCCATAAACCAAGCTGAGGCAGCGAGAGGCCATTCCAAGGTGGAAAAGGTTGTAGGTTGAAAAGGGTCAAAGACAGGAAAGGGTATAGGCAAAAAAGGGTCAAAGGCAAGAAAGGCCGAAGATAGAAAACGTCGGAGGCTGAAAACACTGGAGGCCAAAAATTCGGAGATAGAAGAACTCTGAAGGGCGACAGGCACAACCCACAGGCGGTGGTAGGGGCCGCCCTCCACTCCTGACCGCCCTGCTCTCCCTCTTGGTCTCCCTCAGTCTCTTTCTCTCACTCTTTGTATATAAACCGTCGAAAATCGCGAGCCGAAAATCGCCTAGGACAATGGTATTGGGATGCATAATAATCGTTTTACCCTTCACGAAAATAGAAATTATGGAAATGTCTTGATATTTGGGGTGAAAATGGTCAGAGTAAAAATCTTTTCTACCCCCTGATAGTCCATGAAACTACAATTACCAGAATATAGTTTTACTATTTTACCCCTACTTATTTTAAGAAATTGCAAAACCCGGGTTTTTGGTGATTTTAAGAATATAGCCTGACAATTTTACAAAATATTTGTTATACTGCCCTAGAAAGTATGAAAATGCCTTACACTTTTTATGAAATGTCTGATTTTTGCATTAGGTGCCTGGCTAATTTTTTGTGGTTCTTTATGAAATGACTTATGTAAGTCTATGTGATGCATGCTTTTATGTTTTCTATCTTAAAATATACATACTCTCTACTTATAGCCTCTGCCAAAAGTTTAAAAAGAAAAATGTCTTAAAGAATTTATGTATCTAAATTGGTATACCGAAAAGTTAAATAGCCTAAATCTCTAAAGAAAGAAGAATATCATTGGCCTTAACTTTATAAGGAGTTGATTATGTACTGAATGAAATTGTTTTACCTCATACTCTAATTGCAACAAATGAGAAAAGAAAAAGATATAAGACATTTCTGAACGATCACACAATAGCGAGGACCATTAAGTTTACATATATAGAAGACCACTTAATTAAGGTCATTGAGGAATTTGAAACAGCAAAATAACTATTTGATTCCCTGACCACTAAGTATGATACTACAACCAAGTTAAGTTGTATGTACAACTACTCCTTCAAAAGTATAATCATGATAGAATGAAAGAAGGTGACAATATAGTTGAATATGTTAGCCAAATTTTGGTAATGGCTAGAGATCTGGCTATAGCTAAGTTAATCAGCCGATGCAAATATCTACTATCCTAAAGAGTCTCTTGTTCCTGGAACATGATAACCACAAGCTTAAGACTTAGACCTATTGTTACCCTTTCTGAACCTATTGAAACTAACAATTGAATAATAACAAAAGAAAAAAATTATCAGTTGCTCAAGATGACTTAGGATCTAGCTCTAAAAACAACCATGAAAAAAGAAAATCAAACAAGAAATTTGGTAAAAACAAAAGTAGAGTGGTCAAAATTTTAAGAAATAGTATGAATTCGCTTCTTGGGTGAAGTGCTTCAATTATGGTAAGATGGAGAACTACAAAAGAGATTGTCGCAACAAGAAGACCAATGGTGGTAACAATACACGACATGGCGCAACGGAGAAGCAAAACATAATCTACATGATTTCTAAATGTTTTTGCATGGACCGCTCGGTGACTAGTTGGTGGATCGATTTTACAGTTATGCTGCACATATCGAAGAGGAAGAGGGAGCAATGGACCTAAATGAATACCAACCTAGTGAGCATCGAGTATATATAGGCAAAAACACTTTTTTTGATATTATTGGGGTTGGGTCCTTTACGATTTTTATATAAGGTATACTGATTGTAATTTCATATGTATTAATTGTGTCTTTTATTAGGTGTAATCTTTATTTGTCCCTACCTTAATAAAGAAAGTGTTTGAAGTCAAGTTTGTCCCTACGAAAGCAATTGTGGATAACATTTTCTGGTTTATTTGATGTTGAGCATGGGTTGTTCAAACTCAACATTAAAGAAAATGAAAGCTTTTCTTCGGTTTATATTGAAAGTGCATGTGTAATTGATGTAAATGTGTAACATAAAGATTGAGACATATAAGTCTAATGAATTTGATAAAATTAATCAACTTTGACTTATTGCTCAATTTTTATAATAATACTTTTAATAAGTGTGAAGCATGTATAAAAGGAAAAATTACTAGAAAATCATTTCTGAAATAGGTAACTAGGGCAATAACCATATTAGAGATAATTCACACAAATTTATGTCAATCATTTAGAGTAAGAACACATTGTGAAAATGTTTATTTAATAACCTTTATTGATGATTACTCAAGATATACATATATATATATATATATATATCTAATCACATAAATCTGAGACATTTTAGGTATTTAAAGAATATAAGTAGAAAATAGATAACCAATTGGGGCATATAATCAAAATTTTAAGATGATATAGTGGTAAAAAATATAGTGGTAAAAAATATATCTTAGCAAATTTTTTTGAATTTTGCAAAGATTTTAGAGAGAAGCAATAAGTATAACTGTGTATATACTCAATAGAATATCATGTAAAGTTGTATTCTCTATACCATACGAGATGTAGTTTGGAAGAAAACTAAACATGTCATATCATGAGGTGGGGATCTATTGTTCATATAAAGATCGTTGACTAGTCTAGAAATAAGTTAGACAATAGGTCCTTAAGATGCATATTTATTGGATACCCTAAAGGATATAAGAGATATTAGTTTTATGATAAAGACCATGAACTGATAGAAAGTAGTAATGCAAAATTCCTAGAAGAAACTAAGATTGATAGCCTTGAAAATGATGATGATGATTGTGTTGATGGTCTATTAGGTCTAGATCAATCATCTTTTGAACCCATTGATGAGATTTTTGAACAAACTGAATCTTTAAGTGAACACAAAAGGCCTATGGTCATACCGTCCTACTTGAAAGATTATCACATGTACCTTGTAGAGGAAGTGTATAATTTGGTAGATTTATATGAGTTGACTGATAACTTAACTTATTGCAAGTTATTGACTCGTTTGATTCATTAGACTAAGAAAAAGTCATGGATGAAGAAATTGAATCAATTGTGAAAAACTAAGTTTAGAAATTAACTGATTTGCCAAGAGGAAGGAAAGCCATAGGTTTCAAATAGGTTCTAAAAAAAAAGTATAATATTGATGGTTCAATCGAAAAGTTTAAAGGCAGGCTGGTTACAAAGGTTTTTTTGCATAAGGAGGGAATAAATTATGTTGACTTATTCCTAGTTACGAAATTTGCATCCTTTAGAAAAATATTGCCTATATCACCATATTATAATTTAGATTTATATAAGCAAGATGTAAAGATTGCTTTTTTAAATGGAGATTTAGATGAAATCATATATATCCAACAACCCGAAGGATACAAAGTTAAAGGCCAAGAAGATAAAATAACATTATCGGGTAAGCTAATGGAGGTGGTAGATACTATGATTTGGAGAAAGATTCATATTCTATGTTTACAAGAGACAAAATGGGTTAGAGAAAAAGCAAAGGAGATAGATGATATAAGTTTTAAATTATGGTACTAAAGTAAAAAAAGGCTTGAAACGGAGTTGGTATTATAATAAATAAAGTTTTAAAAGATAGTGTAGTAGACATAGAACGATATGGTGACTGAATCATGACGTTGAAATTAGTGTTAGGAGCAGAGGTTTTGAATATAGTTTGTGCTTACACACCCCAAGTAGGACTAGAAGATAGTATAAAGACAACTTTTGAGGAAGAGTTAGATAAGGTGATTCAAAAGATTCCACAGAGGGAGATGATTTGTTTACGAGGAGATTTAAATAGACGTGTCGGTAAAGAGACATTAGGATATCAAGGGATTCATGAAAACTTTGATTTTGGGGATATAAACGAGGAAGGTAGGGAGATTTTAAATTTTGCTATGGCATTTGATCTCTTTATAGTCAATACAATCTTCAAAAAATGAGATGAACATTTAATTACTTATAAGAGTGTCTTATCACAAACACAAATTGATTACTTTATTTGTAGAAAAAAGATAGAGCGTGTTGTAAAGATTGTAAGGTAATTCTAGGAGAAAGCTTAACCACCCAACATCGACTTTTAGTTATGAATTTACAAATAAAAAAATAGACAAAGAAAAAAAGAGTGCATCAAGTTATTCAGACTAAATGGTGAAACCTCAAAAGCGAGAAAGAAGATATATTTAAATAGAAAGTCCTTCAAGGAGATGTTTGGAATTATGTTGGCACACCCTGTGATATATGAAACAATATGGCTATACATATTAGAAAAGTGGCGAAAGATGTGTTAGGGGTATCTAAAGGAGGTGTAACGTTACAAAAAGAAGCTTGGTGGTGGAGTGAAGTAGTGCGAAATAAAATCAAGACAAAGAGGGCATGTTACAAATTACATTATCCTAAGAAAACTAGTGAAACTGTAGAGGCTTATAAGAATGCAAAGAATGAAGCGAAAAAGGTCGTGAGTAAAGCAAAAGCTAAAATTTAAGAGGATTATATAAAAAACTCAACTCAAAATAGGGTGAAAGAGATATTTTCAAGATAGCTAGGGCTAGAGATAAGAAAACTAAAGGTCTTAATTATGTTAGATGCATCAAGGACGAGGATGAAAAAATTCTAGTGGCAAAAGATGATATAAGAAATAAATGGAAAAACTATTTTTATAAGCTTTTTAATGAAAATAAAGATGTTATTATTAACTTAGGAGAATTACCCAAATCAAAAAAGTATATAAATCACAATTTCTACCGACGTATTCAAAAGAATGAAGTCAAACAGGCTCTTAAATATATGAAGGGTGATAAATCGGTAGGATCAGATAATATTCCTATAAAAGTTTGGAGAATTCTAGGAGAAATAGGAATCATTTGGCTCACAAGACTATTTAATGAAATATGGAAAAACCAAAAGATGTCCGAGAAATGGAGAGCAAGTACACTTATACCCATATATAAGAACAAGAGAGATATTCAAAATTATGTGAATTATTGATGTATCAAATTAATGAGCCATGATATAAAATTGTGGGAAAAAATTATCATTAAGACAAATATCAAGTACAATAGAGAACCAATTTGGATTCATGCCAAGCAAATCTACTATTGAAGCAATTCACCTTTTGAGACGTCTTATAAAACATTTTAGAGTAAAAAAGGAAGACCTTTACATGATATTTATTGATCTAGAAAAAGCTTAGGATAGAGTATCGATGGAGGTTCTTTAGAGAACTTTAGAAAAAAGAGGTATCCCATTGACATATATTAACCTTATAAGAGACATGTATGATGGTGCAAAAACATGTGTGAGGACTCATGAAGGAATGACAAACTTTTTTGAAGTTAATATTGGGTTACATCAAGGATCAACTTTAAGTCCATACTTATTTATAATGGTGATGGATGAGTTAACAAAACATATTCAAGATGAAGTACCTTGGTGTATGTTATTTGCAGATGACATTGTATTAGTGGAGGAGTCTAAGGAAAAAGTTAATAGAAAATTAGAACTATGGAGAGAAACATTAGAAAGCAAAGGCCTCCGACTTAGTAGAACAAAGACAGAATATATGGAATGTAAGTTTGATCATTTGGTTACTTCAAAGGACATAGAAATTAAAATTGGCACACATTGCATTCCCCAAAAGGAAAGTTTTAAATACCTAGGGTCAATTTTTCAAGAGATGGAAGAATTGATGGAGATGTTACACATGGAATTAATGCGGGTTGGCTAAAATGGAGAGGAGCATCAGGTATTCTTTGTGATAAGAAGATACCATTAAAGTTAAAAGGTAAATATTATAGAGCAGCAATTAAGCCTGCCATGTTTTATGGTTCTGAGTGTTGGGCAGTTAATCATCATGTACAAAAGATGTTTGTGACAGAAATGAAGATGTTGAGATGGATGAGTGGTCATACAAGAAAAGAACGTATACATAATGAGGTTATTAGAAACAAATTAAGAGTGGCACCAATAGAAGATAAAATGAGAGAACATCGTTTAAGATGGCTTGGACATATAGAAAGAAGATCAAAAGAAGAACCTGGAAGAAGGTTAGAAAAACTAAATTTGGAAAGTATTAAAAGAGGTAGAGGATGACCACAAAAGTGTTGGAAAGAAACGATAAAGAATGATCTAGATTATTGGGAGTTAACTTCTAACATGGCACACGATAGGGATCTGTGGAAACAAAGAATCCATGTAGCCGACCTCGTCTAGTTTGGGAAAAGGCTTAGTTGTTGTTGTTGGCCTGAAATAGTAACCTCGCTAATGGTATTTGGTTTTTAAATATCATTGTTGAACTTGGGTTTGTGGCTAATGAACTTTATCACTATGTATATATATGGAACAATGTGAGTCACTTTATCATCTTATCTTTATATATATGGAACAATGTGAGTCACTTTATTACTAACTTGGGTTTTGAACTTTACCATTGTTAATTGGGAATGACAATGAGATAATTGTCAAAACCAAGTCATGGTTAAACTCAAGGTTTGAAATGAGGGATATGGGGAAAGCATACCATATCCTAGGTATAAAGATTTCGCGAGATAGAGAATCAAAACTTCTATGCTTAAGTTAGGAGAGATATATTAATTATATCATCAAGAAGTTTAAAATAGGTGAATGGAAGTCAACATCTACACATATTGCAAAAGGGGTTAAATTGAGTAAGGTTGATTATCTTGGTGAATGAGATGGTAAGCACAATGTTCCTTATACATAGGCTATGGGTAGCTTGATATATGCTATGTTACGCACAAGACCTATATAAGCTTTGTTGTTGGTCTTATAAGTAAATATCACAATAATCTTGGATGACAACATTGGATAATTGTGAAAATGATTCTAAGATATCTTAAAGGAAAAAAAGAGTTGAAACTTTGTTTTCAAGCAGAGAAACTTAAAGTGATAGGATACTCAAGATGCTCACTTTGTTGTCGTATGTTGCTTGTAGTATAGTTGCTACTAGTGTCGTTTGGATAAGTTGTTTGATATGGATTTAAAGTTTGATATATCCAATAAGTAAATTGTTATATATTGTGACAACAGTGCAACAATTACTCTTATTAAGAGTGAAGCTGATAACTCATGAAACAAGCATATAATGGTTAAATATCACTATGTTCATGATATGCTCAAAAGAAATAAAATAACTACAAGTTATATGCCAACTATTGATATGTTGGTTGACCCTTTAACAAAAGGCTTCTCAAAAGAATTGTTTACTAAACATGTAACCCATATAGGGTTGAGATATGCCTAGTGTATAATTATAGAAAATACACTTTGTTGAGAGTAATGTAGGAAAAACACATTGCTTGTGGAAAAACCGCATAACGGCTATAAGTTGCAATTTAGTAACAACAAGGAAATATGATATAACTTGATAAACCCCAAAGTAGTGAGAAAAAAACCAATGTATCAAAAAGATTGGCTCTAGTGGCAAGGTGGGAGATGTCAATAGTGGATGATCAATTTTCCTCCCATTGCTAACAACGACCATGAAATGTCGGAAGAAGGGCCCTCTTCTCAGATTTCATGAGATCATATCGTTTTCAAAAGTTAAACGCTCTTAAAAATTGATTTCTATTTTTCAAAAAAGAAAGCACACGCATCTTCCGAATAAAAGAAAATATAATTGTTAAAAGGAAAAGCTCAAAACGGTGAACACGGAAGACAAAAAATACATAACTCAAAAGCTTGAAATTCTCATTGAAAGTCTTATGAGAAAACCCTCTACGGGTAACCCCAAATATGATATATACATTCATATTCCATTTCCACATGAAACATAGAGTAAGAAAGAAAATAGAAACCAAAACCGAAGCAAACAACCAACATCCGCTACGCACAACTGAACCAAGCTAGGCAAACGGATTCGACGATCAATGACTGCCCCCAACAAGTTCAAGGTCGTGTGTCTCATAGAGGGATGCCAAATTGAATGGAAGCGGATCCATGGGGCAAATTAGATCCAAAACTCAAATACCTTACTGAGAGTCTTGGATGCACTAAGCGATATAGGATCACAGCGTTCAGATTCAGATTCCGGTGTGCAGTTTTATCCGAGTCAGGATCTGGATCCACATCGATGAATGATCAGACTGGATTAGAATTAAAATCCGGTTTGCTACTTGACTCAAGGTTAATTAATTATTGATTTTTTCCATCTGAGACCCATCCCGTTGATGATTCATTTATGCAAGGATCCAACCCGAGACTGACCGACATACATCCCTAGTCGGATATAAGGAACAACTCCTGCGAACTCACCTGCTTGGCGATGAAAGACTTCACTTCGTCCTCCGTAATGTCTGAGCCGTTGGATTTGGCAACAAAGGCCACTGGGATCTCTCCGGCCACTTCATCTTCCATCCTGAAAACGCAAGGCAAACAAATATTATTACCATATTAGCCCCTAAAAGAAAGCCTCTTCAGGCCCTCAGCAATGACCTAAGTCACAATTTCCATATCGTAAACTAATTTGGGTATCCGTCAATTTTGGATCCGGATCCAGGTTGGGTGTTGCTCAGTGCTGAAAATGGACACAAGCAGAGCGGGTTCTGGGCTTTTAACTAACTGCACGGTTCGAGAAAGGAGGGCATGTTCGTGATATTCATACTTACGGGACAACGGCAGCATCAGCAATGGCAGGATGAGTGATGAGTAGAGCCTCCAGTTCGGCAGGGGGAACCTGAAACCCTTTGTACTTAATCAGTTCCTTGAGCCGATCTACTATGAAGAGCTCCTCATCGTCGTCCACGTACCCGATGTCACCTGTGTGCAGCCATCCATCTTTATCTACCGTCCTTTCCGTCGACTCTGGGTCATTCAGGTAACCTAAAACAGTGGATCAACACGAAACAAAGTGAGCCAACTTAGTTTAGGTATGCTTCAACTCCCTCATTTTGTTTAACCCGCAGTTGGGTTCTTAAAAAGAGTGTAGAAGAACGCTAAAAGGAAATGAGATTTGTATAGAAAAACAAATAGATCGGTTATAATTAGAGTATACCTTTCATAATTTGGGCACCCCGGATGCAAATCTCCCCTGGTTGGTTGTGGGGCAGGGAGGCTCCGGTCTCGGGGTCGACTATTTTCATCTCTGCGTTCCTTATAACGGTGCCACATGAGCCCGACTTGACGATGAAGGGCTCCTTGGCGAAGGCCAAGCACATTGATAATGCACCAGCCTCTGTCATTCCATAACCCTGAGCCCATAAATTTTCTCAATTAGCTTACGTTAATTATTTTTACTATAGATATGTTATCCACAGCCACACACAAAACGTATATAATATAGATATGTTCCAATTCAGTATGCATTATTTTTTACTAAAATTAAAAGATATTAACTGATATGGACCACTATGATCTAATAATTGCAATAACTTGATCCATCTAAAGGTACACACATACTTTTCCCGCTCAGGGCAATGTGACGAAACGAATTTCACACTCTGGGTGGCACATCTCTCAGTTTTTGTGAAGATATTGAAAAAATCAAAAGCAAGGTTGTACTTTTCTTAGTTAAGGAGTTCAACAACTAATTGTTTCATATTGAACCTAGATGTATTCGCGTCTCAATAATGAACGAAATCTTACTGGCACGCCCCGTAGGTGCTCCGTTTTATTGACGGTGACAGAATTAGGATTTTACGACAATAACACTTAAACTTGACCAGTTCGATATCAAGAAAACGTCAAAGGAGTTGAGAACCTCTGTGAAGATCACCAGTTCGATTCCGGGAGGCCGAACCAGGCATGCACATGCCTGGAGTCGAACTCACCACCTGCATCGTGTAACTCTTTGAGTCTGAGTTCCGTGTAGACCATGATGATGACCGTATTACTATGCATTTTAGATGTCAAAAACGTTGCCTAAATACATAAACTCAATTTTATAGGTCCGGTCCGGAAGATGTCCTTCACACCACTCGGACCGACTCTGTTGAGCCGGACGCTGGTTTTGGTCCTCTCTATGGTGAGCACTGAAGCATGGACTACGGACACGTGTTTATTCCTTGCTCAATATCACCAAAAACTTTGTCTATGTGTGCTTGTGTGTGAGAGATAAAGAGAGAGGGTTGCTCACCTGACCGAGGGTGGCGTTGGGGATCCTGACACGGTGGGCGTCCTCCAGCTTCTTCCCCATGGGCGCGGCCCCGGAAACCACCCTTCTGATGGACGAAAGGTCATAGCGGTTGACGTCGGGGCTCTTCACCATGGCCAACACGATAGGCGGCACCAGCGGCGCTATGGTCACACGGTGGCGCTCCACCAGCGCCATCATCGCGCCTATCTCAAACTTCTTCATGATCACCACGGTCGCCCCCCTCCTCATTCCTCCGAGCAGCACCGACGTCAACGCGTATATATGAAACAGAGGCAGCACGCAAAGCAGTACGTCCTCCTTCTCCAAGTGCATGTTCGGGTTCTCCCCGTCCACATGCTGCGCTATACTCGTCACCAGGCCTTTGTGCGTCAGCATCACCCCTTTCGGCAGCCCCATCGTTCCCGATGAGTACGGCAACGCCACGATGTCCTCCAGCGACAGCTCAACGTCCTCCATCTCCTTCTCATCGGCATCCCTCAGCACCGAGAAGTCCAGACATCCTTCGGGTACGTCGGCATCCACGCACACGACTTTCACTCCTTCATTCGCCCGCAGCTCAGACAACTTCTCGGCATGCACCGAAAGCGTGACCACCAGCTTCGCCTTGCACGCGCGCGCTTGCCGGCCTATCTCCTCTGCCGTGTAGAACGGGTTGCACGTCGTGACTGTCGCGCCGCAGAAGCTGGTGCCAAGGAAGGAAAACGCGAACTCCGGCGAGTTGGGGAGAAGAAGCATCACTACGTGCCGGTGGGCGACGCCGAGCTTCTTCAACCCTGCGGCCACCCGGCGGGCGGTGAGCTGAACATCGTCATAGGTGTAGACGGTGCCGGTGGCACCGTCGATGATGCAGGGCTTGTCGCGAACCGCGTCAAGGTAAGATGTAATCGTGGAGAGGTAAATGATTCGGGATGTCAATATCGGGGAGCTTAGAACGATAAATGAACTCTCTCGTCTGCAAATTCTCCATTTCTGTCGCTCTGATAATAATACTGAGTTTGTCAAGGATCGACTACAAAAAGACCAAGAGAGGAAGAAGATTGGTGAGGGGTGTATGTGTATGTGCGCCCGAAGAGATCAGCAGATGATATAGAGGCTGGTGGGAGCAGCGGAGGGTTGGCGAACGATAGCGAAATGGAGGAAGGTGGGTCAAGGAGGTTGATTCCTAATTTCCTATTCACTGATCGTTCGTTGTTCGTCTCACTAAGAATTTGAGTTTGGCAGTGGTAGAATGTTCGTGTGGGTTTGTCGCTATCAGGCTGACCAGGCTTCCATTTGTGACTGGCTTGGGTTTCTCTCGTTGATATGGGCGTCTCCGTTACCGACTCGGTTGATCTAATCCCGTTTCTGACGACGGCAATTCGTCGTCATGAGTGAATGGTGACCCTCCAACGACTTCACCGTTACCGACTGGCTTGGCTTTGTTTAGAAGTTTTTGGAGCCAGTTCTTAAAAACAGCATTTTTAATTGAGTTACCTCCAACCAAGTTATAGTGTTTAAGAGGAAAACGCAGATCTCTTTCTATTCAATAAATTTATTTATTTTTGCACTCATTACTTTTGTCTTCCTTCGAACTTGCGAACTTAAAAGAACTCATGCGAACTTAGTCGTGTTTCGTCGTTACACATGAACTTCAATAAATGTTGGCTTAACCGGTTTCGGTTGAGTACTTGTCACGTGTCAAATCCTTTGATCATAACAACTTTAATATTCGAGCACGGTTCAGTTGAAAGTCGGGACTTGAAATTGATGGATTGATGAAGTTTGGGGCGTTGGCATGACATTGACTTTTGAAGTGCATGAGGATGTTTTACCATCGGTTGAAGAGGAGAACCGATAAGAGAAAGGAAATGATAAGAAAGGCACCTCTAATGCAGACTTAGACGCTATCACAATTTTGAAAACCCAGTTGTAGACACTTGATGAGGAATGTGCCTCCTTAAAGTAGTCATTGGCACGAGCTGAAGTTATCTATGACATTATAATTGCATAGTTTTTGACGTTTAGACATCTCTTCGTGATCATCTAGATAGTTTTAAAAATATCCAAGACTCTTTTGGCTCGTTTGGCAGAAGTCAAAAGGAAACATAATTTTGGTGGGGGAGGTAGGGCCCAAATTTCATGGTGAAGTATGAAACTATACAAATGGATAAGGGATGAAAAAGTGATTGAGAATTTGCTTTGTCATTTTGATATTTGAATTAAGGCTAGAAATCTGGATGATGAGGAACAAAAGATTGCAACAACCTCAACTTTTCTTAATGATGATGCATTCCTTTGGTGGCAATAAAAGCTTGAAGAGATTAAAAATGAGGAGTGTGAGTTGATAACGTATGAAGCTTTTAAGAAGATATCACTTTTTATCCTAAAATATTGAAGAGGTAGCTAAGCGGAAACTCTCTAACTTGAAGGACAGGAGTTCAATTCGTGAGTACATAAAAGACTATTAGTCCTTCATGCTAAGTATCAAGACCATGACAATAGAATATCATATCTTTCACCTCATAAACAACTTTCAACCTTGGATGGAGCAAAAAATTCATCATGAGAACCCACAAACATTATTTGAAGCTCTAACAATTGTGAAATGGGTGGTGGACAACCATAAAACTAATGTCAAGAAACCCTTCAATAAGAACTCTTATACGAAAAATGGTTTGAGAAAAAAAAAAGAGATCACTGGGACACTCAGGGTGATAACCACTGGCCCAATGATAAAAAAAGTCAAAGGGCCCATAAGAACTGGTGTGTTGGTTCTGAAGAGACCTGCACAAGTCAGTGGAATGCCTGAATAAAAGTGACACTCGATACGTATACGTGAATGTTATACAATAGGAATAAGATAAGCCGCGAATGAGAGCTCTCCAATGGATGAATGTTAAAAATAATGTTAAGGCACTAGTTTCGATGACACATCTACATAAATGCTTAATGTACTTAAACATTTTCGTCAAATGTACAATTACAAAGCAATAAAGCGATGGTAGACACCAAGCAACACACAACTTCATCATGCCAATGGAAGCAAGTTGCTTGAGTGTGAAGTGTGTTAGATGAGGGATATGATAAAGGCCATGAATTCAACACCCATGAAGACGGTGGGTGAGGCAGAGGCAATGCCTATCTGAATTGGGAGTTGGGAGAGTGTGACCAACTTCTCTTTTTCCCTCATGAACAATTACAAGTTAGTTTTCGGGTTAGAGTTCGTACAAGATTGTGACGTAGAGATATGACCAAAGCAGGACTTTATAGCTTTACTTAAAGGAGAGTCATCCTATGTGGCCAAAGTGGAAACAAGAGCAATAGAGTATGAAAAAGGATCAACCCGTGTTATATTTGTGCTTGAACTTAAATCAGGTTTGAAGTAGGGTGAAGAGACCTATCTCATGGCAATTCAGGTCGAAGAGGAGGATGGGGCGCCCAACATTGGAGCACCCCCATAACTTGATAGAGTGCTAAGGGAGTTTGATGATTTGATACTCGAAAAACTCTCGAAGCAACTTTTAACTTAGAGGGAAGTTGATCATGAGATTGAGTTACTGCCTACAACTAGACTGCTGACCATGACGCCGTATCGCATGCACCGGTTGAGCTGAAAGATCTAAGGAAACAATTAGATGAGATATTGGCGGTCGATATCATAAGACCTTCAAAAGCACCCTTTGGCTCACTCATGCTCTTTCAGACCAAATCTGATGGATCAAAACGGTTTTGCGTGAACTATTGTATCCTGAATAAGCTAACAATGAAGAACAAGTACTTCATTCCTTTTATTGTAAACTTGTTCGACCAATTTAGACAAGCATGAGTCTTCTCTAAGTTAGATCTACATTTGGGGTATTGGTATGTACAAATCGTTGAAGGAGATGAGGAAAAAACTACGTGTATAATCCGTTATGGTGTCTATGAGTTCCTTATTATGTCATTAAGACTGACTAATACTTTTGTTATGTTCTCAACTTTGATGAAAAATATCTTTTATCCATTTCTTAACCAATTTGTGGTTGTTTGCCTGAATGACATAGTGGTTTACAATACTTATATGGATCAACATGTTAATTACCTACATACAATCCTAAAGCTAGTACGAGAGAATCATCTCTATGTTAAAAGTGCATATTTAGACAGACTGAAATCGACTTTCTGGGTCATGTGATTGCCGATCAAAATATGTGGATAAACAAGAGGAAGATTTAAGCTATCAATAACTAGCAACCACCAATTAGTCTGACGGGCTTGTATTCCTTTCTTAGTTTGGCTAACTACTATCAACGGTTAATGAAGGAATACGTTGCACTCAGAATTCTCTTGTCAGATATATTCAATAAGGGTAAGACTTGGGAATGGATGGAGTCTTGCTAGGAAGCCTTCAACAAGTCAAAGGCGACAGGGATGAAGGAACCCCTCTTGGTGATACTGAATCATAACCAACCATTCGAAGTACAAACGGATGCTTTAGACTTTGTCTCAGGTGATGTACTAATGCAAAATGGACATCCCATTGCTTTTGAGAGTCAGAAGCTGAAAGACATAGAAAGATGATACTTAGTTTATGAGAAAGCGATAATGATGGTGATACATTATTTTTGCTTATAGACAAACTGCCTCCTTCGAAACCATTTTACAGTTTTGACAAACAATATAGTTGTGAGATACTTCCATATACAAAAGAAGTTGTTAGTGAAACACACACTCTTGCATCAATTTTTGACTGAGTTTGATTTCACGTTGCTCTATAAGTCAGATAAGACTAACTTAGTGGTAGATATACTAAGTAGACAAGCATAGTTGACTGCTCTTGAGAGAGATGGTGAAACTTTAATTGTGTATGTTTAAAGTGACTTGGTGGACCAGATTCGTAACAACTTCGAGGCAAACGAGATGACCAAACAACTCAAAACATTGGTCATTGAGGGAAAGACTACATGATTTTAGTTTGAAGGTGGTTTGTTATTAACAAGAGGGGATCAACTCTATATGCCAAGGATGGAGAACTTAAGAAGAGACATCCTAAAAGAGTGTAATATTTTACCTTGTGTTGAACACTCGATTATGGAGCAAACTCGAGCTTTGTTGGAGATATTCTCTTACTAGCCCAACATAAGAGACAATGTGATTGCATACGTGCGGAATTGCCTCATTTACCGATAAGAAAAGGTTGAGAACAAAAAACATCAAGACTCTTGGAATCACTATCGATTACGAGCCAACTATAGGAGAGTGTATTCATGGGCTTTACCCTGAATAGTGGATAATTTTTTAAGGATGGGGTGTTTGTGGCAACCCCATTGAAGTGTACGACGAAGCGCACAACAAAGCTCTTCATCAAACATGTGGTGAAGTATTGAGGAGTCCCTTATTGCATAATTAGTGATCGTGATGCCCAGTTTACAAGCAATTTTTGGTGAGAGGTCTTTCGATTGTTGGATGCAGAGTTGTTATTTTCAACCAGATGTCACCTACAAATGGATAGGTAGACAGAAAGAATCAATGTCTTAGTGAAATGTTACTTTTGACACTATGTTTGTGCCAACGAGAATGATTGGACTGAGTGGATGGATCTTATGCAATTTTAATATAACTTATAGGTTAGCAAGTCAACCAACAAGAGCCCCTTTTAACTCGTTATAGGACAATTGCTAGACACTCCTAATTCACTGGCAACAAAGTACACTAGGAGGGTGCAGACAACATACTCATTTGTGATAAACATTTAAGAGAGGCGTGATCTGACACACGTGCTCCATAAGAAGACAGATAAGTGGATGAAGAAATGGGCTGACATAAAACATCACACTACCACGTTTAGTGTAGAGGATTACGTTATCATGAAACTCTATCTTAAATACTCTCAATATTTTCATGGGATCATGCGACGTTAATCCCCAAATATAACGGACCCTATAAAATCATAAAAAGGTAGGAAACTTGGTATACAAGATGGATATGCCAGGCCATGTTCGGACGCACCATGTCTTTCATGTGAGCAACCTAAAGGTGTATCATGTAGACTTGAAAGATCAGTGACGCAACAGTCCAACACGAGCATTAACTTACTTGAGGACCCTGAGAAGTAAAGATGTGGAATTGATCCTGAACCATGTACTTGGCACCATGGTCGGACGATGGACCCGCTATCTTATTAAGTGGAAGGGACTTGATGCGTACTAAGTCACTTGAGGAAAAAAACATACTCTTAAACAGTTTTTTGAGACACTTGAGGAGTACGATCGAAGCATTGCAACGCTGTCACAGACGCTAACGACTTTGATAGAGGAGAATGTGACCCTCAAAGAACAAAGAACTTGACTATGACGGTATATTAAGGGTCCCTTGTGGGATCCCCGGTAACTTCCGTTAGAAGTCTTTTGGGGTCTCATCTTGGATACAACCCTTTTTGCTTGTAACTTTATACAGTCACCCCCAACTAAGTTGTAACGTGTGAGGAGGACAGATAACTCTCTTCCTATTAAATAAAGTTATCATTTGTACTCATTGCCTTTCTATCCTTGCGAACTTAGAGTCTTACTTTCGCGTTGCGCCCGAACTTTAGTAAATACTGACTTAACCGGTTTCGGTTGAGCACCGGTCACGCACTAAACCCTTTAGCCGTGACACACAATGACTTCAACGCTATCGTCTAGTAAGATGCGTCTCTATATGTGGTGCCTTGCCGACACACAAATTTCATGGTTAACCACATGGCGATTGTTGATCATCGCGGTTGAGTTGGGTGGGAGGTTCGGGGTGGGAACTTTGGGTTGGTAATGGCAGTGGCTCCATAGTTAAAGCAAGCTGACGCTTGGCTTAGGCAAGCAGTGCGTAAATGTCCGCTAAGAGAGAGAGAGATGTCAATGCCGTGGATTCATGCCTAAATCCAAAACCGGAAACTTAACAAGACAATTCATGAAGAATATGATTTGGGATTTTGAACACCGATGAGTTTCTGATCTGTCTTCTTCTTTCATTTGATTTTAACAAGGCAACGCGACAATTAGAATGTACTCTGTTTCATAAAAACAGTAAAAAAATACATCAACTTCATCGTTAAGACCCATTTACTTCTTTTGATTCAATTGAGAATCGATTCATATTCATTTTTTTATTTGGGATTGAAGCTTAATACGAACTCAACAAATAATATAAATTAAAAGAGATTGGGTCAATCAATTTATGATTGGAGTGGATTTTAATTTGCCAGCTGGGATTAGGTAGATCTCCACTTACTATCTGCTTTCTGCTCTAAACCCATCCTCTCGATCTAGCTAGACTGGGTAAATGAACCACGCCGCTTGTGTTTGGTTTGTTAAACCATTCATAGTATGTGCAGCTTGGCTCAACCTTTTTTTCTTCTATTTTTGTGCCAAGCTTCGCTCAACTATAGAAGCCCGTTAAATGACATATTGAAAAATTTGCACGTGATGCCGTAAAGTAATCATATTGGCGTATTTAAATAAATGAAAGGACATTTTTTAGTCATCGTCTAGTCACAACCTGCTTTAGTCATATTATAACCTAGGAAAACACATGTGCATAAGTTTATTTAAATAAAGAGAAACATGTTCATGCTCACCTCTGATGTGTTCACCCATTGTTTTTGGTAAACATGATCTTGAGTGTAACGCACTTGATTTGTCCAAACCAAATCGACAAAACCTGCAAACCATTGAATTCATTTGCATATATTTATCAGAGAGAGAGATTCGTATATTTGAAAATGTCGCATAGGCTTCAACTAGGTATTTAATATTCCAGGTGGAACTATAGTTCTTGTAGCCATCAGTAAATAAAGAAGTTGTATCAATAAATATTCGGATTATATTCTTCATTGCTCCATTTTATAACATGACTGTCAGATTGAGTTGCTTAAAGGAACTGGCGGTATGCCAAGATTTAAATGTTCCTTCCTTATCAACTTCTTTCGTCTGATATCGAAGAACGCGTTGAAACATCTTTACCCGATACAGACAGCTCGCATCACAAGTAGAGCATACTCAAATGACAGCACCAAGAATCTTCCATCTGCATGATGGAATATATCACCAAATTCCAATCATAGAGAACTGGTTGTTCTATAATTTCTTCAAGGAGTGGAAACCTCCTTTGAGGCAAAGAGAGGCTGAATAAGGTGCTGAGTTGAAGGTACCAGGTTCGAATCTCATCGTTTTAGATTATCTTTACAAGACGAGGCATACAAGGCAGAGTTGTTAAGAATTATATTTGGTAGGGTAGTGAATTGTTTATAGAAAAAAGAGATTATTTCATCATACTATTGCGGTAATCAGCTTGTTTGTTGTTAATGTAAAGAACAAAGATAAAACTTATCTTACTACATATGGTAAGGTAAACCATAACTTGAGTGTCAAGAGATTATGTTTTAATTAGTATATTTTGAATATTCACCCTGCATTTATTTCCTTCTTCTGTATGGATTATTGGGGAGATGGATTTTGGGATGTTTCTTCCAATCTAAATTTCTTATTCTGAATGCTTTTGTTTCAGAAATGCTGATTCAATTCGGCAATTAATGCTCTGGCATTTGGAAAATGATATCGATTCAAAACTGACCCGGGCAACATCTTCCGAGTGCGTCCGTCACACACACACACACACAGACTATCTCATAGGATTGGAAATATCGAATTAAAAGTTTTCTTGAACCAAATAAACTTTCCAAAAGTATCATTTTGTAATCCGAAGAAGTTTTTTTCATTACAAAACTAAACAAAAAAGAGAAAACCTGAGCTTCTTTGGGCTACAAAACGATTGTCGTTGGAATTTTCTTTTTGATGCGATAGATGTCATAGAAGCTAGTCCTAGATAATAATAAGATTTGTATTGGTTCTTGGAATATCGGAACATTATCCGGTAAGCTAATGGAGGTAGTAGATACTATGATTCGGAGAAAGATTCATATTCTATGTTTACAAGAGACAAAATGGGTTGGAGAAAAAGCAAAGGAGATACAGGTTTTAAATTATGATACTCAGGTAAAGAAAAGGCTCAAAACGGAGTTGGTATTATCATAAATAAAGATTTAAAGGAGAGTGTAGTAGACATACAACGATATGGTGACCGAATCATGACGGTGAAATTAGTGTTAGGAGCAGAGGTTTTGAATATAGTTTGTGCTTACGCACCCCAAGTAGGACTAGAAGATAGTATAAAGACAGTTTTTTGGGAAGAGTTAGATAAGGTGTTTCAAAAGATTCCACAAAGGGAGATGATTTGTTTAGGAGGATATTTAAATGGACATGTCGGTAAAGAGGCATTAGGATATCAAGGGATTCATGGAAACTTTGGTTTTGGGGATATAAACGAGGAAGGTAGGAAGATTTTAAATTTTGCTATGGCATTTGATCTCTTTATAGTCAATACAATTTTCAAAAAATGAGATGAACATTTAATTACTTATAAGAGTGGCTTATCACAAACACAAATTGATTACTTTATTTGTAGAAAAAAAGATAGAGCGTGTTGTAAAGATTGTAAGGTAATTCCAGGAGAAAGCTTAACCACCCAACATCGACTTTTAGTTATAGATTTACAAATAAAAAAATGGACAAAGAAGAAAAGAGTGCATCGAGCTATTCGGACTAAATGGTGGAACCTCAAAAGTGAGAAAGAAGATATATTTAAACAGAAAGTCCTTCAAGGAGATATTTGGAATTATGTTGGCACACCCTCTGATATGTGGAACAATATGGCTATACATATTAGGAAAGTGGCGAAAGATGTGTTAGGGGTATCTAAGGGAGGTGTACCGGCACAAAAAGAAGCTTGGTGATGGAGTGAAGTAGTGCAAAATAAAATAAGGCAAAGAGAGCATGTTATAAATTACATTATGCCAAGAAAACTAGTGAAACTTTAGAAGCTTATAAGAAAGCAAAGAAGGAAGCGAAAAAGGCCGTTAGTGAAGCAAAAGCTAAGATTTGGGAGGACTTATATAAAAAACTCAACTCAAAAGAGGGTGAAAGAGATATTTTTATGATAGCCAGGGCTAGAGATAAGAAAACTAAAGATCTTAATTATGTTAGATGCATAAAAGACGAGGAGGAAATCGGTAGGACCAGATAATATTCCTATAGAAGTTTGGAAAATACTAGGAGAAATAGGAATCACTTGGCTCACAAGACTATTTAATGAAATATGGAAAAACCAAAAGATGCCCGAGGAATGGAGAGCAAGTACACTTATACCCATATATAAGAACAAGGGAGACATTCAAAATTGTGCGAATTATCGAGGTATCAAGTTAATGAGTCATACTATGAAATTATGGGAAAGAATTATCGAATGTAGGTTAAGATAAGTATCAAGTACAACAGAGAACCAATTTGAATTCATGCCAGGCAGATCTACTATTGAAGCGATTCACCTTTTGAGACGTCTTATGGAACATTTTAGAGCAAAAAAAAAAGACCTTCACATGACATTTATTGATCTAGAAAAAACTTATGATAGGGTACCAAGGGAGGTTCTTTGGAGAACTTTAAAAAAAAGAGGTATCCCATTGACATATATTAACCTTATAAGAGACATGTATGATGGTGCAAAAACATGTGTGAGGACTCATGAAGGAACGCCAGACTTCTTTGGAGTTAATATTGGGTTACATCAAGGATCAACTTTAAGTCCATATTTATTTATAATGGTGATGGATGAGTTAACAAAACATATTCAAGATGAAGTACCTTGGTGTATGTTATTTGCAGATGACATTGTATTAGTGGAGGAGTCTAAGGGAAAAGTTAATAGAAAATTGGAACTATGGAGAGAAACATTAGAAAACAAAGGCCTCTGACTTAGTAGAACAAAGACAGAATATATGGAATGTAAGTTTGATCATTTGGCTACTTCAGAGGACATAGAAATTAAAATTGGCACACATTGCATTCCCCAAAAGGAAAGTTTTAAATACCTAGGGTCAATTTTTCAAAGTGATGGAAGAATTGATGGAGATGTTACACATAGAATTAATGCTGGTTGGTTAAAATGGAGAGGAGCATCAGGTATTCTTTGTGATAAGAAGATACCATTAAAATTAAAAAGTAAATATTATAGAGCAGCAATTAGGCCTGCCATGTTTTATGGTTCTGAGTGTTGGGCAGTTAATCATCAACATGTACAAAAGATGTCTGTGACAGAAATGAAGATGTTGAGATGGATGAGTGGTCATACAAGAAAAGACCGTATACATAATGAGGTTATTAGAAACAAATTAGGAGTGGCACAAATAGAGGATACAATGAGAGAACATCGTTTAAGATGGTTTGGACATATAGAAAGAAGATCAAAAGAAGAACTAGTAAGAAGGTTAGAAAAACTAAATTTGGAAAGTATTAAAAGAGGTAGAGGACGACCGCAAAAGTTTTGGAAAGAAACAATAAAGAATGATCTAGCTTATTGGGAGTTAACTGCTAACATTGCACACGATAGGGATATGTGGAAACAAAGAATCCATGTAGCTGACCCCATATAGTATGGAAAAAGGCTTAGTTGTTGTTGTTGTTGTTGTTTGTATGCGATAGATGTCATAGTCATCTCCCTGTCTCTCTCTCTCTCACACACACAGAAATCACATCTAAATGTATGAAGCTGCGCCACAAATCTCAAATCATATTGCTTTGACGGGGAAAATGTTTCTTTCAATCAAAATTTCCATTATCAAATCTTGATTAAGCAGAAACATTATCAACAATTATTTTAAAAGTATAAGAACATTAGTCGTCAATCACAGCAACAAACGGGAGCAACTGTGACATAGTTCAGTTTTTTTCATGCTTTGCTTACAGTGACACTCAAAAAAATCACTGACGAGATGATTGTTTATGAATGGTTAGTTTTCAGAGCGTCACAAATTACTGAACCGCAATTCGCAGTCTGCTTATAGCGTCAAAGTGGCTTGAGTTCACTTGAAGAAACTCAAAATTCGAGAGAGAGTTCCTTGACCATTTTACACACGAATCGCTTAACACACTACAATGAATGACCACAAAACATTGACTCATTAATCTTATTATTCTGATAATAAATATTCGAATTCGTTATCCAAGAACAAACAAAATGCACTGCTAAAAGGGAAGAACTAAAAAGAGAAAAAGGGAAGGAAAACATCAAGAATAATCATCAGGACTCGCATCAATTTCTTGGGTTTAGGAGAATCTGCGAAGAGTATCAAGTCAAGCTTATCAAGCTTGTCATTGTGTTTAGACCGTCCTCTTCCAACTTAGCTACGTTGGAGTTTGACAGCCTAAATTGTATATCGTACCCGATCCAAATAAGATAGCATCGTAAATTTCTCTGTTTTTGAGGGTTGCCCAATCTAACAATGAAATCGGATTTCCTGCTCTGAATGCGAAAGGGGATAATCGACCCCAGCAATGAGATCAGATGATTCGGTTCACACAGAGAAAGATGACGGGAAATGGAGCAATAAGGGAGGCCGAAATTGGATCAATGTTCGGATCCGTTAGTAGCAGCAAAACCATCATCGCGTGTTTATGTGACGAGAATCAACTCGGTCGTTTTACGAGTCCGAATCGAGGCAAGCCCAGACCAGGACGAGCCCTAATATTTTGCCGCGGTATCGCTCGTTCCTTTCATTTTTCATTTATATTTCCTCCGACCCGGGTTTTCCCGCGCGATCGATCGAGGATCTCTCTCTCTCTCTCTCTCTCTCATGGCGGAATCAGAGATGCAGATCGATGAGAACCGGGAAACAATTCCTTTTCAACTCCAGTTCGACAATCCAGTTGCATCTCAGGTAATCTCTCTCTCTCTCTGTCTGCCTCTTGCTCTCTCTTCCTCTCCGTCGCCTCTTTAAACTGCTTGTGATTTTTCCTGATTGCTACAAGGAAGATCAAAATCGCGGAATGGAATCCCGAGAAAGACCTGCTAGCAATGGTGACGGAGGAGTCCAAGATCGTCTTGCATCGATTCAATTGGCAGAGGCTGTGGACGACTTCCTTAGGTATGTATATGAGGAATGTGCTTCTAGGCAAAAAGTTTCCATTTTGTAACTAGTCTGAGAAAAATGCACTTTTGTTCTGTAAGTAATGTGATGCCACACCTAAAATGCAGAGGCATTGTGACAGTATATTTCATGCTCTTTTTTAGGGCTTTCTGACGTAAACGCCTGAATCTGCAGGGAAATGTATCACCGCAATATGTTGGCGTCCTGATGGTAAAGTACTAGCTATCGGGCTCGAAGATGGATCGGTTTCATTGCATGATGTTGAAGTGCGTATGCACCAGAGAATTTAGTTCTTTTATAGGTTTTATGTATCTGTCTCTTGAATGAATCCTTGAGAACTATTGGGGTTTGAAAATACTTTTGGTTAGATGATTGATTCCTTAAGTTTGTATCTGCAAATTGCTTTTCTTTTTCATTTTCGATGTATGGGAACATAGGGTTGTCTGATACTGAGATCACAATCACATTGCAAAAAGGGAAAAACTTCTGATTTATACACGAAGAACTTTTGCAAACCAACCGTGCGCTCTGGGATTGAGCGCATCAAATCTTCAACTTTAACGTAGAACTGTCGAACTCGTCAATGCCATTCTACAAAATAAGTATTGGAGTTCGGAAGACATAGTAATATGGTTGGAAACTTGAAAATGAAATGGCCACTAACAGCACTGCTAGGTGTAGTCATAGCCGGTAAAACTTGAGAAGGGCAACGCTGATTCAAAAGTAACAATAAGAAATAGATCCCTACAACCGGTAAAACTTGACAAATCATTCAGCCAAGAGAAGAGAGTAAAAAACCATCTACATGCCAAGTGCTTGTGAAGAAGTACATCGATGCACAAATTGACAATTTTCACAAATGGGGCTCTGTTATTATTTTATTGAACATTTGTCTGTTGCTTATCATGGTCAACATCTTAATATGTATGTGTTTGGTAGTGATTGTGGTGAAAACACAAGAGACTAGACATCATCCAATCCAGATTCTCATGAAACAACACCATAACTTTTTCTTCACGCTTTTGCATGAGTCAAGTCCTTCAGGACAGGAGTACTATGAGGAGAATATATAATCTTGTTAGCACAGTCATTGATGCTTGTTTTGCACACAATCTTTTTTGCCATGAACGGAAAACGGACTTGGTTTCAAACCGAATCCAGTTCACCATTTGAAGTTCACTTCACTATGTTCTAAAGGGTGATGTGCATCATTGAATTTGTGGGCGGGATGCTTATTTTAGCTGAATTTTCTGGTTGCTTGAAGTTCCTCCTTTACAAGTACCTTTGAGAGAACATGTAATTCAAATCCAATTGAATAAAAGAAAACATTCTGTTTAGAGTTTTATATGGCAGTTTGCTTATCTTGAAGTTCATATATTATTATCAGTGTCATCAAGTGCAATTTGATTCAAGAGGAATGCAGAATTGTTTCACTTCTATTCGAGATTTCACTATTCTTAGATCTCGCGAGAATCCAAATAACTTAGGGCTCAAAAGTGATTGGTGCTTTTCACATTGGCTTGGTCTTAAGGCTAGGTTCTTCCAACAATCCAATTGAAGGACAAGCAAGTATGTACTAAGTAGTCCTTAGTGAAATTTAGCTATGGAAGGTGATGTCAGTGCTGATTTTACACTGCCTAGTTTCTCACTTTTCTATAAAATTGTCTTTTCTTTTTTTAACAGATGCATGATTAAGCAGCTGACTGCAGCCTGCTTGACAATTTGCTTCTGTTGTAAAATGTTTTTCTTATTCTTTTATGTGTTTTTTTCTCTCTCTTTGTGGTCAAAATAGATTGAGACGTCTTATGGAACATTTTAGAGCAAAAAAGAAAGACCTTCACATGATCTTTATTGATCTAGAAAAAACTTATGATAGGGTACCGAGGGAGGTTCTTTGGAGAACTTTGGAAAAAAGAGATATCCCATTGACATATATTAACCTTATAAGAGACATGTATGATGGTGCAAAAACATGTGTGAGGACTCATGAAGGAACGACAGACTTCTTTGAAGTTAATATTGGGTTACATCAAGGATCAACTTTAAGTCCATACTTATTTATAATGGTGATGGATGAGTTAACAAAACATATTCAAGATGAAGTACCTTGGTGTATGTTATTTGCAGATGACATTGTATTAGTGGAGGAGTCTAAGGGAAAAGTTAATAGAAAATTGGAACTATGGAGAGAAACATTAGAAAACAAAGGCCTCCGACTTAGTAGAACAAAGACAGAATATATGGAATGTAAGTTTGATCATTTGGCTACTTCAGAGGACATAGAAATTAAAATTGGCACACATTGCATTCCCCAAAAGGAAAGTTTTAAATACCTAGGGTCAATTTTTCAAAGTGATGGAAGAATTGATGGAGATGTTACACATAGAATTAATGCTGGTTGGTTAAAATGGAGAGGAGCATCAGGTATTCTTTGTGATAAGAAGATACCATTAAAATTAAAAAGTAAATATTATAGAGCAGCAATTAGGCCTGCCATGTTTTATGGTTCTGAGTGTTGGGCAGTTAATCATCAACATGTACAAAAGATGTCTGTGACAGAAATGAAGATGTTGAGATGGATGAGTGGTCATACAAGAAAAGACCGTATACATAATGAGGTTATTAGAAACAAATTAGGAGTGGCACAAATAGAGGATAAAATGAGAGAACATCGTTTAAGATGGTTTGGACATATAGAAAGAAGATCAAAAGAAGAACTAGTAAGAAGGTTAGAAAAACTAAATTTGGAAAGTATTAAAAGAGGTAGAGGACGACCACAAAAGTGTTAGAAAGAAACAATAAAGAATGATCTAGCTTATTGGGAGTTAACTGCTAACATGGCACACGATAGGGATATGTGGAAACAAAGAATCCATGTAGCCGACCCCGTCTAGTATGGGAAAAGGCTTAGTTGTTGTTGTTGTTTGTGGTCAAAATAGAATTTGGCTCCTTCTTTTTGAAATTTGGAAATTTCAAGACTTCATTTTTTTTTACTTATCTTATTGTGCGTTCATCAATGATTTTTTTTCTTTACAAAAATGTGATGCTTTAAATTTTGGAACTTCGACTTTACATCATAGGATGCAAAATCAGCACTTTGCTGTGGTCTGTTTCCTTATGGTGTTTCGCCCAAGCAACTGGAGCATATCTTGATGATGCTTTATGCTTTCATGGCTTCACGCTAGTTCTATTTATGATTCTTTAGTTTTTAAAAAGTGTTGATGGCCTTCAGATGTTCTGTTTGTATGCTCGGCCAAATAAATCTAGTATTATGTTCTTACTCTTTTAAGTGCAGAATGGGAAGGTGTTGAAGCTGATTAAATTACACAAGGCAGCAGTTGTTTGTCTCAATTGGGAAGATGAGGATGACAGCAGTGTCGTTGTATGTGTATGAATCACTCTAAACATAACAGTCAGCTTGTTTTTTTCTGTTTGCTGTTCTATACTTCTATAGAAGTATATGTTACTATTGCTGGTTAGCTGTTATTGTATTGGATTCTTGTCCTGTGATGTTCTCTATCAGCTTGGACTGCTTATTTCTCTAATTCAGATTATGAAGGTTCTAAAATCATTACCTTTATTGTTTTCCAGATCACCTATAAAAAAGTTATAGTCCGTACTTGAAAGTGAATCCAGAGGCCAAACATTTATACCTTTTAAGTTATTTAGAAGTTTAGTTTATGTTGCTACCGAAGTTGTTGCTTTGACAAGCTAATTAGAAATATCTGGATTTTTCCACATTTATCCCTTTTTTCTTGCTATTTCCAAATCCACTCCTCCCTTTTGTTTTAGATTAGTCATTTTTGTCCTTCCGTTCTTAGTAAGACTAACGGGCCTTCTTTCAGCATCCAACCAAAAATCTTGAATTGCTGTCAGTTATTCAGCTGTGACTACATGAAAAGGAATAGAAGACTGCTGCTTGGTTTAGGTCTTCTAATTCATAATGGTGGAGCATTTGTTCTATACCAAAAATTTATCATAAAACATCTTCACAATGGATTACAGCCACATGATTCCAAGCAAACCTGCTAAAGAAGTTCAACATGGAATTTTTTTAGCTCAATCATTTGAATTTTGAGGTTACATCGCCTTCCTCCTCCAAGAAGTATGAGGTGCCAAAACATGCTCACTCTATCTTCTCTCTTTTGGAAATAAAAGGAGTGTTGGTTGAGTCCAGCTCCTCAGAATAAACAATTTCAAAGAGCTTCAAAGGTCTTCTATTCAAATTTCCGAAAGGCAGTGTGTGACTTTTACATGTGCTACAACTACGGCAAATAGAACTCCCATGCAGACCAGATTTACTGAGTATATTGGCTTGTAACTAGATTTCTAATATAACTATGTGCATTTTATCTTAACCAACTATGAAGACCGTCAGGTTGTTAGATTCTGCCATTGAAAGCTAGTAGAAAACAACCATCATATTTGAGTTTCAAATTAGACTCCAGAATTACGAAAAGCTAAGATATACTTGTTTACGTGTTGCTTTTCATATTTGAGCTTCATTCCATCTATTTTTTTATTGTAGTGCAATGAACTAGTTTAAATCATATTCTCTTTAGATCACCTTATGAATGATATGGATCATTTTGAAGGCAACAGAAATATGTTATCTTATGAAGACCTTAGTTCACGTTTCCCCCCCTTTTTTGTATTATAATGCAACAAAACTACGTACTCTTATGAGGTGTAAGGACTGCACATCATTCCATCTATTATGTATGCAGCGCAGTAAGCTAGTTGAAATTGTATTATCTTGAGATCACCTTATGAGCAATATGGACCATCTTCAGGCAAACAGAAGCATGTTCTCTTATGAGGACCGTACTTCACGATTTTTCCCTCCTGCTCCAAGAATTCCTCGAATTGCTGGAGTAGGCTCTGCAGATGCTGGTTTACTGGATGATAATGAGGATTCAAACATGGAGCTTTTGGATTCTACAGTTCAGTGCTTCAATGTTCTTTGCAGTGGCGATAAAGATGGAAACATTTGCTTAAGTATCTTTGGGATTTTTCCAATAGGATGCATGGTGTGTTACCTTTCCTGCACTTATTGTTTGTCAAACACAAGTAGAACTGGTACATTCTGGCTGGCTGTCATTCACTCATCTCCTTATGCCTCTTCTATCTGCTTTTTTTCTTACATTAGAATGTACGAGACTGTGCGGTTCATGTGACTCATCAAAACAAGCTGTCCACATTTAAGTTAACCAATGCCTCCATTCACAAGGTATGCCACACTTGTAGATTTCACTTTTCTTGAGTTTTATTTAGTTAAGTTTCATGTGACTTGTTACTTAATATCATCTGTTAATCTTAAAAGCTTATGGACATTTACAGGATTGTACAAGAACTACCGTTGAAGCACAATAGGTGGAAAGTCATGGTCATAATGTAGATGCTAACAGAAATTCCTTATGTAATTATGAATGCTTGAGTTGATACTGATCACACACATAGAGTTCTGAAATTCGATGAAAGAAGTGTTTTAGATAATAGTAAATGAAAATTGTATACCACTTGGATAGTCATCTCAAGTAGAAGCCTGCAACTGGAGGTAGTATTCTTGAAGGGCAGAGTTCGTCATTTTATCTATTAGAGCATTTTGTATGCATTTTACGACATTCATGAATAGCAATGTTCGTTTGTATCTGGTTTCTTTCTTTCTCTAAACATGTGTGCATGCTGATAAATGGCCCATCTAGGCCAATCATCTATATTGAAAAACCTCAAGACTTGATTCTCTAATATCTTGCTTCTACACTTTGTTCTTTATTCTTCCTCACAATGACAAATGACATCATATATTTACTTCAGGAAGAATATTAATAGCAAAAGGAGCCATGTCGTTTCCATTCACTTGATAATTCTGGATGTTTTTGAACTGTCATTACCATTGGTTCTACAACTCCAGTAATGCAGGATGCTTCATAGCAGGATGTTTTGGAGATTCATCCACTGTATATGTTCAGAAAATTATTCTGCTTTTTCAAGGACATTGATTTTTGGACAGCTCTCAAACTTTTGTTTTTAAAGTTGGTCATTTACTCTTTTCTTTCTGTGGCTAACATACTTAAGCTAAAATTGCATGATTCATTACATAAACTATTCAAAGTGATATGAATTGGCTACATATGCTGTTAAGTTGACCTTGCACAAGAGTATGTAAAACCCATGAGGTACTCCAAAGTATTTAAAGAATGCAAGTATCTAATCTTAATGTGCTCACAATATTAATAAAATATTGTTTTAACAACTGATCGACAGTGATCTGTGTGATGGAAAGGTTGGATTAGTTTCGTTTGGACATAGCCTGCTTCTGCATTTGTTTACCTTCTTGTGATAATGCTAACGTATGGTGCTTTTATTCACTACTGTTTTTATTTTCTTTCTCAGCTTTTTCTTTGAGAGAAAAGTCATTGAACATTTTAACTACAGTTGCAGCTTCAATTTAGCCGACCCATCTAGTATGGGAAAAGGCTTAATTGTTGCAGCTTCAACTTCATTCTTAGTGCATTTTCTTTTTTAAAATCAAGAAGCACTAGGATGGAAACTCTAAAAGCATTGCTTGCATGCCTAACATGTCAAGGTTCATTCTACATAACATGCTATTCTTGCTGTGATGTTACATGGATGTGTTTGTTCATAGCACTCAGGTTCCCTTGCCACATGAAACGATAATAAGTGGTAGTGTCTACAGGTGGCTCTCTCAGAAGACCTGTGCCATTTGATATTGCTTTGCTCTGGAGAATTGGTTGTGCAAGGCATGTTAAAAGATGAAGCCCTGTTGCATAAACATGATTCACGGAGTGGCTTGCACTATTTGCAATTTGATACATCTATATTTCAAAACAGGTGAGAAACTTCAAAGGGTCTCATAATTCTAATTTTTGCTGCTTGAACATGAAGGAAATTTCATGTACAACAAGTTGCATGAACTTCTTAAATTTTGTCTTGCTCCTATTGTTGTGAGGTTTTGCTTTCTCTGGATAATCCGATCATGATTGACATAAGATTTTGTTTTAAGTTTCATCCATATATCTGTAATGATGTAATATGACAGTTTCTTTCAGCTTTCAGGCACTGGAGACAGCTGTAACTTGATGCTCATAGAAGCCACCTTGGAGGGGTTAATGAATGTTTACAATGTTAAAACTGATAAACCACAAATATTATCTGAATAATTTAAAATGATAAAAAAGCTATAGTCTCTGATATTCAAATATCACCAATGTTTGCGATCAGGGCACATCACCTTCTTTTCAAAATGTGTTTTTATATTACAATGCTGTAAAGATTCTATATGTCGGTAATATGGTACAATTTGCTGGTTTGTCACTGCCTGAACACCTAGAAGCCAGGCTTCAAATTCATAAAATTGCATTTCTGCCTTTATTGTTCTCTATAATAGCGTACAGGTTGCTAGAATTCTATCTTCTGTCACAACCTGGCATTAATTGGATCTGGTCTTGCATTATGTTTTTTAAAGAATGAAACATATGTTCTTTGTCAGCTTTAGATTGCTATTTTACCCTAAAAGATACTAGCAGCACAGTGAGTTTGTCCTATGGATTTTGGATCTAGTAGCAGTTGAACTCATTGGGTTCTGTAAAATGACGTTGCTGTGAATGTTTCTTATATCACTTCAATGTTCCTTTTGTAGGAAAAATGAGCTCCAGCAATTGGCACAACAAGCATCAAATATTGTTGAACTAATTGAAGTTGTTCGGGTTTCTCTCTTATTGATGCATAAGCAATGGTCTGATGTGATGAATACCTTTCATGAGAAGTTCCGTGCTCTACCTTCTTTGATTATAGACCATGGTACTACTAGTAACTTGTGTAAGCAAAGGTTACTTTAATTCTGGTATGCTGTTGAAGCTGTTGTTTGCACCTTGTGGTTTAGATGTACTTTTAAGCACATTATTTTTGTCTTACTTAGGACTTGATTCCAGTTCCCATGAAGAATTTCTCAGCCTTCTATGTGGTGCGAGGACAAGCCCTGCTGTTCATCAGTTTTTGGTCAACTCCCTTGGTGAAACGGTATGTCCAAATTTCTCATCTTTTCTACTGACAGAACATGTGACGTTCTACCCTTCGTGCAGGGCCTGAAACGTGTTGCAAAATCTGTTGATAATGCTGGGAGAGAGATGCATTCTCTAATCCGTATGCACCTTCAGGTACTATTTTCATTATAGAAAGCTAAGTCTCGAGAGAACAATGATTTTCTATTACAATGATCACTGGGTAATTAACAACCATTAGAAACTCAAGTAGAATGAGAAATGAAGGATTTCACTAGCTTGTTCTTGAAAAAACAAACTCCCATAGTACAAGAACAACTAAGCCTTTTTCCATGCTAGATGGGGTCAGCTACATGGATTCTTTATTTCCACAAAGCCTATCATGCTCCATCCTGGCAGTAAACTTAACATGATCTAGATCATTCTTTATTGTTTTTTCCAACACTTTTGTGGACTTCCTCTTCTTTCATACCTTCTTACTGAGCTTCCTTTGATAGTATTTCTTTATGTCCAAACCATCTTAAACACTTTTCTCTTATTTTATTCTCTATTGGTGTCACTCTGAATTTGTTTCTAATAACCTGATTATGTATACGGTCTTTCCTTGTGTGACCACTCATCCAAACTCCCGTAGTACACGTCTTAAATTTTGAAGTTACAATGGGCACCTTATGCGCTACTGCTAAGTGCTAACATTTCTAAACGTGGCCAAGGTGAAGAAGGTATGGGTGAAGGAGCATTCCTGGAAGGAAAATGTCTCAACTGATGAAATGGATGACTTCATTGACGATTTGTATTTTTGCATCGTATCTCGTGATAGTATGAAGTTGTTTACATGAATCCCTAATAGGAAGAGGAAGAGAAAATGAAAATGAATAGCTGCTAGTTTGTTCAGTTAAGCATAGACAACAGAAGCCAATCTTTGTCTCTAGCACTAAGAACTAGCAAAGTGGTTTAGGCTTAAAATTGTTGTTTAGTAAGAATGGTTATTACACTTATGAGCAATCTTCCATATATCATGAAAATGTGAAATGGAACGTTACAGATCTCTTTCATGACATGGTGGACAGGCATTCAGGATCACTATCCCTTTCTATGGTGGTACCGGGTTTATGTTCCAGTGCAGTATAATACCTGCTTCATGTTCATGATCTTCAGGGGTTTCTCCTGTATGTAGCTTCTACAAAGATATTAAGGTGTTATGTTAAAGGGGAAATCGTAATTATGGTCAACGATCTCCTGCTTTGTTTAGGATAATTAATTATACAACAACTAAGCCTTTTCCCATACTAGATGGGATTGACTACATGGAAATTGTAATTAATGTTCGATCATATTAATAGTTAACAGAAGCTATATCATTCTTTATTGTTTTCTTTGAACACTATGTGGTCTTCCTCTTCCTCTTTAACATATTCACCATCCAGTTTATCACACCTTACTGAAGCTCCATGCGTCTAAACAATTTTAAACAATTTTCCTTTATTTTATCATCTATTGTTGCCACTCTCAACTTGCCTCTGATAACCTCATTATGAAATGGTCTTTCCTTGACAAATTCTGCATACCCTGGCCAAGTGCCAATAGTTTTCTCCTTTGCGGTGGTCTGATATGATGACCAGCATGATGATACAAACAGATTAGTTATTTTCAGGATGGCCTCAGATGAAGCTTCTGTTGTATTCTGTGTTTTTTTGAAGCAGTGGTTGCACTTGGCAATTGGCATAGTAAACTAGTGTCTCTTGGAATTGGTTTAACATTTGCTGGTCTAGGTTCTTGCTTCATTATTGCAGACACATTATTGGTGGTCTACTCTTCAAGTAATTATCAATTGTTTACAATTCAAAATGTAGTGTCTATGGATTTAAAAATATATTTTTCACTTCTCTTAAGTATTTAAAATTCAAAATGTTGGATCACAAGATGGCCTTTCTGTCGCATAACCACTATAACACCAAGGAATAGATTTTTTTTCTTTACTGCCATTTGACTGCTTAAATGATAATAAACCACAAGATCAAGCTCATTGGAGACTAGGTATCTTAGTGTGTGAGAGGGCTTGGTTTTGATTTTGGTACTATCATTTGACTTCTTCCCATAACAAAGTTTGTTCCTTTCTATTGACAACTTAGCCAGCGGCAGAAATAATTGGATTTAGAGTTGGAGAGCTAAAAGCACTTTCAAGGTTGAGTGCTCGCTTTAATGCTATTGGGTTGGATGAAAAGCTGATAAATCATCTTGAGGAAAAGGCTGGAATGCTCTTGGTACAAGTTGAAAGGTTATCAAGAATACTCTCAGTAACATTGTTTCAGGTACATCTGTTGCTGACATAATGACATTTCTTGGACACTTTTGGATGCCAATCTGAAGTTCACGGAATTGTTCTATTCTTGTGCGATCATTAAATTTATTCATCACTTAACTAGTGTATTTACTACTTAGAAGTTTTATCTTCATATTTTCCTTTTGATTCTAAGCATACTCTTGGCTGCTCCATTGATTTGTCTTTTCCTCAAACCCTGGTCTATATTCATAAAAAGTGTCCGTGGATGAGAAAGTTGGTTGAATTTTTTAACATCTAATGCATATATCTATTTGTTGTTTTATGCACGTGCATGCATACATGTGCCACGTTGGCATATACTATGTTGTCAATAGTGTGTGGATATGCATCCGTACATTCTTGCTTAAGCATCAGACCAGGTACATTAAACGTTCATGTAGACCTAGCAAATTTGGACCCATCCCAGACCTGACCCAAAAGATCCGGGTATGGGTCAGGTCTTAAGTGTTTGGTCTTTGGTGTCAGATCCGGGTCGCAAGAAGAACAACCCGACCAAAGTTGGGGGCCTGGACCTGACATGAACTTACGAGATCTGGGATGCACACATATATGTTACATGTACAATTTGATACATGCATATATATATATACACACACACACACACACAATAAGTGTATTTTGATGCACATTTGTGGTCACCCAAAGTTGACCCTACCTTGATCCAGATCTGGGTCCAAAGAACTTGATTTGAATAAAAATCAGGTTGGATATGGGTCGGCCCATTGTTGACCTAAACTCAAAGTGACCAAACGCAACCCAATGACCCAATTTGCTAGGACTATGTTCACCTTAAGTGGTCCTTCCATGTATGGAGTTTTCCTTTTTGTGTTATTAGTAATTTAGTGCAGTGTCTTTCACCTTTTTAATTCATGGATGCTATGCCAATCCTACATCTTTTCCCATTATGGATAATTGGAGATCAATTGCATGTCGTTGGCACTTATGCAAAAACTCCTGCACTTGTAAATTGTACAATGATGCATCGGAATTACTCATGATCTCTATCCAATATTCAGTTATTCACTGTTTAAAATGATTTATATTCTTGAAATAGGTTTAATTGGCACTTATTTTTTTTTAAATTAGTCTTAATTTATTTGCATAATTTACATTTTTATCTCTTTTTACCGCTTTCTGCATTTGCATACTTATATGGTGCCTAGCCACACAGGCGATGAAAGCATAGGCTGCGCTCAACACTACTGACAACATAGGGCATACAAACAAGTGGTTGTGAACATGCACACGTGCTTTTGAAGTCACAATGTCATGACCACACTTGATGAAAGCATTCATAGGAAAATTTTATAACCCTAAAAGTTGCCTCTCATGCATTACATGCTGTTAATCATAGGCATCTTCAATATCTTTATGAATAAAAGCACATTAAAGGACCATATGTTTCCAAAATAAAACTAATAAATGCGTCATATAGTTTGCTATAATCAGCATTGATGCAAACCTGTTCCTTAGTTTACAAGTCTTATCAATTTGTAATCAACAAGTCATTGTTCATGAATGTTGGCAACCGCTATGCAAATATGTTGCTTATGCCATAAGCATAATACACATGCACATGAGGAAGTTCTAGTCTTGTAAAGAAGACTGACAAGTTTCTATACCGAAGTAGCTCTAGTGATGTGAAACTAAACAGCTTTCATGCGCTTATATCTTCATTACCATTGAACATATTTACAGACACGCATTATATACACACACACATACACAACTACTATGCCTTTTCTCATACCAGATGCGGTCAATTACATGGATTCTTTGGTTTCCTTAGCATTTGATCTTGTGCTGTACTACTATTAATAGTTAACTTCACAGAAGATGGTTGATTTTTTATTGTTTCCTTCTAACACTTCTGTTGTCTTCCTTTTCCTTTTTTAACATATTTACCATCTAGTTTCTCATAACTTCCTTTAGTTACCCTTCTACGTCCCAAACCATCTTAAATAATTTTCTCTTATTTTATTATCTAGTGTTACTTCCAATTTATATTTGATAACCTTATTACAAATGCTGTATTTTCTTGTGTGATTCAACATCCATCTCAACATCTTCATTTTTATCACGGATAATCTTTTGCATATAACTCCACCCATGTAAGGGATCACCCTTGCATGGCCGGTCCAAAGTGCAGATAAAGGAGGAGAGTTGCGTTAGGCTTCCAACAACCGTTGTAAAACTTTGTTGAACTTATTTACCATGGATTCTACAAATTATGATATGGCTATGTAGACGATTAATTGCCCACCACTTAGTACCATATAACATACTGAATCTAATTGTTGTTCCATAATATTTATGCTTATTTTTAATTGTATCTTCTTGCCACATAGAGTACTTGACCTCTAAGCTTTAACCCTTATTAATTCTGTGTCACATCTCTTTAAATTCTTCCATCACTTTTAGGTGCTTAAAACTTTCCTTTTGAGGTATGTGATGTGTGCCAATCTTAATTTTCATATCTAACCAAACACTTAAACTTGTGTTTCGTATATTCTGTCTTTATTTTTCTTAGTCAAAACCTTTTTTTCTATTATCTTTATAGCTCCAATTTCTTGTTAACTTTTTCCCTAGACTCATCTACTAGGAGAGTCATAGACGAATATCATACACCAAGGTACTTCATCTTAAATATGTTTTTTAACTCGTCTCTAACCAAGGAAAATAGATACATACCTATGTTATCAATAGCGGTTGACCCTGATATAGCAGTAGTGGGGATATAGAAGATTTAGCGATACACTTTTATTTATGATTAAAAAATATTATATATAATAGATTTTCTAATTTCTAAGAAATATAAGGAAACACATAACCACTTCTTTTATAAATATGAATTAAACTAAATAAATAAATAAATAAATTCTAAGAAGACAAACAATAAATTTCATGTACTATATGCATATTGAATTGTTAAATTTATATTTAAAAACAAAAATATAAATGTAACCAAATTATTCTACGCACTTAACAAAAGAATTAAAAGAAACTAATATGTATTATACTTATCTACTCAAGTATGGTGGTCCATGACTTCAATCTAATTTAAGCAATGAAACAAATTATACTTACCTATAAAAAAATAGAATAATGTTAGTGTTGACTGGTGGACCAATATACCAATTGACCAAAATATTTATAATACTTTTGAAGTAACAACTTTGGTATGCATCAAAGATAACAACTAACAACTTAACAAATAACAAGTTCAGAACATAGCATCCATCAAGATTGATGTGTGATTAAAATATACACTTAATTGTTTAAGAAAAACCCAAAAACTTTTCTATAAGAAACTAATCATGTTCATTCAATTTCATACGAAAATCATTCCTCTTACTCTTCATCTTCTTCAAAATTAAATTCACCTTCTTAATCTTCCATAGGCATCTTATCCTTTTCCTTATTGATCTTCAGATGCCATAGTTGCTCACTAGAGAGAAAGAAAGAAAGAGAAAGGTTGAAAGAGAGGGAAAGAAGTCGATGATCAGGAGCATGATAAAATCATAGATTTTTTTGAGAAGTGATTGAAATACACTTACAATCAGGTAGACATCACACATCTACATACTCTCTTTCTCGAGATCTTCACCCTTATTATTGGTGGTTGCAATCTCACTCTTAAATGAATCCCTAATTGTTATTTATAAGCTATTCTAACTTAAAAGACAAAAATACCCACACTAAATACAACTTAACACAAGATTAGCATAGAGTAAAACGAACATGAATGAGTCCACAATTAGCACTCAAATCTGATTTCTTAACACTCTCTCTTAAGTTGAGTGGAAGATGATGAGAACACTCAACTTGGTCAAAGTATCTGTTAGATATTTATAATTGATAATCTTTCTGAGAAAATATGCTTTTTAGTCTTGAGACTTCACGTAGATCAACCTGAATTATTTAGATGATATCTTCTCTCGTATAAAATGACAATCAATTTCAATGTGTTTGGTTCTTTCATGATAAATATGATTTGAAACCATTTGGATAACAACATTGCTATCACTATATAAGAAGATAGGAGTTATCAACTCAAAATCCAACTTATAAATCAACGAAGCTAGCCATTTGCCTTCAGACATAGCTTGCGCAATAGCTCTGGATTCAGCCTCTGCTGTGGACCTAGCAGCCACTGACTGCATTTTACCTTTCTAAGATATGGTATTTCCTCCTAATAATGTAATATATCATGTAGTAGATCTGCGATCATCCATCTGAATAGATTTCAATATTCAATTCCCCTTCTTGAGTATAAAAGGCCTATCCCATGTGTAGATTTAAGATATTATAATATGCAATAAACATCCATGTAATTCTTGGTTGGTGAGTGCATAAATCTGCTCACAATCCTTATTGCACATGTAATATCTGGTCGTGTAATAGTTAGATAGATGAGTTTACCAACTAACTTATGATATTTGCTGATGTCTTGAGCCGGTGAACTGTCTCTAAGATGTAATCTATGGTTGACTTTCATGGGAGTATCGCATTTCTTGCAATTTTTCATAATAGTTTCCTTATATATTTCTTTGGAGTTAGGAATATATCTTTCTTACAATGTAACACTTCAATCCCAAGAAAATAATGAAATTTGCCTAGATACTTTTGTTTGAATAGAGTATGGATGTTGTCCTTTAATCTAGATATTTCTTCGATATCATCTCATGTGATTATAATATCATCAACATATACTATAAGAAGATAACTTTTTTCTTTCTTGAAGAATAGAGTGTGGTCATTCACACTCCTTTGGTATCCCATACTACAAAAACCTTTGGTGAATTTCTAAAACAATGCTCGAGGGGACTTCTTAAGACCATAGATGGCCTTAATCAATTTGCATGTTTTGTGTGAGGATGAGTTCACTTGCATTCCATGTGGCAACTCCATATAGATTTCTTGATTGAGATCAGCTTATAGAAATGTATTTTTAACATCAAGTTACTATAGATCCCAATTTCTTGATGGATCTATATTAAGAATCACTCGAATAGAGGTCAATTTTACAACATGAGCAAAAGTCTCATTGTTTGTAGCATTGTTTTCTGACGCGTATCGTATCGGGTATCGCTAGGGCCCAATTTTTTTTTGAAGCTTTCTGGTCTCTCTTCGCCTCTCTTCACTTCTCTCTAAGGCACCCTTCGACTGCTTTAAAAATCTAGTGAAAAATCTTCATGAAAAGTAATAATATTCTATTGATTGGTACTTGGTAGTCTTTTGATGTGATGTAAGACCCATGGGTCAATCTCAAACAAGCACATCGAAGGATGCCTTAGAGAGAAGTGAAGAGAGGCCAAAAACCTTTTAAATTTTTTTTGAATTTCTTTATTAAAAAAAATATTTTTTTTGGGTGTACATACGATACGGGCCCGTATCGCACGATACGGTGCAATACTCAGCGTTTTACGATACGGGGTAGTGTATCCCCACGATACGATACGTATCGCATCGTATCAATACGGATAACACTGGTCCATAGGATTTACTATATCCTTTAGCAATTAATCTCGCTTTATGTCTTTCAAGTGAGCCATCCGCCTTATATTTTATAATATATACCCATTTTCAGCCTAGAAGAGTTCAGTTGGGAGGCAAATCCATAATAGTCCATGTATTGTTTTTCGGAAGAACCTTTAGTTCATCTTCTATGACTGGTGACCACCAGGAACATTTCTTGTCTTCTTCAAAACTTGTAGGTATAATATCTTTCTCAATATGCATGAGGAACTTTTGATAATTTTGAGATGTACTGTGATAGTAACATAATGCGAAATGGGATATTGTGTGCAAGACTGCAAGTTCTTTTACCTTTCTTAATCTTAATATGTACTTCTAAATCGGTAGTTGGCTGATAATCTGAACATGAAGATGAATCCTTGGTCTCGGTAGCTGTTGATTGGTCTTGCTGCATGAAAACTTTGCATGACCTCATTCAGTAAACTAGAGGTTGCCTTGTTGAATCCACTTTCAGTTTCAGTTGATTGGTCTTGCTGCATGAAAACTTTGCATGACCTCATTCAGTAAACTAGAGGTTGCCTTGATGAATCCACTTTCAGTTTCAGATTCCTCCAGTTCACTTCAGGACATAGGGGAAGTATTGCCTTGCTGTCCATAGATACTTCTCTTTTTCTATTGGTACATTCTCCTCCTTAGAATATTAAGGAGTGTTTTAAAAACAGGTGACATCAATAGATATATAGAATTTTCTATGAATAAGGTCATAGTATTTGTATCCCTTTTTGGAATGTGAATATCCAAAAAAAATACATTTCATGGCTAAGGGTCTAATTTGTCATGACATTGAAGATAAATTTTAACTCTCCCTATTATTAGAAGGAAGAATTTTAACTGAAGAATTAAACTCAGTCGGAAGAAACTTATGAATAACTTGAAAAATAGTTGAAACCTCAACTTTTGATTTCATTAAGCATACTATTTTAAGGCGAGTACAATGATAAATGAAAAGCACAAAATATCGATGTCCAGAGATAGAAGGAACAAGACTAAGACCCAAACATCTGAATGAAAGTTCAATTGGTTTAAATTTTTGACTCACTAAGAAAGTAAGGGGCTCTATGATGCTTCGCTTGCTTGCATACATCTCATTCAAGAGTTACATCATTAAAACCAAAAGGTAAATTAAGATGACACAACCAATCTTGGAAGGCGAAAGGTGTCCTAGACGTGCATGCGATAGCTTTATTTCTCCTTCTTTTGATGATGCAATATAGGTGGAGGGAGTCAAATGGCTATTAGGTAATGTGTTCGTGATGGGGAGATCTCATTGCATGCTACCATGATAAAAAATCTTTGTCTTAAGATCCTGAAAAACACAACTAGGAGAGAAAAAGATGATAGAGTAATTTAAGGCCTTGGTAAGAGCACTGACTAAGAGAAGGTTAAGGGAAAAGCTTGGAACATGTAATACATTTGATAGGTTAGCAAACGGGGTCTGTACATTTCCTGTCCCATTATATGTGTAAGATCCATTAGCTAGTCGAATAGGATCTTTGATATCAATAAGTGTGTATGCTGAAAATTGAGATTTATTGCCCACCATATGCTTGGTAGCTCCCGAATCTATATTCTAAACTTGAGACTAGGTAGTGAAGGATGATTTACCCTTAGAAATGACTTGTTGGAGTGCCATAACTACTTCGGTAGTCGTGGCTTCGAAGCTGTCATCTATGCATGAATCAATTCCTTAAATACGTTCCATAAGAGCTTGAAGATCTGGACTAGCTGATTGAATGTCTGAAATATCTAGAGAATTACCGCTATTTCTGGAGTAGTTGGATTTTCCTATAAGCTCCTAACAATACTCTTTAGTGTGACGAGGCTTCCCACAATGGGTGCACTTCAATTTTCTTTTTTATCATATGATATTCCTTTTCGAGATTTTTTGGATCTCTCCTCTCGAAGTAGCAAGTAATACATTGTGCCAAGTGAAGGCACTTCTTCTCTATCGAGGACATTAACCTTAACTGCTTCATTTTCACTGTTGATACCCCACAAGAGGTCAAACACCTTCGTTTTTCTGACTTGATATTTCGTTCTCTACAACATGTAGAGCACTTGATCATATCATAAAACTGCAATTCTTCCCCGAGCTCCCGTAATAACGCGTAGTAGTCACTGATTTGCCTCGGGCTCTATTTATACTTACTGATTTTTTTCAGAATTTCGTATTCCTTGATTATATTTTTTTGCTTGGAATATGCTTCGGAGACAACTTTCCAAATTTCTGCAAAGGATTCCAAGTACATAAAAGAGCGACTGATGCTAGGCATCATTGATTGTGAAAGTCAAGATGATACCAAAGCATCTTTCTTCCTCTATTGATGGCATGATGGTTTGATGGATCATTTTCAATAGGACATTAAAACTGAGCAGTTAAGTAAAACCCTCTCCCCCTTATTGATACAACGAGTTCTATGGATCTTGACCACTCAAGATTGTTACGACCATCTAGTTTGATCGTAGTAATTTGAAATGTGTCTATCTTCTCACTCCCATGAATATATGATGTAGAATAGGGAATTTCAAATGATTTTCCTTTGTCTGCCATATGAAAAACTCACCACTTCAATAGACTGAACACGATAAACTGACTCACATGTAGATTTCATATGCCACTACTGAAGTTAACGCATCTCTGCGATTTCTTATGACAAATCTGATCTGCGATTTTTATCGACAACTTTTGATGGAGCTGCCTTGTTTTCAGGTCATGTTGCATGAAAACCGTGGGCTGTCAGAACCTTCTAGGCTTTGATACTATGATAAAATCACTCTTACATGTATCCCTAATTTTTATTTATAAGCAATTCTAACTTAAAAGATAAAAATATCCACACTATGTACAACTTAACCCAAGATTAGCATAGAGTAAAACATACATAAATGAGTCTACAATTAGGACCCGAATTTAATTTCTCGACAATGCATAGTCGCCCACCACAGAGAAAGAGAAGAGAGAAAGAGAGAGATAAGTCAATGATTATGAGAATTTAGGAGTTGCAAGCAATTGTCACCATGGTAGAGAACTCCAAATAGTTAGGAAATGCAGTGAATCTATAGCTTGGAAAGCCTGTGCTAATCTGAAAGGAATCATATGGACATACATAGGGAAGCTCTTGAAGAATATGGATATCTGTTATTTTTAATATCAGTTTTAGTATTTTTGATGTTTTATGTATTATTATAATTACCTGTAGTATTAAGAGTATTTTGGTCGTTTTGTGTTTAACAACCGGTTATATAAGGGCTGAACTTCTTGTATTAGGGTTAAGAGACTGAAATTCCGAAAGAGAGAGAGGGGGGGTTGCCTTAGGTCTGCTCCCTCTTTCGATCTTCACATTTTCTCTTAACTGTTTCTTATTGTTTTATGATATTAAAATATTTGATCATCTGTTGCGCTTTCACATTTTCCAATATTGTATCAGAGCCTCCAATTACAGGAAATAGTGGCTGAAGACGTGTGTCAAAGCAAAGAATGTTGAGATATGATAAAAGTTGAGATAGAGACCATGTGATCGTGTATAAATAGCATAGAGGTGAAAATGGTGGGAAGGAGCTTATGAGGATTCTGAAGAGCCGAACATGGAGTGCACCGCATGATAAGAATGTAGAGGTGGTTGCTGCCCTACTGATGGGCTCGTTACAAGGCCTTTGCCATACATGATCTTGATGGCGAATGATTTTACCAACTTGGTGTCGTCGATGGTTATGAGAGGGAACAAAAGGGAGATGCACTATGATGAAAAGCGGTTTGCAGATGGTGATTCAGTTCAGGAAGTCACGTCTCTCCTGAGTATTCAAGTAGTAGGGTGGCCCCATCAGAGCTTACAGAACGAACATTCTGGCAAATCAGTCCCGAGTTGTAACAGAGGAAGATGATGAGAATAACATTAACTATGATGGTTTTGGGGAGATAGTAAAACAAAGAGGAGAGAGGAGAAAGGTTGTCAAAAGGGGAGATAGTAAAGCAAAGAGGAAGATGATGAGAATGAATAGTTAGGAGTGCATTTTTTTCGTTATCTTCCATAATTCACTCCTTTAATATATCAAAATTATCTTAACTTATTGGATCAAATTGACTTTCTTCTCTATTTATCTTTTTTAATTGCCTAAAAAAAAGAAAGATAAGTAATTATGAAATAACATTAACCATTGAAGTCAAACAAAATATTGAATTGAATTTTTAAGTAGTAACTAATACAAGATTACCATTGGTGAAGCTGCATGTTACAATGGATGGAAACTAAGCCATTGAACTGCTTATGTTCTAATATGTTGTGCTTTTTTGTATGAATGTGTTCAAATACACTTCAATTCCTTTCATAACCCATTGCACTAAAGGTTTGGCTTAGAACTCTTACTACAAAATTTCTAAGGTTTGAGAAATCACTTCCAAACATATTCTACAAAACATATGTAGAAAAAGACAAACATTAAAAACTTAATAATGTACAATAATATAAGATTTAAGAAACTTAACTACGAAGATAAACAATTTATCTAGGTAGATATTAGTGCGGTTGCGAATTGCTACAGACAAACTCATTAAGTGAATAATATTATCATTGATCTCCATCTCTCGATGTATAGCATCAACTCTACTCTCATTAGGGACTAATTTGTCTATACAATCAGTGATGCCTCGATTAACCTCACCGTCCATTTTGAAGCTTTCTGAGTACCTTAATGCTGAGTTTAGGTAATATGCTACTATATAAATAGGCTGATGCAATTGTTGTTCCATTTATTATCTATAATGTTCTACACGGGCAAATAATCCCTCTTTGTTCTTTTAAAATTATTTTTAATGACTTTTTTATCCTATCCTTAGCTTCATAAAGGTAATCCATAGATGGTTTCTCCTTGTTATCAGCCAATCTCAAAATCTTCACTAAAGGACATAAATCCTCAATAGTAACACATACATTCCTATCCTCGAAGATATGATCATCATATAGAATAGAAAGTAAATTTGGTGATATTTTGGCAACACTCAATTGTTATCTTTATCTCATCATCTTACCTATCCTCGAGGATGAGATCTAAAAATGGGTTGCACATGGTGTCGAATAGAAAGTCCCATAAGTATCTGCTAACTCCTTCCCAACTGCTTTATACTTAGTTGCATTATCTGTAATGAATTTGACTATATTCTCTAGCCCAACCTCGCATATTACCTTATCAAATACTTACTTACGATCTCTGGAGGATGCCTCTTCTCTGACATGTCTAGAGATCTCAAAATCATAAATGTTTTAGGATATTAGATCAGAAAGTTTAAGAAAGTTCTTCCTCACCTATCTGTTCATCCGTTTATCATGATAGTGCATCCTGTCTCGTTCCATGACTCTCTCAAAGTTGAATAATTTTCTTACACTTCAATGACGGTCTTATCTGATAACTTTCCTCTCAACTTCTAATAAGAGGGTATCCTATATCTTGGACCAATATTAGCAATTGCTTTTGCCATTGCTTGAAATAACTGTTTGCTGCATTAAATGAAATGCATGCATTATAAAACAATCTGTCGACTGCAAGGCCTGCTTGATCATGCAGTTGTTCTGAAGTTATAACAGCACGAATTCCAGGTTGAGCACCATGTATAATGTTAGGAGGAAAAAAATGAATATATGCTATAAGAACTTCTTCCTCTACTCCTTCAAATGCTTCCTCTTCTATTACTTCCACTTGCAAAATCTTCAACAACCCTTTTTCTCCTGTTTGATTATCGAGTACTACTACTATCATATGAAAGAATACTATTAGTCAATCCATTAGCATCATCATCATCATCATCATCATCATCTTTCTCAAACATTCCTAAACCATCCTTCTGTTGTCTCCTCTCATGTATGCTCTCAATAATCTAAAGACATTGCCATTTAATGCCTTCACAAACTTATAACTTTGCCCGTGTAAGGAACAACTTCTTTCCTAGTCCATGCTAGGTGGTGTTTCATGCTTGAAATTCCACCACTAACCACCTTATCCGAAAACAAACATTTGATGTTCAATATGGAACCCTCAATTAAGCACCTTTATGTCAGATCATCATATGCTTGAAATTGCCATACCCTACCTTTATGTCAGATCATCATATCGAGATTGGAAGTCCGTAACACCCCTTCCTGCAATCTCAATTAAGCACTTCAATTCAATAAAAACCTTAAAATAAAAGCACTTCATAAATCTCTAATCTTCACATAATAATCAAATATAGGGTCTCCCACTTCACGAATGCAATAAAAATCATATCCATGCACGTCATATTTTGTCAATAAAAAAATGTATAACACCAAAAAAGAACAAATACAAAGAATAAATCTCTAAAAAATTAAAAATGTATACCACAATCCGAGTTGGGGGCTTCCATAGACGACATAGAGCATTTTCTTTTGAGCCTTCACCAAGGACGGGGGAGAGCGTGTTGGGGAGCGGTGAACACAGGAGAAGGAAAGAATTGGAAGCCAAGAAACCAAAAAATGCAGGTTTCTATTCGGCCAGGTTTCCTAGGTGTATCGCCTGTATCATGCGATACTGTGCTATATCGCACGATACGACACGATATCCTCTATCATATGATACATGTTACTGTATCGTAAGATATAATGCGATACAAATAACACTGATCCAACCCACTGTCTCTTGTAAATATAGAATATAAAGCTTTTTCTAAATTATAGTATCTACCACCTCCATTAACTTGTCGATCAATGTTCCGATATTCAATGTTTGAATACAAATCTTATTAACTAGGACTAGCTTTCTTACCTCCCACATCGGTCCATGCTGAAAATGCGGAGACCCTTGTAACTTGTACATTCGGACAACAATATAGCAAAACTGACTTTTTTACCCACACCTGTTCATGATGTGAGAACTCTCTCATAATTGATTTACTATATCTAGGTAAAGATGTAGATGATCTTGACATATTAGGTAGTTAAGTTTTCTCTTACAATTACCTTGCAATCCTTACAACACGATTTATCTTTTCTGTTAGTGACAAAATAATTAATATGTTTGTGACAAGCCACTCTCATAAGTAATTAAATGATCATCTCGTTTTCTGAAAATTGTATTGGCTAAAAGAGATCATATTTCATAGAAAAATTTAAAATTTCATTACCTTATTTAAATCTCCAGCCTCATAGTTGTCATAAATATCTTGATATCTTAAATGCCTCTTTATCCACATGTCTATTTAGATCTTCTCCTAAACAAATCATCTCTCTTTATGAAATCTTTTGAATTTCCTTATCTAACTCCTCCCATGATGCCTTTTTATGCTATCTGCTAGGAAACTTACTTATTTTGAACCTAAATTAAAGTTTCCAATTTGTAGCTTGTGGAATCTTTTTGTGAAATCTTTCGAAGATATAGAAGCCCTTATTGCATTCGGGCTCCACATTAGGTGAATAGTCTCAACTCTCAATAGTAGATCTCCTTAGCATGAATCCAAATTTGTTCTTTATTGTACCTAATACTTGTCTCAACCTTCATTATATATATATATATATATATATATATATATATATATATCTGTTTGTGTTATTTATGTTGTATACAAGAAGAAAGAACCAAAAATATGGGACTTCAAGTGCTTTATTCTGCACACTAGTTTCTCTTTGCATGGTCGAAGCATCTTATCTTTTAACAACAATTTGTTTTATATTTTTGATTAACTTGGACAGTTTAAGGGATCACCTTGCATGGCCGATCTCAAGCCCGAATGAAGGAGGAGGGTTGCGTTAGGCTTCCGATAGCCAACGGAAAACTTTGTCGGATTTACCATGGATTTTACAAAAAACAAAGAATCCATGCAGGCGACCCATCTAGTATGGGAAAAGGCTTAGTTGTAGTTGTAGTTGTAGTTATTTTGCATTTTTGATTGATGTGCCACATTCATTTTTTCTTTATTTTCCAAGTTCACATTCTTGTCATGTTTGTTTTAATCTTTTACGATTGGTGATTAGTAGTGCGAGTTGAGAACTTTAATTTTTTAATTGATCTAAACCACTTCTGCTGTCTCCAGTTTCAAAACTTCTTCACTTGGCTTGAAAAGTGCATAAAGTTGTTGATGTCTGAGCAAAGCGAGCAGCTTTCACAGGCAAATAGGTGTAACATTTAACTTGTCTATTAGTTGTTCAACCTTGCTGTAGAGAATAATCTTTGTAATTTTGATCGGCAGTGAGCTCGTGGTCATCTTCTTGAGGACTTTATTCAACCATGACCCTTTAGGAATTCACCTGGAACATTCAAAGCCATATCCTTGCATTACAGTTGATGCGTAAGTTTTAATTATCAAGGCTTTTTGGTTTATTTCCTTTGGTTCATTATGTAACATTTTATGCTCCTCTATGAAGTGACTTAACAATCATCATTTGGCAGTGTTCTTTAGGGCAACTAAGTTGTGTGGTGCATGCCATCTTAGGACCGATAAGTCTGCTATATGAGTCATAAGCATCATAATACATTTACTTTGAATAATAGAAGTTAATTTTTTTTCTAGCATATATTAATTAACATGTTTTGAGAATAATTAAATTCTTGTTTATTCTATGTAATATAGTTGTTGAACATGTATTATTTTATAGTATAGCGTATGATTAATGTGATATGTACTTTTTATTTTTTTTATTGACCTATAATTTGTAGACATACGTTAATTTTGTTATGTCATGTTATGTGTAGTTAATTATAAAGATTTTTTAAGTACCTAGGGTCAATTTTTCGGAAAAATTGAAAAATTGATGGAGATGTTACACATAGAATTAATGCAGATTGATTAAAATGGAGAGGTGCATATGGTATTTTATGTAACAAGAAGATAGCAAAGTTGAAAGCTAATTGTTATAGAGTAGTAATTTGACCCACTATCCTTTATGGTTTTGGTTGTTAGGCAGTTAATTATCAGCATGTATAAAAGATGTCTGTGGTAGAAATGAAGATGTTGAGATCAGTGTTGTCTGACGCGTATCGTATCGTATTGTACTTTAATATTAAAATAATGTAAAAATTAATTAAAAATTAATAAAAATTAGAAAAAATTCGAAAAAATTCAAAAAAAAGGGAAAAATCTGATAATTGCTTTAAATTCATATAATGTAAGTTTAGTACAGATTGAGCATTCAACATTGAACAATTGCATCCAAATTTACATATTTTGAATCCAAAAAATAAAATACATACACAGTTTACACTACAGTTACATATAATGTTACATTTTACAAATTGTAATCAGGATCATCAACTAAATAATCTTCATCTTCTCCTTGTTGCAGATCCTCCTCATCATCGTCAGCCACGCCCACACCTTCTTCTTCAAAATCAAATTCTTCATCTCCATAATGTTGTTGCGCTCCTTCCAAATTAATCCAGGCAACGTCTTCTTCTGTCAGGAGGGTATTTTCTTCAGTGTCTTCCATAACCCAATCTTCTAATATATCAAAATTATCCAAACTTATTGGATCGAACTGACTTTCTTCTCTATTTACTTTTTTTAATTGCCTACGATACAAACAAAGATAAACAATTAGTAAGTAATATTAACAATTGAAAACTGAAGTTAAATAATATTGAATTTAAAATTTGAAAGTAATACAACATTACTTTTCACGAAGGCGCATGTTACAACGAATATAAACCAAATCATTAAGCCTTTTGTGTTCCAACCTGTTGCGCTTTTTTGTATGGATGTGTTAAAAAACACTCCAATTTCTTTCACAACCTGTTGCACTACAGGTTTGGCTTAAGACTCTAACTGCAAAATCTCTAAGGTTTGGACAATCACTTCCAAACCTATTCCACCAAACATCTGTAAAAAAAATATAAACATTAGAGACATAATAATCCACAGTAATATAAGATGCAACTTAAATATGAAAATAAACAATGTACCTGGACGCATCGTAGAGCGGTTACGAATTGCAACAGGCAAACCCATCAAGTGATGAGCATTATCATATATCTCCATCTCTCGATGTATCGCATCTACTATGCTCTTATCATGGACTAATCTGTCGATGCATTCAATGATTCCTCGATTAACCTCACCGTCCCTTTTGAAGGTTGCTGAGTACCTCAATGATGGGTTTAGATAGTAGGCTGCTGCATGAATAGGCTGATTCAATTGTTTATTCCATCTACTATCAATTATTTTCCACACGGGCACATAATCTCTTTTTTTTCCATTAAAGTTATTTATGATCGCTTCTTTTGCCCTGTCCATGGCTTCATAAAAGTAGCCCATAGATGGTTTCTCCTCGCTGTCAGCCAATCTCAAAACTTTCACTAAAGGACAAGTAATTTTCAATAATCTCATACATGCATTTCAAAATGAACTTCTAAAAACCGTTTCTGCAATCTCATTTAACTTTCTGTTCCTTCTGTTTTGTGGCAACTCTGCAAATTGTTGCCACTCATATGAGAAGAACATTATCTTTAAAGCTTGCTTCTGTCTCATAATACTCTGTACAGATAAGAAGTTTGTTGCGAACCGAGTTGCAGCTGTGCGAAGAAGCTCTGCACCTTCTGTGTATCTCCTCATCATACATAAAACAAATGCATGGTTGTAAATGAATTTTATAATATCTTGGCAACACTCAGTTGCTGCCTTTATTTCATCCATCTCACCAATGTCCTCGAGGATGAGATCTAAACAATGGGCTGCACATGGTGTCCAGTAGAAAGTCCCATAAATATCAGCTAACTCCTTTCCAGATGCTTTGTAGTTAGCTGCATTATCTGTAATTAATTGGACTACATTTTCTAGCCCAACCTCCTGTATAACCTTATCAAATTCCTCTTGTAGGATCTCTGCAGTGTGCCTCTCCTCTGACATATCTAGAGATCTCAAAAACATGAGTCCTTTAGGATAATATACAAGAAAGTTTAGCAATGTCCTTCCTCGCCTATCGGTTCATCCATCTGCCATGATAGTGCATCCTGTTTCCTTCCACGATTGTCTCAAAGTCGAACGGTATTGCTGCACTTCGGTCTGATATAATATCTTCCCTCTCAACTTCTGATAAGAGGGCATCCTGTATCCTGGACCAATGTTAGCAATTGCATCTGCCATTGCTTGAAAATAAAAACTGTTTGTTGCATTAAATGGAATGCATGCATCATAAAACCATCTGCCCACTGCAAGGTTTGCTTGATCGTGCAGTTGTTCTGAATCCATAACAGCACGAATTCCTGGCTGAGCACCAGGTGTAGTGGAAGGAGGAAAGAACGAATGTATGCTAGAAGAAGAAGCTCTTCCTCTACTCCTTCCTGAACTTCTTCTTCTGCCACTTCCAAAGTCTTCAGCTGCAACCCTCTTTCCTCTGCTAGGTGCTCGCGAACTGCTACTACCAATATCTGTTCTAGCATCTGAAGGCAAACTATCAGTGAATCCAACTCCAGTGGTAGTAGCATCATCAGCTTCTTCACACATCTGGAAATCATCCTTTTGTTGTCTCCTTTCCTGTATGCTCTCAATCATCTGCAAGCATTGCCATTTAATACCTTCTGGCACACTTCTAACTCTGCCTGTGCATGGAGCAACTTTTTTCCTGGTTCCTGCTAGGTGGTGTTTCAACCTTGAAATTCCACCACTAACCACTTTTTCACAAAATAAACATCTGATTTTTAACCTTGAACCCTCAACTGGTCAACTGGTATACCCCACTGCTATGCCGGATCATCAGACTTTGAATGAGAGTCTCTACCACCCCTTTCTGCCATCTCAATGGAGTACTTTAATTCAAACAAAAACCTAAAAATAAAAGCACTTCGTAAATCCCCCAATCTTCAAATAACACTCAAATCGAGTGTCTCCCACTTCATGAATGCAATAAAAATCGTATACACACACTTAATAACTTCATATTTTGTCATTCAAAAAAAAAACCGAAATAACATAAAAAACAATAAATATAAAGAAAAAAACATTAAAAATATACCAAAATCCGAGTTTGGAGGCTTGCACGAACACCGTAGGGCACGATTTTGGAGCTTTGAACACTAAGGAGGCAAAAACCGGCTCTTAGGGAGCTTGAGGAACCCGAGAGGAGAGAGGAAACCCGTGAAAAATCGTGGGTTTCAATCGGCTCGGGACCCTTTATAAGGGTCCCAGGGCGATACGGGCGATACACCCGCACCTGCGATACGGGCCCCCGTATCGTACGATACGGTGCGATACGGACAACACTGGCTGCAACCCTCTTTCCTCTAGTAGGTGCTCGTGAACTGCTACTACCAATCTCTGTTCTAGCATATGAAGACAAACTATCAGTGAATCCAAATCCAATGGCAGTAGCATCATCAACTTCTTCATACATCTGAAAATCATCCTTTTGTTGTCTCTGTTCTTGTATGTTCTCAATCATTTGCAGGCATTGCCATTTAATACATTCTGGCAAACTTCTAACTCTGCCTGTGCATGGAGCAACTTATTTCCTGGTTCTTACTAGGTGGTGTTTCAACCTTGAAATTCCACCACTAACCACCTTTTCACAAAATAAGCATTTGATTTTTAACCTTGAAGCCTCAACTGGTATACCCCACTGCCATGCCGGATCATCAGACTTTGAATGAGAGTTTCTACCACCCCTTCCTGCCATCTCAATGGAGTACTTTAATTCAAACAAAAACTTGAAAATAAAAGCACTTCGTAAATCCCCCAATCTTCAAATAACACTCAAATCGAGTGTCTCCCACTTCATGAATGTAATAAAAATCGTATACACACACTTAATAACCTCATATTTTGTCATTAAAAAAAACCGAAATAACACAAAAAATAACAAATATAAAGGAAAAAAATAGAAAAAACATTAAAAATATACCAAAATCCGAGTTTGGAGGCTTGCACGGACACCGTAGGGCACGATTTTGGAGCTTTGAACACTAAGGAGGCGAAAACCGGCTCTTAGGGAGCTTGAGAAACCCAAGAAGAGAGGAAACCCGTGAAAAATCGCGGGTTTCAGTCTGCCCGAGACCCTTTATAAGGGTCCCAGGGCGTATCGCCCATATCGTACGATACGGGAGATACGCACCGTATCGTGCGATATTGCCCGTATCGCACGATACGGCGCGATACGCTGGGTTTCACGATACGGGCCCCCGTATCGTACGGTGCGATACGAATAACACTGGTTGAGATGGATGTACAAAAGATGTCCATGATAGAAATGAAGATGTTGAGATGGATGAGCGATCTTATAAGAAAAGACAGTATAAGTAATGAGGTTATTAACTTATTACAAACAAATTAAGAGCGATACCAATTGATGATAAAATGAGAAAAATTATTTAGGATGGTTTGGACATGTAGAAAGATGACTAAAGGAAGCATTGGGTAAGGTGTTAGAAACTAGGCAATGAAAATGTTGCAAGTAGAAGAGCACAGAAGTGTTGAAAAAAATAATAAAGAATGATTTAGCTTATATTGAGTTAAATGTTAGTATGACACATGATCAAACTCTATGGAAACAAAGAATCCATGTAGCTGACCCCATTAAGTATGGGAAAGGGCTTAGTTGTTGTTGTATGGCATGTTATATGCAACCCTCAAATGATTATTTTGTTACAAAAACTCTGTTTCTGGCTTATGATGTATGTTTTCCTTTTATTTCCAATTCTCCACTCTCATAATGTACTATCTATTATTGTCATTATAATATGTAAATTTTATGTTTGTGTTATTTGCAGAGTATTTGAACTTGTTTCTCACTCATTTTATTTCAAAATTTGTAACTTGCTGTATTTATTTTCATGAAATGTCTTAGATATATTTTTTTAGCGGACCCCGTCTAGTATGGGAAAAGGCTTAGTTGTTGTTTTTGTCTTAGATATATTTTTTGGTCATTTTTGATAGTTAATTCTATACTTTTGTGCTTTAAATGATGGTATGCCACTAAATCCACTGCTATGTCCCAGGCTCCCAGCTAACACTATATTGGGGTTAGCAGTAACAACTTGCTGTCTCTTATTGATGACATAGGATCAGACACACATCAAACATGCATATAATAACTGCCAACTTTCTGGTACCTGAGTTTCACTGTAACCATTGATGAACCTGTCTGCTTGTTGGTTAATGTAGTGAAGATGTCTGGTGGTTCTATACTGCAAGGAATTTATAGTTTGTTGAGTCAGCTCAATCAACTTACTAGTTCACTGGACATGCTCCTGTTTTTTGTTCGGTGGTCCATTATGGGACGACGATGCTGATGCTTTTTAGTCCTGACCCTCTTCCTTTTTTTACTTTGTGTTATAGATCACCAATGGTCAGTCTTGCTACACAGTGGTGAGCTTTTGTGTGGGGGTGATCAATTTTCTTGTTCTCAATCAACACCCATTTCTTGTTTTTCAACTGTTTTTCTTGTTCTCTATTGCTTTCAAAATGAATATTGATGTTTTGATAATCTATAGGATGCCAATAACAATGGAACTGGATGTTTTCCCTATATAAAGCATTTTCTTCTCTGCAGTTAGAATATATTGACATTTCCCTCTCTTACTTTTCTTGTTTCATTTTAGTCATGGCATGACTACTTTCCTTTTTCTTCTGTCTCATTATATACTAGTCTTGAAAGGGAAATTGCTTATGCCATGTACCGATTTGGCTGTAGTATGTCATTTCTTTTCGTTGTGTCTACTTTTTATGTATGTAAATTTGCCATCGTAGAGCTACATTGGAAAGGTTGGAAGAGCTTGTGATGTTTGGAGGATTTGCTGATTCCAAGTTCTTGCAGAGGACCCTGGTTGAAGAGTTCCACATGTTGGAGGACAGGTACCGTTTCTTGTGTTATTTTATTTTATATTTAGATTTAGTCCTCTCTTCTGATTTTACATTTTCTTCTCATACGCAACATTTTCTCATTATCTAGCACTTTTAAGCTGCTTGATGCCAGAATGCCCAAGTACGATAATCTTGTGGTCATTGTTAACACAGTTGAGTTTTGGATCAAGTTTTTTCTTTCTCGATCAATTTTCTTTGTCCAATCGTTTTTTCTTGAAGGAGCTAAAGGGCCTGTGGATGATTTCATTTTGGTCGTTTATTTGTTCGCAAAAAATTGTAGATGGATGTGAAATCCTAGACATGGCATCCTCCTATTTGCTTTTGTTTGTGTTAATTTTCTTTAGGACTGATGGTCTTACTATGTTGGCTTCACAATAAAATTGCAGTTGCAAGGAGGCCTTCTTATTGCCGTTCACAGTCATTTCCCGTACGCTGCATTGCGGAGATATCACGCCCCTGTATTCTGACCCATCAATGTCAAGTTCTGCTGATATTCCTACTTCCTTGTCATTCTATAAGGTCCTTACCCCCCATCCTGTGAAAATGGATGTGTACTTGTGAGTTCTGATATTGTTCAGCTTTAAAGATTGATGTGTAGCTTAGAAATGCAAAACTAACCTTACTTCAACTCAGTGTAATACATCAATCACTTTTGAGTTGTGGTCATCTAACTTCTTACTTATCAGACAAGATGTCTGGTTTCTTTATGATGAGTTAATCATAAGACTTGGTTATTGTCACTCTCAGTCTCTCTTCTAAGAAGAAACAAGGAAATTACTTGGTTGAAGCTCCCTTTCAGTTTTCAGAATTGATTTTCATTGTGATTGTCCTACCGTTTTCAGCTTGTTTTACCTTGCAATTTGGACTAGGCCCTCTTTGTTTACCGCTCTACCTATTATAACTGTGCACATAGGCTCTCAGTTAGCTCCTGTGGCTGAAAATGCATCCTGTATTCATTCAATAAATACTCAGTGCCCTTGATGTCAAACTATTTTGGTGTATGCAGGACCCTGAGACTGAATCTTCAGTGTCTCAAGAAGTTAGAAGTGTTGATTATGTTTGTTTCAGAATACCTCATGCTGCCCCAGGTAGAACAAGTAGCATTGGTATAGTAAGTGGATTGTCATGTAGTTCAAGGGAAGATACATTGAGAGCCATCTCGTTGAACATTGCAGATGGATATTACTGTGTAGACCTTGCGTTTTATAAGGTTAACCCTCAATTTTTTTCTTCTTTTTATTTTATTTGTAAACTCTAATTTGTAAATTCTATTTTAATCTTGTTCAACAGGAATGCCAGCTTGTTCTCTTGTTGAATGAAACTATTGGATCGTCAGACTCCTCTGAGAAGGCGTTTGTATTGATTGTGGATACTAGAAAACTCCCTTTTTCCCGTGTGTTAAGATCATCAGCAGAACAAAACATTTGGGATTTCTGTAATTTAGAGGTACCTTTTCTGGATTCTTTTGCTCCAATATGTGCTTCATGGTGAGCTAATTCAATGTGAAAATGCAGATAACCTCCATAGTTTTCATTTCACTGTTTCTTTTATAACTTTTAAATGTTATACATTGGGAGTTTGCAGTTGTGGTACTCAACTGCAGTGACCTCTGAAGGACTTCCCAATACATGAGTTAATCGATATTATGATTGAATTTGCTATGAATATCTATTTGTTCTCATTTCTCAGTTCGGAATTATTAGCATATTCTTTTGTCCACTATAAGCGTTCTAACAAGTTCACTTTGTAATTGAGCTTCATGCTGGTAGTCGTCATGTGTAATATCTTCAGCATAATTGCTGTCTGACATGGTACCTTTGTTTCTCAAAATTCTCCAGGGCTGTGTTGTGGACTTGAACTTGAAGGACTGGAAAGTGCGGTGTGTTCCTCACTCTCTCCTCCCGCCATTGGCTGTTAGTGGTAATGTCTCTTCTCTTAGTAGTAGACTTCCAAGTTCCAACCATGAACTTTTTATTGCTGAGAGTAATACATCCATTGGTGCCCTTCTATGTTCTTGTTAGATTCTTCAGCAGTGTCTAGATCAGCTCCAGTAAGATTCTATATACTTCATTATCAACGTTTTAGTTTCTCTATATCTAAGACTGGAACTTTGGAATAACTATCCTCAGTTTTGCCTGTTATGTGCACTTGCTAGTTGTTTGCTAAACCTGACTTAACTGGCTCTTGCATAATCTGGTTCAATTTTAGGTTTTAGGTTCGGATGCAAAATGCTGAACTGCATCCTACCTGTTTAGCTAATGCGGTTGCTTTTTATATGAAAATTACCTATTTGATTTGGATTGACCATCAGATACCGCCTACATATTCAGATGAAAACTTGAAAATTACAGTATCATATCCATAGTAAGGTCTAGGAACCCCTAGATTACAAATTTATTTACTCATATTAAAATAGATTGAAACACTAAGAAAAAATAAAATTCATCAAGATACAAATCAAGACGAAAAGAAGGAAAGAATGAACAAAATGTGGAAAGAGGGTATGCTGCTCTATCTTTATATTCCTCCTTTGGTTTTGATCTTCAACTTGAATCTCCAAAAAAAAGACCAAGTAGCTTTCCTCAAGTTGTCCTATCTCAAGTTTATACTTGGAAATGTTCAAAAAAGTGTCAAAAAAGTTTCTTCCTCAAACTGGTCTTCAGGCTGAAAATCGTATAATTAAAATGGTAATATTGTAGACTCACTTATGATAAGCAGTTTTCATACAAACTGTATTCTTTATGCAGCTCATTATCAGCACGGCATGCACTAAATTTTGTCTTTATCAGTCTAGCTGAGACACCGCTATGAGAAAGTAGTGTATTCTTTGACGGCATCTCATTATGCTTTCTCAATGCACCGAATGATGAAATTGTAAGAGGCCCATTATTAATGCACGCTTAAGTGTGCTTAGAAATTTGAGTGAATTTATTACCTTTGATGTTACTGTGTTATCCATCATTATCTGAACAACGAAGTCTAATTGTCTTGCCTTCGGAAAAGCTATATAAAAAAGAATGTATTTAGGAACATGTGAATGAGTAACTATAGAGTGTACTTATTCTTGTAATACTACAATGTCATTTCCCCGATCCTATAAGATATGTGTATATCTCAGTTATGATCAAAATACTAATAGCATGATCCCAGGACTACTGGTCTTGGTGATAAACCCTTAAAGGTTATAACACTCAGCCTAGTGAAATCAGAAAGTGGTCCATCTGATGAAAATGTATAGGTATGTCTCTGCTTTCTAATGACTCTATTCGATGTTCTGAGTACCTCTACATCTTGTTATCCTCATTACCTATGAATCATGCTGAAAAATTCAATTAAGGACTTAATTTGGCTTTGTCCAAATTTTACAAATTCTTTAATAGTGTGAAGGACTCAATAACAATTAAGATTACATAGAGAGTGTAAATGACTAAGAATGAAAGCTTATTAATGTATCAAATATGTGATCATCAAATCTACTCCCACTTAATTTAGTATATTAGCTAATTCTTCCATAAACTCACATAATTCTTTGCAATTGCACAAAAGGAAAAGAAAAAAAAAGAAAACACAAGCAACAGACTGTTGCATATTAGAACTAATAAAAAGACTCGATTTCTAATAATTTTAAAAATGAAGAGGCAATCATTCAAGCTAATCAAAACATTCATGAGGTAACATATCTTCCAACTTTCTCGAATCAACAAGCAAGGATATTTGAATTGAAAAGCTTGTTGAGTCAAGAATGATAAGATTTTCAAATGAATTCATTATATCCAATCGCCGAGTGTTTAAAAGGTAGGTGTTTCATTATTCAAAATTGCACTACAATAAGCTTGATCCTTATACCTTCTACCTCCTTCTGGTATTCAGAACACTGCACACCTGAAATCATGAGGACTTTATTCAAGGTTGTAATGGGATGAGGTAAGGGAGAAGTAATATAGATATGACAAGTTAAAACAGCTTTGAGAGAAAGTCTACAAAATTCTGAACATAAGAAATTTGAGTTCAATTAATAAGTATGAAGGATTCATCCCAGCTCCACCTAATAGCAAATTTCATTTTACATATTCTTTTCAGTTTTCCTTTATTACCTTGTTGACCTCTTCTTTTTACAATTTTTTTTGATCTTGATTTTTTTTTTGAATTTAAATTTTTACAATAAGCTGACATTAGCTTGTCACTCATTTTTTTTACCAAGCGGTTGCTAAAATTATACGACATATGCATCATTAAATCATGCGAATGCTGCATAACCTTGTTCTGATTTATTCACACTGGTGCAAGTAAGTCATGTTGTGATGAGATCATTGATCATTTCCCGACATATCAATGAGCTCAAAGAAACATTCAATAGTCAAAATTAAGCTAGAATGTTGTTAATGATCAAAGGAAAATATCATTGAGACAGTGGGTGGCTATCTAGTCAACAGAGGATTTGATCAAGACTAATGTAAGTTTTTCATATAGCCACACAATGTATGGCGCAGCATGAACATGAGTCTCGAAACAAAAATCAAAGCAAGTTGTGTAGCATGCAACAATGTCCATGAGTGAAATAGGTCAATAATTGTAAAGAAATCGAAGAATGCCAATAAAGTCATAAATGCTTGATGTCCTCAATGTGAAGCTCAACATCTTCTGTAAGGCATAAGTGGTATTTGATCTAAGAACTTACCAATGCTATCCGGTTCAAGATGTGAACCTTCCCTTTTTTGACCTCGATCATCTTTACTCATGTCGATGCAAATTGTCAATATGTAGTTCAAACCAAGGAGCTTCAAGTCAATTGATTCTGAAACCATCACCAAGTCACAATGTCACAAAAGTAAGAATTACTCAATGGATACAAATATTTACTCCTGCATCAAATAAGCACTCATTAAATCTGGTTTTGGGTGTAGAAAATTCTTGACGATCATTTACAACACCAATTCTCATGTCATTCCATAACTCATACACTGTACTAATGGACTTGCTAATAAAGGAAAATTGAGTCTAATCATTTTCCACTTAATATTCAAGGCCTGACAAACATTTATGCTTAATGCCAATAGTTCTTACCCAACTCTTCTACATTTAGTCACCACAGCCCATTTTGATGCGTCACATGAGATTTCAGAATCTAGTACATCTTTCTCCCTGTCAGAACCATGCTAATGATACTTTACTTGAATATATTTTGTTTCAAAATTATACAAAATATTGAAACAACCTATTATCTAAGAAACGTGTTATTTGGTCATAGTTTAGATTGGTTGACGGATCACACTCTTGAGATATGCCCAGCTAAACATTTGACAAGTGCAGCTTGAACGCCATCTATAAGATTAAATTGTCATTGATTTTTCATTTGGGTTTTGGTAAACTTATTTCCCAGTGGATCCATGATCATAGGTGTTCAATGTCAAAAATTAGATGGAAATCAAAGGATCGAATATATGTACTGATCAATGTGTGATGAAAATGATTAATTATTATTTATGGTGAAAATATAAATGATAATAATAAAGAAGATTATTAACATTGCAAAGAAATCATTATTTAAATCTGGTGGAGTGTCGGTTGAACGAATCTTTTCATTTGCTCTCAGTTTCTATCCAAAAAGTACCAAAAGCAGTGTCCTTCGGTAACCAATGAATACATACAATTTAGCTTGGTATCGTTCGTTCATCAGCTTGACTGTATCGATTGTCTGGTCCTAAATAACTAGTTAGCTGTGGATGTCTAGAAGCGGATAGTGTTACACTGTCTTCTTTTATGTAGATGCAATGGCTTTAGTTCCATCTGATATGATGGTCATTAAAATATTTAAATTACTTTTTTAAATTGAATTATTGCAACAATGGTAGTGCCAATTATGGGTTTATGCGTCTCATATTGAAACACCATAGACGAGAGGCAAGCTTAAAAGAACCAGCAAAATGCCAGATATTTTAAACCAGGTCTACGTAAGACCTGAAATGCACTTGATTGTATCGAGCTCTTCCTGTCTCTTCACATGAATTATGATTGGATATCAATAATTTTGAAAGTTAATGTCAAGTTTCTTTCCAACGATGGTTTTAAAGTTTATGTTCCCCCGGGAATGATTACGAGGTAAAAGTATGGGACCGCTTTGGTTTACAGAAATGCAGAAATTGTTTCTGTACAGGTTTGTTCTTATTAGGTGTGACAATACATGGTTTTCCTTCAATGTTCTCAAGTGAAGTGTTCTCGACCAAGCAGTGGGATATTTGTCAGAAACAATCGCAGAAGGATACACCATTCAAAGTCATGACATAACATTGTCTGGCATACACCTGGCCCAAATTACGAGCAGAAGAGTTGCTCCTCCATACAGTTTCTAGTAAAGTATTCGTTAGAAAGTTGAAATCAGTGACCTTTAATACAAGTCTTTCATGGGAAGAGTCTAAAATTTATAGCTGCCTATAAGGTGTATCCAAACCTAGTGCAAATAAGTTTGAAAAACGCTACACTTGACCAATCGGAATAAGTTGGGTAATTGATCTTTTTGTTTATTTGTTTGGTTGCATTTTTTGAATTGGAGACCAATTGTTGCTTTATATTTCAAATTCAATCTAGTAAACTCTTTCCAATGACTAACAAACATGACCATTTTATGACTACGGTAAAGAAGTTTCATAGAATACACCCCTATATCCATTAACAGTTCTCTTTGACCACTCATTCCCAAGCATTTCGTGGTGAGAATTTTCATAACAAGCATTCAAAATCAATCTGACATGTGTGCCGATATGTTAGTCCATACATGGTTCAAAATGAATGAAAGATCTTTATCTTGCATCGCGGTTCTTAGTTAGCATGATCAAACCACGAATATTGTTGCAGAAGCCGATGAGTGCATTAAATTTATCAATGACCAGTTTACTAAATATTTAAAATATTAATTAATTGAATTGATTTCCCAACTAAATTAAAAGTTTCAGCCTATTTTTTCAATGCGGCTTCATTACAAGGTTTTTCTTTTAATTTGCTTGAAGTGAGCAATTCGGCCACATAAGCATACATGTTGTTAACATGATTAACTATCGCATCTTTGAGCTCACAGTTGTCCACGTCCGAGAATTGGGCCTTAATATGCTTCTTGACGTCCCATAAGCTGTCACGTTCCAATTTTCATTATAAATGACTCAGGAATTTGTATTTAGTGATTCCTGCGAGCCATGGCAACTACATTTATTCTCGCTCTTGTAGTCCTTAGATTCCACAGATTACAACGCCTTGACCAAAACACGTTGATTCTACGTTACGTTAATTAGACAGAATGTGAAATAGCAGAAGTTTGACCTTGTATTTGATGTGATTTTAAACATTTTTTTTATTTTATTCTTGATTTCAAAGTTGATTGAAAATGTTTTTGAGAATTATATCATTTGTTTGATTGATTCATATCTTCTCTGAGTTCACAATCATAACAACGCCAGACTTGCGCCGCCTATGAGCGTGGATACTCTTTTTTTTTTTTTTTTTTTTTTTTTTTTTTTTTTTTTTTTTTTTTCAAAATCTTTTTTTTTTTTTTTTTTTTCTTCAATAATAAAAAAAAATGGCTTTAATTCTTCAATCGATTTTTTCTAAGATCCAATTCAACATTTTTTTTTTTTCTTCTTGTTCTTCTTTTAATGGCCATTTTGCATCAGTGTAATATATCAATAATATTTTTATTCTTTCTATATGAATGTGGCTTCTTCTTCTTCTTCCTTCGGCTGTCTTCTTTGTATGCATGTTAGCCAATGTCTTCAGGCTGAACCATGCACGGCTTTATATTTTCTTCAACAAATTAACTTCTTCTTGGAATGGCACCAAGTGGCTTCACTTCTTCTTCTTTTCATTTTCATTCATTATGGTTGAAAATACTGACCGTCTTCTAATCCTTTCATTCTTCTTGTCTTCTTCTTCTTTTTAGCAGCGCGTGTGTTTTTTTCTTTTTTTCACTTTGTACTTCTGCCTTTTCTGAAAAAAAACTTTGTTTTTTTTTTTTGATTTGATTTCAATTCAAAAAAACAACGCTCCTTTTTTTTCTCTTTCTCCAAGTGTTTCTTTGCCATCTGGCTTTTTTTTCCTTTTGGTGCAAGCTGTCAACTACCTGTTTACTGAGTGTAGTGACACTGTGCTTTCACCTAATGTTCGCAGGCGGGCGGCTTTAGCTGCGGGCAAAATGAAAATAAATATGGCCTTTGTGCTAAGTGCATGGCACGTGTGAGCTTTCATGATGTGTGTGTGGAGGCGTGCGCAGAATGTGGTGGTCTTGCATTAACGTCTGTGTGTGGAGTGCAAACAGCATTTGACAGCATTCGGCAATCAAGGACAATGCGTGAGCATTGTGGTCAAGCATCTTTTATTCTGGGCTTCTTGTGTGATGTGTTCGCGTGACCGGCGTAATTTGTGACCATCCGAGTCAATGTGTGTGATCGATAAACTGCAAATTTGGGCATGGCATGTGAAGCTTGTAATTGGTGTGTGTCCTTAAGTATGTGTATTTGTAAAACCCTATGTGTGTGTGTGCAATCTGTGATATGTTATTTGTGTGTGTGTGTGTTGTTGTGTGTGCAGAGAACTAAGAATCCTGAGCTCATACTTGTGTGTTATGAAACATGTGGCTGTGAGATTGCATGTATTAATGCTGTGCTGTGTGTGTGTACAAAGAATTCACTGTAGCGTGTGTGCTATTGTGTGGCGATGTGAATATGTGCTGTGCCACGTCTGTGGCGTGATGATCAATGTGGTCAACAAGGTGTGTAATTGTGTGTGTGTGTGTGTGGCGAAGGTCTGTATCCTCTGGTTTCACTCGTCTCTGAAGAGATTATCACAGAATCTTAAGAAGTTCACGACACATACTTAGTGTGTCCAAGAGAACAACAAGTAGCGCCGAAAAGTAAGGCATATCGCTAGATGACCCATTATCCAAGTCGTAATACTTCTGAAATGCAGATTTTATCATTGCCATTTGTAACAGAAACGGGTGCTTAGCATTTGCCTCAACTACATCGCAGTCCTTAGATTCCAGTAGTCAACTCGAACTAATGATCCGTTGGATCCATTCTTTCGAGTATCACTCTTTCTTTGAGGAGTTCATTATTAAGCAAAACTCCCAATTGTCACTGAGACAGAATGAATCAAGATTCACCAATCATGTTACGTAATCACCTTGTAAACCTATCATAAATATATTGTTGAAGTCGCCTCTTGTACCAAGATGGCAAGCCTCAATACTGTATACCCTAAGCGACCTTCCCACAGACACTTGTTAGAGCTCAGAAGATGACAGATTTCATCTTTTTTGGTCAAAGTATTTGAGGCGTGGAATGACATCTATTCGTGAAAGCTCGAATAGACCCGGCTATGACCTTGATAGTAACAACTGGCCGTTTCGCTACAAAATAGATACCCACTTCCGCTTGAGAGATGCATGCCGCCATACGCGTATGGTATCTTAACGCCTCTTAGTTGACTTAATTCACCAAGAACCGCAAAAATTTTAAGCTGTCCAATTGGTCAAGCTATTGCCAATGATCCATCACATGGATTGTTTTTCCAGAATAAGTGTTGGATGGATTCTTCCGAATTAACTGATTCCACTATCCAAATGATTCTACAGAAAGATGGATTGCTTCCATTTCGACCTAAATACCTCTTCCATTATGGAATTTCATAGATTTTACGAGCATTGGAGAAGGTGTGTATAAGCTACCCATACGCCCCTGGTACAATCAAAGGATAATCCTCTTCGTGAAATCCTAAATTTGACTAGAATGATCTTTGATGAAGACAAGAATTTCAATGTCGTAGAATAATGAATTAGACTACGGCTTAGATATAAAGTGAAATTCTTAAACACGTGGTAAACGATTTGTCATCAGGTGCCAAGCTCTACCTTTAGGTCCTTATGTTTTCATATGCAATTTTTCACTCCATTTCTCAATCATCAGTAAATACCCAACTTGGCAACGATCAGGTATTAGAATGCATTAGCACCAAGCTAAGAAAGTTGGAATATTTCTCGACTAAGTTCTTCACAACTTTTCTAACCATATTACTAGGCAAATCGTTTAATTCTGTCAGACTTTCAATAACAATCGCACTGAGATGATTTTTCCATGCTATTTTCTTTAGAAAACTATTCCACGCTTAAGGAATACGCCTACATAAAAAATTGTAGACTAGACTTTCTCATCGACTTTACTGCTCGAATATAAGACCGAGCATCTCTTAAACTACATTTTAGCTATTGCTTTGTCTTTTAATAAGTTAACCTGTTTTTTATGACTTAAAATCAATTGTGAATTCAGCAATAAACATAAAAATCATTAAACAAGAATCATTTGCTACATAAAGGTACGATATCAAAGGAAAGTCTGTTGTAGGCATGGACCATCTACAATGAACAATTAGCTTTCTATTCTTATCTTTTAATGATAATTGAATTGAAGCAATTAAACACCTTGATCTTTCCAACCTATCAAGTAGCAAAAACTTGTTGTTAAAAGTCAACAAGCGCTCCGAATAACAAAGAATAAAGTTAGCTTGATCTAAAAGGAAAAATGAATCCAAATAAGGTTACCGTTAACTCTCATTTAATCAACCTTTTATTTTAAGAGATGTATGTCCAACAAGTGAATTCAAGACGCCACTAATGCCAATAGTAACATTTAAATTAAAACCTGAAGTACTGTGATTTAACGAGTTTTCAATTAACTCCAGAAAATGTCTATGATGCTTCACAGATTGCTTGACCATTCATTACTAGACGGATGGATTTCTCCATCAACATTCAATTGACTGATCAATCCGTGGTCATTAATTAAAACTCAAGACCCAGCAGAAGTACTGTGAGATAACTCTCCATAGCCGCAGTTAATAGCCATTTAATCACGATTTCAAGTTGGTAAAGTCACAAGGAGATAAGCATAAACACATATAAACCGCTTTCTAGATAAGATTATAAATTGACACTTAATTATTTATCAGCATCTAGCGAGAACATTATACTCAAACCTTCAATCAGATTCTACAAGGACTTTCAATAGATCCTTCCTGCTCTATTTATGCTACATCAAATTACAAGATATTGCTTATCCATCACACTTCCTCAGCATCCAATTTTTGGCGTGAAAAAGCTTTAACTCAAGAGGGATTTGTAAGTTGTAATACCTTTATGGTAAATCAATATTACCATTCCTCGCCTCTAAACACTCAAATTTAACTACTCATTGACAAAAGAAGTATGAAAATGGGACAGAATAATTTCATAAAAATAGAATACAATCTCGTCAACCTTTCGTTAAAAATGTTAACAAGTTCACCAAACTTAGCCATGGTAAGAAACACTATACAAACAAGTCTTGAAACATGCTTCATGGTAAAATCACTCATTAATCTAATGTACCAACACCGCCACTGTAGAGCTTTGTACAACCGGCACTTATCTTAAAAATTAACAAGGAAGACCTATCATCAGCCACCAAATATACTATAGAAATGCATGTATTAAATAATGCGCCATCAAGGGTAACGGTATTTATCAATGCACCTAGAAAGATATCTCCAAAAGATAAGTATGGTTAACCATTGAAGATTTACTCGAGGAAAACCATTTCGATCGAATGACGTTTCTAAAAACAGTTGTAAGATCAAGAGACCTTCATCAAAGTTCAAACAAGTACCTTAATGCGCAGAACGACCATGCTGTGTTAAATTTAGAGCATTTATTTGAAAATTGGTTAAGCATCAAGAGAGCTTAATTTCAGCATAGTCCATAAGATGAACGCATAAAACTCTGCATACATAGTCTTCAAGTTCAAGAAATAAAACCGAACTTTGTCACCATTCTCTTTGAAAAACAAAAGATAAAGTATTAAAATAATATTGTCAAAAAATAATCTTTGGAACAAATGGCTAGGCTTTAAAACCTAAAACGCTTATATGGTAAAGAAGCTCGTCTATAACTTAGTACATTGGCTAAACTTCGAAAATTTGAACCAAATCCGGTTTAGATGGCAAGTTTTCATCACTTCAAGAGCCTTACGAAGGATCTAAAAGAGAAAACTCAAGAGATCGAGACTATTTGTATAGAACATAATGTAAAATTCTAGAGAATTAAAGTTGTAAGCCAAATTTTTATTCATATTCATTTAATTACTTTTTGAGTGATGAGAGAGCCAGATCCAACTCCTTAATCTTTCATTATCATGATCGCATTAATGATTACTTATAATTCAGCTTGAAGAGAGTGGGGAGAAAAGATTGACCTTAGAATTTTAATCTAGCTCAATCAACTACTCCGCTTTACTTCCGACTTTCTTTGGTTACGTTTAAACTCCAATCTTAGCAACGTAGACGGCTTGTCTTGTAAAAGCAATATTTTCTGGCTCTACTTCAATATAAGCTCGAAAGGTTAAGCTTTAACCCAACCTTGGCTATAGAATTTATCACTTCAGTTTTTATTTTTAACACCACAACTCCATACTTAACCTGGTTATTAAGGAACAATATTTTGGCCTGTTCTGTTATAAGTTATTTGTATTCTCATATTCTCTCCCAAGAACTTTTTCCGCTTGACATATAATCCTTATGAAATCTTTCCACTCGACATCTGCCGTTGCAAAACTGAGAAGTTACTGTATCGCCAATATCAGACCTGGGGTGTAATGATGATCAGTAATTAATTGCCTCGCTTCTACGACTATTTGAATCGAGACGTAGCCCTAAAATTTAGGCTGGAGTGACCTTTGCATGTCTAAAAATAGATCAAGTATCCTGTTGTAGTGTCTTAGCCAATTTGTAACTCCAACAAATGAAGAAATGATCTAATCATTACTAAAATGACAATTCATCAATCAACGCTTGCCCTCAAGTAGAACTTGCACAGAATATTTTGAATTTTCCTTGCCAAGAGATCAACTTGCGTTTATTAGTTCGACTATTTTTGATTCCATGGGATGTTGCGAAATGACCCATACTGCGGTCATCGCTCTCAGGAAACATGAACAATTGTTCACACTGCAGTGCAACATGCATGATAATGCATCGTAAATATCAAATTATTCAAATTAAAGTCAATTCACCAAAATGATTTGTAGAATATATGAAAAGATCAAGTCGAGTCCTTAGATCACTCTACTAAGAATCAAGATATCCTCAAGAGCACTAATGTGAGGCAAATAAATGACAGAATCTAATTGAAATGTCGTATATGAACAAATCAAGTCAAAGAAACCAAAATTGCTTGCTCGGTGCATCACCATGAACTTTAAAATGTTGACCATGAAATAATTGACGACATGTTTATAAGATACATACACAATAATCATCAATCAACTTTAGCACTTTGGAAGAATTTATTCTAACTAAAGAGGTGGTTGTAGTGCGCGTCAAGAAGCATCGAGATCTGGTTGCAATGAATAATCCGGAAGAGTCAAGGATCCTAACACCTTGAGTCTTTGATGAGCTGGCGGTTCCGAACGGCGGAAAACAAGAATTAGGTTAACGCTAACGAAAATGTTGGAAATGCCATCTCTAAACTGGAGGGAAAACTGCTGAACCATCATATAACTTACGCTTCAGACGTTTTTTGGGAAGTGAGGGTGAGTATTGGAAAGTCAAAATGCCTTACGAGGCTATTCGTTTTCATTTAGCAAAATTAGATATCTAATTGGAAAAGATTCCTGTATTATATACTGCTTAGGAACGGTCCCCGATCAGGATATTAGCTTGGATCTGCATGCTGGTGTGGAATTTGGAATTACATCAGTACTATTTTCCAACGAGTATAATACTTCCCTATACATGACAATATCTATGGATCTGAGGATACGATGCATGAGAGAGAGAGAAGAGAGAGAGAGATTCTGGACAGTGATACTGCTTTCAACTTGTTGGGAAGAGAACCTGGAGAGTTTACTGACCGATGACGAATACGCGTCACTACGGCTTGTTAAAACAGATGTCCTGCTGTACAGCTTTACTCTTTGAATACCAACGTTGAAATTTGTTATGCTTTTAAGTACCGACATAAGGCAACGGTTTATATGAGACAATCACCTCTAGTTAAAACATGCAAAGAACTTGATATGTTCTCTATGAAGCAACAAGAATTTGATACCCATCTGAAACCGCAGGCTTCTATAACGCATGGGGAGGGAATGCAAATAATTTAAGGGTGATGGTATCAAGAGTTTATACTTGGAAATCTCCATATGGAATTCACAAAAACATAAGGTGAAACACAAAGAGAAGAGGGCATACATGAAAGCCTGTAGTGAGTGGACATTAGCCGTCTGCTTGATCATACCAAAGACCTCTTCAGTTTCTTTATTTGTTCCTATCAAGATTGCAGTAGCCATCGTTAAGACAAGAGCCAGAAACCTTAGAATTGATTCAGCTTTCCTCAATCTGCTATGCGCCATCTCTAAGAAAGCTATCTAACCTTGTCTACAACTTCAAGAACTCACAAGACACTTGGTTAGGAAGGATTGAACGAGCTATTTTATAGGGAAGCAGAGATTGCATTAAGTGTGAGTCTTCATGCTTTTCACCTGCTCTTTTACTTCTACGGTCGATTTTTGGTAGTGCTCATAAGTGTTTTGCTAAATTAATAAGTCCAGAGGTAGGCCAGTGTTAGATTGAGGTCAATCTCTCATTATAAGAGGTGGGGTAGGGGTAGATTGTTCGGTCATTTTGGTTGTTAAGTAGGAAGAGATATTTTTTACTCTAGCAGTGGTGTCAGGGCATGTTATGAAGTTCAATAGCATCTTTGTTATTGCAGTCCTTATATATTACGCTGCTATCAACTGAACCACTTTAATTTTACATGAATGGAAACTAGAGTTGTTTAATCGTGTTTGTGTGTACACGTGTGTGTTCGTGAGTGAGTGAGAGAGAGCTTTTAATGTGGTACCAGTTCCTCTACGCATGAATCTAGCACCCAAATTCTAGATCCAATCATATCCATGTGTTCCTTGTCGTTTATTTATCATGTCAGAAAATTTAATCACCCGAAATTTGGTCTCTGAGATGATGAAAGTTCAAGGTGTCACAAATCTAGAAGGGGATAACGGCATCACCTCGAACACCGAGGATAAAGTTCATGAGCTCCTACAGCCCCAGTCCTTTAATTAGCTATATTTGGGTGGGGATCTCATATCAGATGATTCGAGCTTGCACTGAGTATGATGATGTGGAATGAGCCCCGTATGAAAATCCAAAGCAACGAAAAGCCTTGCCCTTGTACAGTATAAATAAAATCCTTGATTTAAGGAATACTAACAATCCAAAGGAAAATCCACTGTCTTTTAAATGCAAGCTTGGAGAGAAACTACGGAGATGAGCATATCCAAGATATATACAAGCGCTAGATGTCAACTCATGTTGAAACAAACTCGATCGGCACGAGCAGCGCCAGCTGAACAGCAATCAGGTCGACTCATTTGGCATTTCCAGCAAATTTTGCCTTTGTAACTTGCCTACGAGTTGTTTTCTTATTAAACTAATTGGGATACTGTTGCTCCAAATCATCTTTACCTTTCAGTTCACTAAGCCATACTAAGGCTCAAAAAAAAGTTCAGAAAGAGAAAGCATGTAAAGAAAAAGCTCGATATGATAAAACCAAGTTGACTTAGACAGGTGATATGGTCCAAGCATTCATTTTGCCTTGTTTCAATCTTGAACTCGTTCACTGCATCAGTCCTGTGAGGCAGTTGGCCTCACTTATGGTTCATTAAATTACTCACCTTTTCACCATTAAACAAATAAGACTGATCTTTTAGGACATGAAAAGGATAACGTCAACCTGCATTACATTCCGTTCGTTCAGTCGGCATCTGCAGCTTGTCTCTTATTCAATGCATTGAGACCGTGGAATTGAGAAGTTTACGCCTGCCCATGATCATTTAACCATTTGGTTCGGGTTGGAAGGAGCTTCATCCTTGCTCTTTTTGCCTTTGAAATGGCTATGCTCTTTTCATATTGAAGGTCTCTTCCTTGAGAACCTCTTAGATGCGACCCCTGAATCTTGGGTTTTCTTTGAATACACGGTTATTAATACCTGGTTTACTGAATAGTTCCAGAAGTGTTACAACTTATATAAACCTGCTTATCCTAAAGTTGCTGCTTGGATGACACTACGGCTTTGACAGATTAGGCTTAGTAACTGTTAAATACTTAAGAGAACAGTTATCTACAGTTAATATGGATTTCAGTTTTCTCCTCTTCTTCTCCACAAGGTGAAGTTCTCTCTTTGCCAGCTTTCGACTTTATACATCCGTTGAAGTTTATGGAAGAACGTTCACAATGTTAGCTAATTAAGCACAAAAGAATGTCGAATGCTGTATTTCTAACACACAATTATTTCTAACAGACCCTTACCAGATATATTTCTAACACAGAATTATGCAAAAAGGATAATCCTTCTAGGATTTTTACAGTCCAAACCTTGCCAGTTTTGTCAAACAGATAACTGCATCATTGGAGTTTCGTTTCCCTCTGTTTCTCTGAGTCGTGGTCTACATCAAAGTTAACTTCTGCCCTTTAAGGGAATCAGAGTAGTGGTCACAAACTTGCAATTCATAGTCTATGTATCGCTTGCCTCAAAGATTGCATACTCTGAAGGCATCAAGATGATCTCAACATGTTCGTTAGGTTCTGAATGGAACCTTTCTAAAACAAAACAAGCCATAGCAGGAGCACTTCAAGAGAAAGTTGTATATGTTTATGTGCTACTCGCATGGGACAAGCAAACACAGTTCGCCCCATCTTAAAGAATTTGGTGGCTCATTCTCACCACCTGAAAAGTTCCTAGATCCGCCATGGACGACAACTTCTTCAAGAGTACAGATCGAGTTACACTTTGATCGTGTGCATGTTAAGTTCATAATGTTAATTTTAAGAAGCGAGCAGTGCATCAGCAATCGACAGTCAAAATGTTTTAGATTTCATGCTTAAAACTAATACACATTACACATTTACAAGTTGCTCATAAATCAAGCAAGGATGTAAAACTAGGAAACCACTAAAGCATATGCACACATACAGGTATGAAAGGTTACGTATTTAGGCATCCGTAGAATGTGTAAGCGAATCCAGAATGCATGTCACCTAAAGCGACGACTCTAACTCCTCTTTGAAGCAAGGATAAGTAGCATTTCTCGCTGAAAGTTCGGAAGGATTGTACTGAGTGGGTACCAATAAAAACCTTATATCATTATCCATAGATGGGTAATATATAAAACGTATGTATGTGTGTACAATAACTCCTTGAGATTCAAGAACTCAAGACAGACATTAACTAAATGTTAGCCAAGGTTGCACCTACTTTTGAATCCGTTTAACAGTTCGAGAGTAAAATTCAGAAAGGATGAAGGTTTGGAATTTGAAATGCATCACATTAACAAGCCCATGAAGCAATTCAGTTTCATGTGCCTGATGTACCCAGAAGTATTCCTCAATTTGAAATGCAGCACATTAACAAACCCATGAAGCAATTCACTTTCATGAAGAAATACTCAGTGAGCCCCTTGACCATGTCCAGAATCCATTTGAAAAAGAAAAATGGACGTTTAATTTTTCTTTTTTGGTGTCTAAACATTAAAAAAATAATTTCTTTCTGAGATCTCCACTTAAAAATGAAGAATTTCTCCATATTTTAATTACGAGCATGTTGCTGCTCTTATTTATTCAGCATGTGGATGTCACCCCAGCCCCAGCTCCGACGTCGCATCACTGGAATATTGATGCTAACCAGAAAATAAGGGAGAGAGATCAACTAATGTTGAAGCATGATGTTCAGTATGCTACTAAAGGCTTATTTCGTCGTAAAAGTGCAATTACGGTTGACGAAAGCCGATGTAAACTCTGTGGTTGATGAGGCCTCATATATGGTGCAGATAACAGCGGAGATGGTCTAAATTTGTTGGGCTTACAGTGTCGTCGAACCCTACAGTACCATTTGTTAATTTCTTGATCTTGTGTCTGCAGTTGCTTATTGTTTATTGTAATGCGGAATGCCATTTTAATTTGGATTGTTAACTTCTGTGAATTTAAAATTTCCAAACGTTGGCAGCTCAAGCAGATGTGCCAAATCAGGTTTAACAGGCATTATAAGAGCTGAGCTCTCCAACAGAATCCTAGATTCGCCCATGGAAGAAATCATGCTAAAAGAGTGATTCACTCTGTGATTCCTTGTCTGGGACCCAACACCTGAATTGATTTTGGTTTTGTTTGAGGTTTAGGTCCTACACCAGCAAGCTGAATATCTCAGTTTTGGTTCGCTGACCCTTGAGGGATGAGAACTAGAATCTCTTTCTCGTGGGATTATGATTCTACTCTTGACCCAAACACACCCTAGAAAAATTTGAATCAATCCATCAATTATCCTTAAAAGGATTCATGAGAGAGGTCTCCATCAATTAACCAATGTACATTCCCAAAAAACAAGTCAAATGAAGTTCTACAATAATTAGTGTTTGCATCTTCTGAAAGCCCACGGATTGCACTGGTCAAAAACAAGTGAGACAGTTCAGTAAATGAATTGGATTTAGATTGGATATGGCTCGGCCGAAACCTATATAACCAGATAACAGGGTATATAATTGGCTTTCGAAGATTTGGATATGGATAAGAAAGGACAAACCATTATATAACACTACATCATAATGAGGCTGGAAGGCCCACTTAGGCTGGTAAACGAGCCAAACATTGGTTGGTCGTGACTTGACTTGTTTATTGACCTAACAGCTCGCCATCGGCTCGTTTGATGGACGAACAAATATCAAAACATCTCTCTAGAATTCAATATTTGCAAGTTTTGGAGATTTTGTTAGTAAGTAATCTATCGCAAACACAGATCTACAACAACAACTAAGCCTTTTCCCATGTTACATGAGATCGACTACATGAATTCTTTAGTTTCACGTAGACTTATCATGTATCATCCTGTCAGTTAACTTAATATAAACTAAATCATTCTGTACACACAGATCTACAGTTGAATATTTTTATAAAAAAATTATTGATTAGATCATACAATCAATTGATTTGATTGAATAAGAAAAACGTTTTGCATGTGATATTTCAAAATGTGAAAAAATCAATAATCCCAGGAAACCCATACAACTTTAAATCTCATTAGTTGGATTCGGTATCTGGAACAAATATGCGATTAATAATCAGATTGGTGTCTGATTCAGATTTTTAGATATATGCGACAGAGGTCCAATACTGGATGTTGAATCCATTAAAATCCGAAGAAATTAGTGAGCAATATTCAAATGAGCACCAAAAATCCTATTGGTTTTGTTGGATTCGCCGAATACCTGATTCTCTTTGCTTCTTGCATGGAACTGGTGATGGCCTCGGTGACTTGCAAACTTTTCAAGATGCAGCGAAATAATGCGGGTGAGGACATGAGGCTCCCACACAGGGGCTAGTACAGACGAATGCCGTGTATGTTTTCACTATTTTTCTCTGTTTCTCAGTGTCTATTTCAGTTCTGTATGTGCCTGCCTTTATAGGCAGGCGCTCCCCCATTCGTCGTGCTTATTCGCCTGTGGCTTCTCTCGTTTGGGAGCTGTAACGGATGACTGTTACCGGATTTTTCGATAACGGTCGTCCGTTACCAAATCTGGGCCTATCCTCAGGTAACGGCTGGGTGACCAATCCAACCGTTACCTGAGCCGAGAATGGCCACATACAGTAACATCTCCCACTTGGCCATTCGAGCCAAGTGTATCGACATACTGGTTTTTCTTCCAAACCACATCTCATATGGTGGAGTGAATACAGCTTTACAAGGTACTCTGTTGAGTATGTAAACAACTGTACTTACTACTTCTTCCCAAAATACCCTTGAAAGAGAGGCATCAATCAACATAGACCTTGTCATGTTTAGCAAGGTTCTGTTGTATCTTTCAGCTACACCATTTTGCTGAAGTGTCCTGGGCATTGTATTTTGTTTAGCAATACAAAAGTCTTTGCAAAATTCCAAGAATTCTGCCAAGGTATATTCACCTCCTCTATCTCATATGAAGACTTTGATCAAATACCCTAATTGATTTTCCACTTCTTGCTTATATTCTTTAAATGCCTCAAGTGCCTCTGATTTATGTGCTAAGATATATATATATATATATATACATATATCTAAAGTAATTATCGATAAAGGTTATAAAATAATCCTTTACACGAGTGTTTTTACTCTAAAAGGTCCACATAAATCTGTGTAAATAATTTTCAACAGCGTTGTTGCCCTTGTTGTTTCCTTGGGAAAGACTTTCCTTGTCATTTTTCCTTGTATACAAGCTTCACATTTGTTGAAAGTCTTTTCCTCAAATCCAGGCAATAAGTCAAAGTTGGATGATTTCCTCAACTTTTTCAGACTTATATGCCTTAGGAGTTTATGCCACATATTCACATCAACAGAAAAGACACTCTCAATATAAGTAGAAGATTGATGACTTTCATTATCTGATAATTTGAACAGTCCTTGTTCTACATCAAATTCTCTTAAAAATAAGATTCTCTCATGTTTACCCATAGTCACCTTGTTAGGTATAAACCTAACTTCAAAACCCTTCTTAACTAAGGCAGGGACCGAGACCAGATTGCATCTTATAGATGACACAATTAACACATCGGTCAGTATAATTGGTTTGTCTTGTACAAATATTCGGAAGGATGCAATACCCAGAACATCTGAGAAAGTATTGTTTCCCATATACACATGATATTCTATGGGTTGATATTCCTTCAGGTTCATTGCCCCTTCCTTAGTCTTCGAGATGTGTCTTGTAGTTCCTGAGTCTATCCACTAACCTGTCACTGGGCGGTCCAAGTATAGACATCTTGAAATCACGCAGATTATATCCTGCTTCTCTGACTGTTTGCGTTGTGGGTTGTTTTCTCTACTTTTCTTATTGCGGCAATCCCTTTTATAGTGTCTCATATTTCCACAGTTGAAATACTTGATTCGAGAAGCGGCTTCCTGTGATTTCTTAAAACTTTGATCACCTTTCGTGTTATTCTTACCTAACCTCTTATTTGGTTTCTTTTTTTGGTTGGATTTGAAGCTAGACGTTAACTCATCTTAGACTACTAACAATTTTTCCTTTTTGTTTTTGAGTATATGTTCTTGCTCAATTACTAGTTTTAGGGGCAACTCAGAAATGTTGGTTTTAGGCCCTAATCTTAGGGCAGTGGTGACTATGTTCCATGATAGAGATAGACTGTTCAGTATAGTTGATATCTGTATCAGTTTGAGGATGACTGATTTTGTTATGGCTAAGTCTCTAGCCATCACTAGTATGTGATTTACATGCTCTACTACATTTTCTCCTTCTTTCATTCTAAAGGACTTGTATTTCTGTAGTAGCAACTGCACATGTAATTTAACTGTTGTTTTCTGCCTCTAAACCTCTAAAAGAATGCTAAGAGATAAAATTGTAATTTTATCTATTTATCCTATTTTGTAATTTTGTAAAATTATGAGGACAAACTTGTAAAATTACTATTTGGTATTCTTGTAAAATTCGTAATTGATCGGGGTTAAAATCATAATTTTAATCCTCAAATCTGTAATTTTTCTAAAAAAATAGGGGTAAACTTGTCTTTTGGCTGAGTGGCAGAACTGAAATTATTGAAACTAGGTAGGATAAAATAGTAAAATGACAGCCCCCGATTTTTCAGTAAATTTAAAAAACAACCAAAGGTAAAACTGTCTTTTTACTGCAGCAACTGCATAATATCCAAAAAGGGACAGGGGCAATTTTGTTTTTTTGACACAAACCTAGAGGCAGTACGGTTTTCCAAACCGCAGTTTTTCAAAATAGCTGTTTTCGATTTTTTTTTTTAATGTAAAAACGCTTAAAAGCATTTTACATGGGGAGAGAGTGAGAGGGAGAGAGAAAGTCTCTCTAGAATGTTCAGAGAGAGAGAGATAAAAAGAGAGAGGGAGGGTGTCGGAGAGAGGAGGCCGGAGGGGATGCTCTGGCCATTCGTCGGTTATCGGCGGGTTCTTGACTTTTTCTATTACCGGCCTTTCTTTGCTTCGGCTCTTACAGACCTGCCTTTGGCTTCGGGTTTTTTTCGGCCTGTCTTTGACTTCAAACTTTTTTCGGCCTACCTTTGGTTTCGGGTTTTTTTCGGCCTGTCTTTTTTTTTTAGCTTTGCTTTCGGCTTTTTGGTCATGCCTATTTCGGCCTGTCTTAGGGTTTTGCTTTTGGCTTTTTGGTCGTGTCTGCCTTTAAGTTTTGCTTTTGCCGCTTCTACCGACTGCCGCCTTCTCTCTTCCGATTTTTTTTTTCGTTTCGTCTTTTCCTCTTTTTTTTTGCTAACTCTCTCACTCCTCTTGTAGAGAACGAGGCTCTGATACCATTGTTGGATTCGTCAAGTACCTGATTCTCTTTGCTTCTTGCAGGAAACCGGTAATGGCCTCTATGACATGCATACTTCTGAAGCTTCAACGAAATGATGCAGGTGAGGACACAAGGTTCCTATAGAGGGGCTAGGAGATGAATGCCTTGTATGTTTTCACTCTTTTTCTTTGTTTCTCATCTATTTCAGTTCTGTATGTTCCTACCTTTATAGGGTGCTTCCCCATTCATGAATACTCATTACCAAATCTAGGCTCGTCAGGTAAAGGTGGCCAGTGCAGCAGGTAAGCCCATAATAGCCACATACTAACGTGTTTAAGCCTCACTTAGTGCGAGAGGCTTAGAGAACCCTCGATCGCCATTTCAGATATGCGTGATCTACAAACGCGTCACTTAGCATGTGCTGTAATAGATTTTTTTTTTGGTGTCAATAACTACCAGAATCCACCTCCTTGGCCCACGTTTCCCTTCCATTTCGCTGTCCGTCACAACACTCCGCTGCTCCCACCATCCTCTATATCAACTGCTGATTTGTTTATCTCTTCACACACACACTTCTCACCAATCTCCTTCCTCTTCTTGGTCTTTGTGTAGTCGACCATTGACAGATTCAATATTATCATCAAAAAGAAAGAAATGTAGAATTCATATGAGAGAGAGAGTTCATTTATCGTTCTAAGCTCCCTGATATCGACATCCCGAACCATTTACCTCTCGAATACATCTTCCAGAACCTTGACGCGGTTCACGACAAGCCCTGGATCATCGACGGTTTCACCGGTACCGTCTACACCTATGACATGTTCAGTTCGCCGCCCGCCGGGGGCCCGCATGGCTGAAGAAGCTTGGCATCGCCCACCGGGACGTAGTGATGCTTCTTCTCCCCGGAGTTCGCGTTCACCTTACTCGGCACCAGCTTATGCGGCGCGACAGTCATGACGTGTAAGCCGTTTTACACGGCCGAGGAGATAGGCCGGCAGACGCGCGCGTGCAAGGCGAAGCACGTGGTGACGCTGTCAATCCACGCCGAGAAGTTGTCTGAGCTGCGGGCGAAGGACAGAGTGAAAGTCGTGTGCGTGGATGTAGACGTGCCGGAAGGATGCCTGGAATTCTCGGTGCTGAGAGATGCCAGAAAGAAGGAGAAAGAGGACATTGAGGTGTTGCCGGAGGACACTGTGACGTTGCCGTACTCTCGGGGACGATGGGGCTGCCGAAAGGGGTGATGCGGACGCACAAAAGGATGGTGACGAGCATAGCGCAGATTGTGGACGGGGAGAACCCGAACATGCACTTGGAGAAGGAGGACGTGCTGCTGTGCGTGCTGCCTCTGTTTCATACATACGCGATGACGTCGCTGCTCGAAAGAATGGGGAGGGGGGTGATGGTGGTGATCATGAAAAAGTTCGAGATAGGTGCTATGATGGCGTTGGTGGAGCGCCACCGGGTGACCATAGCGCCGTTGGTGCCGCCTATCATGTTGGCCATGGTGAAGAGCCCCCACGTCAACCGCTTCGACCTTTCATCTATCAGAAGGGTGGTTTCCGGTGCCGCGGCAATGGGGAAGAAGTTGGAGGACGCCGTCCGTGCCAGGATCCCCAGCGCCACCATTGGCCAGGTGACCAGCTGTCTCTCTCTCTCTCAAAACGATATAACAAAATTTTTGGTATTTTTTTTGGGGAGGGGGGATGTTTGCATGAGGAGGCCGAAGCCTTAACACAGCCACGTATGTACCCCTGGGAGTGGAACTCCCCACCAGCCTAATGCGGCCGTGAGTTTGAAACTGCGTTTCCGAACGACAGACACTGCACGGTTTCAGACGACCAGTTCATACCGGTCTGAAACTGCCAAGTTCTTCACTGGTTCCGGTCACGATTCTGGGTCCTGCTAGTTTGGGGCCCAGTTCAGGTTCATTGTGTGTGTGTGTATTCGTGTGTTGCGGGAGTTTATATATGTCTAGCTCAGTGCGTGTATGTGTGTGGAATGTCAGCTTGTGTGGATTGGATAACAATGATGACGTAAGCTAATTGAGAAAATTTATGGACTCGGTTATGGAATGACACAGGCTGGTGCATTATCAATGTGATTGGCCATCGCCAAGGAGCCCTTCAGCGTCAAGTCAGGCTCATGTGGCACCGTTATAAGGAACGCAGAGATGAAAATAGTCGACCCCGAGACCGGAACCTCCCTGCCCCACAACCAACCAGGGGAGATTTGCATCCGGGGTGCCCAAATTGTGAAAGGTACACCTCTAATTATAACCCATCTATTTGTTTGTCTATACAAATCTCATTTCCTTTTAGCGTTCTTCTACACTCTTTTAAAGTACCCAACTGTGGGTTAAACAAAATGAGGGAGTTGAAGCATACCTAACCTAAGTTGGCCAATTTTGTTTCGGGTTGATCCACTGTTTTAGGTTACCTGAATGACCGGAGTCGACGGAAAGGACGGTAGATAAAGATGGATGGCTGCACACAGGTGACATCGGGTACGTGGACGACGATGAGGAGCTCTTCATAGATCGGCTGAAGGAATTGATTAAGTACAAAGGGTTTCCGGTTCCCCCTGCCGAACTGGAGACTCTACTCATCACTCATCCTGCCATTGCTGATGCCGCCGTTGTCCCGTAAGTACCCGTCTGATAGTATGAATATCACGAACATGCCCTCCTTTCTCGAACCGGGCATTAATTTAGTTAAAAGCCCAGAACCTGCTCTGCTTGTGTCCATTTTCAGCACTGAGCAACACCCAACCTGGATCCGGATCCAAAATTGATGGATACATATCCAACCCAAATTTGTTTACAATTGGCACTCAATTATCTCTTCAATTGCTTCATGATCGTGCAAACATATAGGCAGCTTATCATAGTTGTAGAGAATGGTATCATTATTCGATTCTCTCCTAGCGCGGGACATTGTTTTGGATTAGATTTCGGGTTTAGATCCCAGCCACATTGGTCTATGTGTATGTTGTCGTTTGTTTGTTGATGCATGCAGGTGGTGCTTTACAAGAAGATGCACAAGGTCTTTTTCTTGCAAGCTATTCCAAAGGTACCATCTGGGAAAATTCTAAGGAAAGATTTGAAATCCAAGTTATAGCTTGTACACACTAAGAGCAAGAACTAAACCATTCATTCGCTTCTAATTGTAACATCGATATCCCGATATCCAAAGTCAAGAGATCGACTGCTCGACCTGTAAAATGTTGGAATTAATTATCTTTCATGTTTGTTTTATCAATAAGCTTTGTTTGTGATATGAAGGCCAAAACGGAATCCATAGCACTACATTATTATGAGGCTACAATGTCACATTTTATTGAATTTTCTTACATGACTGATATACATGAATAGGTAAAGCCCAACCATGACTCTGATTAGCATTTGGATGTGAGTTTGAACAATGAACTAGGGCTATTAAATGAATCGAGCTGCTCGTACATTGGCTCGATTCAATTTAATCGTGTTTGGGTTAGGAACCTTAAATGAACTGAATATTAACAGTGTGCGCTTGGCTCATCTCAGCTCGTAAAGTTCACCAACAAGTACTAGCTCTTTGTGAATGTTCATCTCCTTGTAGACTCGTAATTGTGTGTAAAGCTTCTCTGTGCTGCTTGATTTTCTAATGGTGAAAGTAAATCATCTTCACATGCTCCTCTACGCAGTAGCAGGACCTCGATTTGAACATGACCTAAAATGAAAACAAACACGATTTTGAACATTAAGTTTGAACTCAGCTCGTTATGAAATAACAAATAGTTTGCTAACATGTTCAAACATAAATTAAGCACGAACTATAGCTTTATAGGTGGTTCAGTTACAGACGAAACTGACCCGGAACGAGTAGGTGGTTCAATTACAGTTCCTCCTCCCACAATACCCAACCAAAACCCGAACCACGATTGGCAGTTCAAACCACCAGTTCCTGTTTCATTTTATAAGGCTTTTCAATTTATTTCTTTTATATTTCCCGGATTTTTCAGTTTTTCGTTCGAACCAGAACTGTAACTGGAGCTGGGTGAAAAACAGTTCGATTGTGGTTCATGTTTCTGAGCAAACTGAAACTGGACATGTCTAAGTGTGTGTCTACCTAGCCCGATAGCTTTCCTTATAATCAAGTTACGCCATTCTCTCCCTCTCGATTTTCTTTTATTTGTTTTTTTCCTCAAAATATGTTGTCAATACAAAACTCAATGTTCGTATGATTATAGAATGTACAATAAACTTGATAGTTTTCTTTGCGTCAATATCATATATAAATAAAGTATAACGATGTTCTAAATGGATCGTAGATTATTAGAATTATTATGAGGGCCGAAACCACAAAGTGTTAAGCAGAACAAGCAGAAAGAGACCACAAGTAAGCGAACAAGCTTCCTCCAATTGGCCCCTTTTTTTGATCTCATCTCCTTCATATTCTGAACATAAATACCTCATAATCACCAAAGAAATGTTGCAGCAAGCAACCCCAAAATGATGTAGTATCTCAATGACACAAAATTTCTTGCTCCTTGATTCCCTGAAGCAGAAGCAGGAGCAGGAACAGGAGCAGCATTTGGTGATGATAACCCACCTGCATCAAAATTTCATCAAACGGATCATCAGCATAATATCCCTTGCAAGGATTATTAGAATGAGAAAAAGGGATTTAATTTTAAAAGGAATATTTTCAGATAGACCTGATGATATCCGGTATCCAAGATACTGAATGTGATTAAGTGTACACATTTGGATTTGGTTTTACTCCCTAATATCTGAATCCAGATCCATTTACATATATAATATCCTTTTCCTGATGGGCTTTCGTGGCCATTACATCTGTCGAGCTTGCTATTTTGTTTCGAGACGAATATAATATTATTCAGGCTCGATTTTGGATCAAGTGACACAATTTGCGCTACATTTGAGTCTACAAGTTTACCATGTGTTTGCGAATCATTACACTAATTTCACACTCCGATTCGGGATTATTGTTGAAACGTTAGATCTAGCCAAATATTTAGTTTAAATATTTCATATTCCTAAACATATATGAAACAAACCAGAAACTCTTTGGGTTATAAATATTGAAGGAAATAAAACAACTTCAGCCATTCAAAATAAAAGAATAATGGGAAACGATTTAGACTAAAACTTCCACGATATAGAGCATCACTTAAATTAAAAAACAAAACACAGTAAGAGTGTGTGTATATATATATATATATATATATATATATATATATATATATATATATATATATATATAGATAGAGAGAGAGAGAGAGAGAGAGAGAGAGAGAGAGAGAGAGAGAGAGAGAGAGAGAGAGAGAGAGATAGCTTAGTCATATGTATAATTTTACATGGTGTATAATCGTGCATAAATAATTTCTCATTTCATATGGTTCTACTGGTCGCCATCATTGTCTACTATCTTTTACTACTTTTCTATTTTTCAAAACCACCTTAAACCAATAAAAACATAAAGAAAGTATATATACACGGCCCGACTTCTGGTGAATGAGTCCTCCAAAGAAATAGCGAGGGGTGTGCCCGCTGCAATGTGGTCCTTAATCCAAAGAAATGGGCATTAGACATTTCATAATTACTAGACCCTACATCAGTGGGGGATCCAAAAATTTGCTTCGGGTGGGGCATCTTCATGTTCAAGTGGTGCAGGCTTTAAAATTTTAATTTAAAAAAAAATTCAATATAAAGAAACAAATTTTCAGAATTTCAAGTGGGACGGTTGCACACCCCCCCACAATATACAATGCGGATCTACCAATGCCCGACCTCCTTAGTGTTGGAAGTAACCGTAGACATACATGCATAATAAAATAATATGCAACAAATGTAAACATGCCCCAATCATAAACAACTGTAGATCCAAAATAATTCATAGTCAAGCCATACGGAAAACAAAAACAGAAGCAAAATCAAAAACTTATTTGTGCGAGTCGCCCTTACGAACTTACCTTAGAGAAATCAACACTCCTCTAAGAATACGTACGAGTACCTACTTCTTCCTCCTAGGATAAAATGCACACACAACTCGAAAAGCACGTACTTAGCTTCAAGTCGACCTCAAACACAATTCAGTCGCCTATGAATAGAGCATAAAAAGAGACTATCCACACGCACAAGGACCAAAACAATACCATGAGCGAAGAGACAGAACTAGGAGACGGGAAGAGAGAGAGAGAGAGAGAGGGAAACTTTGTGTTTAAGGAGGATCCCTAATCACCTATTTATAGGTGCATGTATGGATCACGAATTATTGATCTGATCCAAATGATATATCGCTTTATACTCAACCGTCTCGTTTTATCCGTAACCACCCCACCTTATCCGGAATCATCTCATCTTATCCCTATCCATGACTTTTAAAAATTCTTAACCGTTAAATCAAAAGTTTTTCGTGCAAAAAGATAGATCAATACCTAAGAACCAAATACAAACCCAAACCACAAGCCCAAGCTTGGCCCGACAGCACGTTCACACTTGTGTGTGGTATAACATGTCATCCCCAAGCTCTTAACTAAGGTTAATGAGCTATCAAATATTTAAAAGGACATGCGGGTTTGTCACATCCATCAATATGGGACTAAACTTTGTCTATTGTTGGTCATCTTTTGCACAAGTCCCTCTTATATTACTTTTATACTTTAGGACTTTTACATATATTAATAAAAGTACTCTTATAATCAAGGTTTGAACCGTTACTTGAGTTATCAAATATTACCTTTACATGAACTAGGTGAACATATGTCTTGAACCTGAACCTTGAGTGCAAAAGTATCCATTGGTAACAACATAATTAAAGGTTATGACATGATGTATAGGTGTGATGCATTAATAGTCATGCATTCATATCCTTTATCATTATTGATTTAAGAGAATAACTCAATTCCCCTTTTGTAGTCATACAATGTTAATCACTTAGTTGGGCATCTTCAAGGATATATTGCTAGTATCCTGTTCTATGACTCAATCTCATTTAAAAAATGATCTCTTGCTAAACATGTAGTTATGAAACTTTAGGTTAATAAGGGACACACAATTACTTAAAGTATCACATAATACAAAGTGTCATCCTATTTACCCAAAATCTTGTTACTACTATATTGAACATACTCTGTTGGATCTCCACTCAGTTAGGTTGGGTTGTTACTGCTTGTGAATAAATCATCGGTTTCAGTCTCATCCCCAACCTCAATTTCTTAATTAAAGCTACTGATAAACCTTTAGTCAAAGGATCAATTATGTTATCTTTGGATCCAATAAAATCTATAATCATGACCCCATGAGACACAAGAGTTCTTACAAACTTTAGTGTGACTTGGATGTGTCTCTATTGCTTTTAGTTGTAGTTGAAACTACTGATCTTAGTAATTATAGTAATACTATCACAATGCACTGAAATTGTAAGAAGCGACTTTCTTAGCCTAGGTAAACAGGACATAAGTCCCTTAAGCCATTCAACTTCTAATGTGCTCTCATCCAAAGCATATAGTTCTGCCTTCAAGGTATAACGGGTCAAAATAGTTTATTTCTTTGATTTTCAGATGACAGCATCACCACCCAAAAGAAACACATATCTAATGACTCCATTACTCCCAAAATTCTTTATTAATCAATTAATATTACTAAATTCTTAAAACACTAAAGGATGTTTACAATAATATAATCTAAGGAAAGTTGTTCCCTTCACATAACGAAACACTCTATCTAGAGCTTCCTAATGGATTCTATCTAGAAAACTGGTGTATCTACTCAACTTAGATACAACAAATGCAATATCTGATCGTGTACAGTTGGTTAGATACATTAAACTACAGATAATCTTAAAATATCATAGTTGAGACATAAGAATTCCACTTTTATTATTATATAAAGCGTAAGATGAATCATATGGAGTCTTAAGAGGTCTATAATTTGTGTATCCAAATTTTTCTAAAACTTTCTCAATGTAGAGAGACTAAAATATTACTATAGCATCAATAGATCTTGTGATTTTAAGCCCTAAAATCACATCAACCACACCTATATCTATGTCCTTCATCTCAAACTTACTACATAAAAATGACTTAATGTCATTTGTTATTCTCATATCGGATTCAAATAACAATATATCATATACGTATAAGTAAAGAATGATGAAAACATTATTGATCGACTTGCAGTAGACAAGCTTATCATAATCATTAGAGATAAAACCAAATGATCTCCCATAATCAAACTTTTCATGTAATTGTTTAAGGAATTATTTCAAGTCATATCATTATTTAATAATCATACACACCTTAGACTCATTCCCACGAGCCACAAATCCCTCTAACTAATCCAGATAAATTTTCTCATAAAAATCACCATACAAAAAAGTGATCTTCATATCCATTTGAAGGATTGTGAGGTCATATATGGAGGCTAGTACTATAAGCACTCAGATGGTGATCATTGGAAAAACTAGGGAATATATATCAAATTAATCTATTCTTTTCTTTTGTATGTATCCATTAGCAACTAATTTAACCTTATACTTATTGATTGTTTCGTCTGCATTCAATTTCTTCTTAAAGATTCACTTGCAACCTACACTAGAACAATCATGAGGCAAATCCATCAATTCAAGTAACATTAGAGAGAATTTATTGGATTTCATCATTAGCAACTTTTTTTCAAAACGTATCCTCAGGTGAGGTCATAGCCTACTTAAAGGTGACATAATCATCCTCAATATTGAAAGTAACAAAGCACTTCTAAAGTAGTTTGATATTCTAGGTCGTTTACTTCTTATTGGTTTAGTTATTTTCTCAAGATCATCTAATCTGGAAACAATACAATCAAGGCCACCTGCCATATTTATCATCTTTTATATATGATCGAGAATAACACCAATAATAGAATCATAACCTCTAAAAGATATACTTTAAGAAACTCTAGTCTTCATGAAAAATACATTCTTAAATAATATAGCATCATGAAGCTTAACAATTGTGTTAACGTTTATGCATAAACATCAAATCTAATGATCAAGAATCTGTATGCATAACTTGTTTTAACGTAAACTAGAAATATAACATCTACTATTTTAGATCACAATTTCTTTCTCTTATGTTGACGGATGAGTACTTTGACAAGAACTTCCACACTTTGAGATATTTGAGATTGATATTTCGACCTTTCAAAAGCTTAAAGGAACTACTTTTCTTATGTTTATGAGGAACTCTATTCAAAATATAACAAATCATATTTAAAGCTTCCCTCACATGTAGGTAGAGAACTCAAAATTTTGAGATAAAATATTAATCATATCACACAAGGTTATATTCTTTCGTTTAGCTAATCCAGTAGATCGAGGAGAGTACAGAACAATAACCTCATGAACAATATTGTTGTTTTGACAATATACTTTAAAATGATTTGAGGTACACTCTCCTCTCTTATCGTATCTTAATAGTTTAAGTACCTTGCTTATTTGAGTTTGTACTTTATTTCTAAATATTTGAAACTTTTCTAAGGTTTCATCTTTACTTTTAACTAAGTAAATATAATAATATCTACGACAATCATCAATAAACATAATAAAATGTCTTTTGTTATGCCTTGTAGTCATTCCATTAAATTCACAAATACCATTGTGCACCAAATCCAAAATATCGGATTTCCTTTCAACCGTATGAAAATGTTTAATAGGTTGCTTCGTTTGCATAGATATAATACATTTGTGTTTTCTATCCATGATAATTTTATGGATAAGATTTAAATTCATCATTCTTTTTATGCAATCAAGGTTTACATAACTCAATCAAGCATGTCATACATCAAATGATTCAACATTTTACACTAAAGAAGAAGATGAAGCGGAAGTAGAGGCTTATTATTATTAATATTCATACAAAAATCAATAATGGGTTTTACATGATTTTTAAACAAATTCTCTACATCACACAAATAACTCTTATCAAAGAAACACCAAGTATTAAGTCGTGTAATAATGACTTTATTATATTTACAATCTAACCTTAATCCCTTACTAAAGCAAGACCATTATCGGATATTCCGACGAATCATTGAAATGTGTTTAACTCACTAAAGAGTTAAAACCTTTCTTGAAAAAAACTTTAAGTCCACAAACCTTTCGCCCTCGACTTCAAAAGTCAAATGATCTCCTAAGATAATTGTTCATATAAATATGACTTGGTAAGACACAAATAAAGACTGGTTAATACATACGTGCACATTAGACCCAGTATTTACTATCCAACATTGTAACTTATAAATATAAGGAGATGGGGTTTAAGAGATATATACCCGTCACTAGTAGGTACAATGATCACCACCATATTGAGCATAGCTCCTTCAGTAGTCGCAGGTTTCTTGATTTTTTTAGAGGAACATTTTCTCGCCCAATATCCAACCTAACCACAAAGCAAACACAATTTGTTTTTGGCTTTCTTTTGGATCTTGGCTTTTGGTTTATCCTTTGCTTGTTTTCCCTTAAGATTACTAGATTGTTTCCTTTCGATCGTTAGGTTAACCTTAGATGTGATGTCTACAAGTATAACATATTTTTGACTTATATGCTCTTCATCTATTGCTATGTCTATCATTAGATCGTTAAGGGTCATCTTACCCTTCTTATTTTTGATATCTAGGTCGAATCCCTCGAAAGACTTAAGAAATTTCGTTATAATAGACATAATAACAAACACTTCAAGAAGCTCCATTTTGGCTTTCTTTATACCATGACATAAAAACTGAAACTCGTGGGCCTGTTCGATCACAAATTTCCTCCATACCATTTGATAATTAAGGAACTTAGCCACGAAATACTTTTGAAGACTAAGGTCTTCAATATTGCATTTTCGATCCAAGACAACCCACATATCTTTCGCTATCATGAAAGGTAAAGAACTATATATATCAAATAAAATATTTGATAATACTGATAAAATACAATAGAGACACATTATATCCTTCTCCTTCTACTCGACGATTCTATCTAAGCTTTTAGGGTTAGTATCATCGAGTTGGGGACAATCTGACTCGATGTACAGATGAAACCCTAACATGATTAACTACATTTTCATATGCTACTACCAACATTTAAAATGTGTAACGACAAACTATTCCGGTATCAAGGTGAAGTTGATATTAGGTCGGAGGGTTACAGTTCTAGACATGTTTATACGGTAAAAGATAATTTCTCTAAGATTGTTGGAACTAACTATAGACATACATGCTTAATAAAATAATATGCAATGAATGTAAACATGTAACAATCATAAACAACAATCGTAAATCCAAAATAAGCCATAGTCCAATCGTACGAAAAACAAAATAAAAATCTTATCTATGCAAGTCGCCCTTGGGGACTTGCCTTAGAGAAACCAATGCCCCGCTATGAGTACGTATAGCTACCTATGGCTTTCTCATAGGATAAAACATACACACAACTCAAAGAGCATGTGTCTGGATTCGAGTCGATCTCGAACACACCTCAATCGCCTATGGTTGGAGCAAAAAGATAGACTATCCACTTGCACATGGACCAGAACAATACCATAGACAAAAAGACAGAACCAGGAGACAAGAAGAGAGAGAGAGAGGGAAACTGTGTATTTAGGGAGGACTCATACTCAATCATCCTGTCTCATCCAAAAGTGCCCCACCTTATCTAGAACTATGTCATCTTATCCCTATTATGATCGTAAAAACTCTTCACCGTTAGATCAAAAGTTTCATACAAAAAGATAGATCAAGACTGAAACCCAAGCCATAAGCCTGACCCAATGTGCATGTGTGTGGTATAACATGTCCTCTCCAAGCTCTTTTAACTAATGTTCATGAGCTACCAAATATATAAAAGAATATGAATGTTTGTTACATCCATCAATATGAGACTAAACTTTGTCTCCTCTTAGTCACACAAGTCCCTCATTTGTTATTTTTTAGACTTTAGTACTTATATATATATATATATATATTAATTAATTATTTATTTAGGGATAATAACATGTATTAAATGCATATTAAATCTAGCACTTAGTTCATATATGGATCTGATTGCCGAAGCTCTCGTGGATTATTTGCAATGGTTCGTATAAGTTTATATATAAGTTTATGAAGAAATAGCAGAATGTTGAAGAGGAAACTGTATGAAGGAATAGCAGAATTATACAAACCATCAGTATCGTAGTCCAGGGTGGTGACAATCTTATCTTTGTGCTCTTCTAGAATGCCATTGGATGAAGGTATTCCGCCATCTGGGCCTATTGCGTAGATGACATTTGATAGGGGGGTGCCCACCTTCAACTGGAAAGTCAGATACAGCCTAGGTGACACGGACACGATGGTCATGTTGGCTAGGCTCAGTGTACCTTGGTCCGGTAAGACCATGCTCGGGTTGCGCCCCTTCAAGTAGTACTGCTTGATCACTCCTCCGGTGCTCGTCGGCCAACCGACTACTGCACTCGCAACAACCATCCTGCCGCTCTCCGAGAACCCCATACCGACCCATGAACCCGGGTTTGGGGTCGATAGCACGAACGTCCACAGACCCGTCACGGTTTGTTTATACTGCACGCATAGACTTGATCTAGTTAGATCTAGTCGTGACACCCAAAACCAGAACCAAGCCAAGCTTTTCCCCGAACAAAATGAGTTAAATGTATGTACTATAATTAGTTAAAGTTACAATACATATCAGTGTATACTTGTATTTAAATATAAATATTGCATGACAATTATCTGGTGTTTGGTAGTAGACCTTGGAATTGGAATTCCAGTTTCCCTTGGAAGAAAATCAGAGGAAAGGTTGGTTGTGGCGAAGATTCTCTTATAACCAGTTGGAGCCAATGATCGATTAAGCAGGAAAAATAAGGGAAAGTGAAGATTGAACGCTTACTCTAAGGATGAAGTTTTGAGGTTCCCAGACGGAGACACAATGGAAGGATGTGGTGTTGTATGTGGATAACCTGGACGGATCCAAATTGGTGTTGCAACTATCATTTGAATCTACGCAGAGGAAGGACAAGATAAGCCATAAAAGCAAAAGAAGGTTCTTCATCTCTCTCTCTCTCTCTCTCTCTCTCTCTCTCTCTAGCTCTGCATGCGTGCGTGAGAGTGTGATAGAGATACAATTGCCGGGGAGGGGAAGATATAGATGAGAGCAGAGGAAGTTAGGGAGGAAGAGGAGGCTCATTTGTGTGTGTGGTGGGGGGGGGGGGGGGGGGGGAAGTGTGTAAGCAGAAAGAATGGGAAGGTATGTAGTTGACCATTTTTTCTTTATTTAATGTTGTACTTACGAAGCTTTGATTCAACGTGGATGTTTTTCATAATTAAATATTTCTACTTGTATGATTTCTAAATGTTTCTTGTGTGTGTGTGTGTGTGGGAGAGAGATGATAGCTGGGTTCCATGGTGTCATCTGTTGGATCTACTTTAGCTGTGAATCTGTATATTTCTTCTCTTATAGTTTTTTTTTTCATTTTGATTTACCATTTCTATTACATGCTGCATTGTTTTTATCATTTTTTCTCGCCTTTAATTTATTGTACTTGTTAAAATAATAAAAAATATGGGTAAATTTACTCTTAAATCACCTGTTAGATTAGATTTAGACCGGCAGAAAGCTCATTCTAAGTATTGCTTCGAAGTGAACGAACCAAAATATGTCCTCTCAATACGTTGTTTCTGCTTTTGATTTATTTTTCATTTTTGTTCTTGCTACATTGTTTTCTTATTTGTTTTTCACCTCTTTTATTTGTTGCATTTGTTAAAAAAAAACAATTGAGGGAAGATACATGTAGATTATCAACCATCCAACCTAACTCAGATCGGATGAGTTGTTGCATACATCTATATCGTATAGCACAAATTTACTTTATTATTTCAGCACTTTCGTCTTTGAGAACAACTATTAAGGTGATAAAGTAAAAGTATTTAAATACACATGTTACATCAAATGAAAAATACAAATACATAATGGTATTTTTAACTCAAATCTCTTTTATTAATCAAATTAATCAAACGGTTGAAATGTTTACATGGATGAAGTTGAAGTATATATATATATATATTGCAAGGTGAGAGCAAATATGTAGATGAGGGGAAGGGAAAGAGAGTTGACGGAGTGCTTTGGTGGGCAAAGTGCTTGTAAGCATTACGGCTTACTGCTATAATATGCTTGTTTATAGCCGTTATGTTAGTTGGACCTATTTTTTTCAATTAAAATCATATTAATACGACTTATTCAGCGGTTTTGGCTTTCGTAACATCAACAAAAATAAGGAATGTAACAATTTGCGGGGACCAATCAAATGATCAAATTAGCCGTTATTTTAGTTGGACCTATTTTTTTTCAAGTAAAACCATATTAATACGACTTGTTCAGCGGTTTTGGCTTTCGTAACATCAACAAAAATAAGGTATGTAACAATTTGCATACATCTATATCGTATAACACAAATCAACTTTATCATTTCAACCCTTTCTTCTTTGAGAACAACTATTAAGGTGATAAAGTAAAAAGTACATGCTACATCAAATGAAAAGTACAAATGCATAATGGTACTTTTAATTCAAGTTTTTCTTATTGATCAAATTAATCAAACGGTTGAAATGTTGCATGGATGAAGTTTAAGCATTTATACACACACACACACACACACACACACATATATATATATATATATATATATATATATATATATATATATATATATATATTTTTTTTTTTGCAAGGTGAGAGCAAATATATAGATGAGGAGAAGTGAAAGAGAGTTGATGGAGTGCTTTGGTGGGCAAAGTGCTTTTAAGCATTACGGCTTACTGTTATAATATGCTTATTTATAGCCGTTATGTTAGTTGGACCTATTTTTTTCAAGTAAAACCATGAAAATACGACTTATTCAGCAGTTTTGGCTTTCGTAACATCAACAAAAATAAGGAATGTAACAATTTGCGGGGACCAATCTAATGATCAATTTTTTTTATTTAGTCTAGTTCGTATATCTCCAACGGGAAGTGGTGAAATTTGGATGTCTTATAAATTAATCACTTCTATTTACATGGTATATGAATTTGTTGTTGGAAAAGTATTTCTACATGTGTAATAGAAATTTACAATTACAACAATTATTAATCCAGTAATATTGTTTCTGATTTTATAAATTGTGTGTGTTTTACTTGTTCTCTCATCAGTCAAATCTAGTTTTGCCAACGCCTCCAATTGTCATTGGTTTCCACCACGGCCTTCCGCCAACCATAATCACCTCCACCTCCCACATGCCATCATCATCAGCACCATGGAATAGCCTGGGGTGATTGTTATTTAGAGCATATGGTTGAGTCTTTTTCCCAAGTGGCTGACTTTTGTGAGAAGGCAATATTAAATAGACGTAAACTCAAAGAGGTAAAGAAAGTCCTCAAAGTATTAAATAGGGCTCTTGACTTGCGTGATAAGTTCGACACCAGGGGCATACATTCCCGGCTTAATTAATCTTCATGCCTTTCATAAATTCAAGTATGAAAGGTCGTGGGGACTATTCAATACTGGGAAGGATAAGAGACTGCATCCGGGCATGCTTTTGTTTCTCGCGTGATTTTTATCAGTGTAGTTAGATTCTAGGGTTTGGGTAATTCCCTGGACGGAAAAAGGAAAAAAAGAGGGAAAATTAACAAAGTTAGCAAATTTTTAAATAATTTCAGCTATTTAGGGTACTAAAAAAATCATATGATGCACCGAGAGCCTTAGCTCAACGGCAGGGTGCTCTAGTGCTGTTGCTGCTGGTGGGGAGTTCGATTCCCAGGGCGTTAGTCTTCGTTCTCCTTGTAAAAAAAAATTATATGTTGGAGGTTTGCTTAATCGCTGCTTGCTAACAAAAAGAAAAAATCAAAAGCTATATAACTACTTTCTTTTATAATTTCAGTGTAGTATCAATGAAAAATAATGTAAAAAATGGTTTAACAACTGAAGGAAAGGCTGGAGGAGTTGACTTACAATTAGTTCCTCTTCTGTCGATATCTTTTTCTCTCTTTTAATAAGCAAGCTATGGTTAGGAAGACCACAGTTTTTGATGTCGGGATCTTCCACTTCAAAGTATTTTTGAGTCGACATCTACCAAACAATCAATCTCCGTTTGAGCACCATTCGTGACGTCAGGATGCTTTTCTGGAACTGGTAAGAAAATCGATATAAAGTAGAAATTGCAAGGACGAAAAAGCTCATTGAGATCGTAGCCACTGCTAAAGTCAATGTGACCATCACCCTTCTTACAATGGAGGAAGTAGGAAATGCCGTCAATGTCAAGTTCGTCGGGTGCGGGAACTAATGTCCATTACAAGTGATCTGGTCTCTCTCTCTCTCACACACACACACATATATAAGAGAGAGACACGGCTGAAAGATCTAAAACATAACACTTTGGAAATTACAATAATGCTCTGATTAAACAGGAGATGCATGCCTGTCTTTCCCAACAATAACTTATATATGAGGATCAAAACCACATAAATGTACGACAAATGCAAAATAAAGTGAGTTCACAAGTACACACACACACACACACACATACATATATATATATATATATATATATATGTAGAGAGAGAGAGAGAGAGGGAGAGAGCACGCTAAAGGATCCGAGAAAAGAGCATAATACTTTAGAAATCACAATTGTCTCTAATTAAACAGGACCACAACCACAAAATGTATGGAAAGAGTGCAAAACCGAATAAGTTGAAAAGTATATAGACACACGCATATATAGACACGTATAGAGAGATAGATAGAGAGAGAGAGGGGAGGAGAGAGAGAGGCACGGCTAAAAGGAGTTACAACAAACAACAACTAAGCCTTTTTCCATACTAGAGGGGTCGGCTACATGGATTCTTTGTTTCCATAGATCCCTATCATGTGCCATGTTAGCAGTTAACTCCCAATAAGCTAGATCATTCTTTATTGTTTCTTTCCAACACTTTTGTGGTCGTCCTCTACCTCTTTTAATACTTTCCAAATTTAGTTTTTCTAACCTTCTTACAGGTTCTTTTGATCTTCTTTCTATATGCCCAAACCATCTTAAACGATATTCTCTCATTTTATCCTCTATTGGTGTCACTCATAATTTTTTCTAATAACCTCATTATGTATATGGTCTTTTCTTGTATGACCACTCATCTATCTCAACATCTTCATTTCTGTCACAGACATCTTTTGTACATGTTGATGATTAACTGCCCAATACTCAGAACCATAAAACATGGCAGCCTAATTGCTGCTCTATAATATTTAGCTTTTAACTTTAATGGTATCTTCTTATCACAAAGAATACCTGATGCTCCTCTCCATTTTAACCAACCAACATTAATTCTATGTGTAACATCTCCATAAATTCTTCCATCACTCTGAAAAATTGACTCTAGGTATTTAAAACTTTCCTTTTGGGGAATGCAATGTGTGCCAATTTTAATTTCCATGTCCTCTGAAGTAACCAAATGATCAAACTTACATTCCATATATTCTGTCTTTGTTCTACTAAGTCGGAGGCCTTTGCTTTCTAATGTTTCTCTTGATAGTTCCAATTTTCTATTAACTTTTTCCTTAGACTCCTCCACTAATACAATGTCATTTGCAAATAACATACACCAAGGTACTTCATCTGGAATATGTTTTGTTAACTCATCCATCACCATTATAAATAAGTATGGACTTAAAGTTGATCCTTGATGTAACCCAATATTAACTTCAAAGAAGTCTGTCGTTCCTTCATGAGTCCTCACACATGTTTTTGCACCATCATACATGTCTCTTATAAGGTTAATATATGTCAATGGGATACCTCTTTTTTCTAAAGTTCTCTAAAGAACCTCCCTCGGTACTTTATCATAAGCTTTTTCTAGATCAATAAATATCATGTGAAGGTCTTTCTTTTTTACTCTAAAATGTTCCATAAGACGTCTCAAAAGGTGAATCGTTTCAATAGTTGATCTGTCTGGTATGAATCCAAATTGGTTCTCTGTTGTACTTGATACTTGTCTTAACCTACATTCGATAATTCTTTCCCATAATTTCATAGTATGACTCATTAACTTGATACCTCGATAATTCACACAATTTTGAATGTTTCCCTTGTTCTTATATATGAGTATAAGTATACTTGCTCTCCATTCCTCGGGCATCTTTTGGTTTTTTCCATATTTCATTAAATAGTCTTGTGAGCCAAGTGATTCCTATTTCTCCTAGTATTTTCCAAACTTCTATAGGAATATTATCTGGTCCTACCGATTTACCACCCTTCATATGTTTAAGAGCCTCTTTGACTTCATTCTTTTGAATACGTTGGTAGAAATTGTGATTTATATACTTTTCTGACTTAGTTAAATCTCCTAAACTAATACTAACATCTTTATTTTCATTAAAAAGATTATAAAAATAGTTTTTCCATCTATTTCTTATATCATCATTTGCCACTAGAATTTTTTTATCCTCGTCTTTTATGCATCTAACATAATTAAGATCGTTAGTTTTCTTATCTCTAGCCCTAGTCATCCTAAAAATATCTCTTTCACCCTCTTTTGAGTTGAGTTTTTTATATAAGTCCTCCCAAATCTTAGCTTTTGCTTCACTAACGGCCTTTTTCGCTTCCTTCTTTGTTTTCTTATAAGCTTCTAAAGTTTCACTAGTTTTCTTGGCATAATGTAATTTATAACATGCCCTCTTTGCCTTGATTTTGTTTTGCACTACTTCACTCCACCACCAAGCTTCTTTTTGTGCCGGTACACCTCCCTTAGATACCCTTAACACATCTTTTGCCACTTTCCTAATATGTATAGCCGTATTGTTCCACATATCGCAGGGTGTGCCAACATAATTCCAAACATCTCCTTGAAGGACTTTTTGTTTAAATATATCTTCTTTCTTGCTTTTGAGGTTCCACCATTTAGTCCGAATAGCTCGATGCACTCTTTTCTTCTTTGTCTATTTTTTTTTTTGTAAATCCATAACTAAAAGTCGATATTGAGTGGTTAAGCTTGATATCCTAATGCCTCTTTACCGATATGTCTATTTAAATCTCCTCCTAAATAAATCATCTCCCTTTGTGAAATCTTTTGAAACACCTTATTTAACTCTTCCCAAAAAATTGTCTTTATACTATCTTCTAGTCCTACTTGGGGTGCGTAAGCACAAACTATATTCAAAACCTCTGCTCCTAACACTAATTTCAATGTCATGATTCGGTCACCATATCGTTGTATGTCTACTACACTTTCTTTTAAATCTTTATTTATGATAATACCAACTCCGTTTCGAGCCTTTTCTTTACCTGAGTACCATAATTTAAAACCTGCATCCTCCATCTCCTTAGCTTTTTTTCCAACCCATTTTGTCTCTTGTAAACATAGAATATGAATCTTTCTTCAAATCATAGTATCTACCACCTCCATTAGCTTACCGAATATTGTTTCGATATTCCAAGAACCAATACGAATCTTATTATCTCGTACTAGCTTCCTTACCCCCCGCATCCATCCATAATCAAAATGCGGAGACCCTCTCTAGAAATTTTTCATTACATTCGGGCGGCAATGTAGTGGGACTAACTTCTTTACCCACACCCGTCCATGATGTGAGAACCCTCTCTGCAATTGATTCACTACATTCGAGCAAAAATGTAGTAGCCCTTGCTTACTTCTTACTACATTCGGGCTCTGCAACACGTCGCTAGGCGGGGACGCCCCAAAGCAATGCTCATAATTTTTGTAATCCTTGTTATAAAAATCCGACGAAGTTTTACGCTGTCAGACGCCTAACACAACCCTCCTCCTTTATCCAGGCTTGGGACCGGCAATGCAAGGGTGATCCCTTACGTGGGCGGAGTTCTAAAAGGAGTTGAAAATAATCATTAGACATCATAATAATGCTCTAATTAAACAGGAGATGCATGCGTTCCTGTCTTTCCTAACCAATAATTTACATATCAGGATCACAACCACGAATTGTATGACGAGAGTTCAGAATAAAATAAGTTCACAAGTAAATGAACAAGCTTCCTCCAGTCCCACCTCCTTAATTAGAACAGCTAACTCATGCTGAGCATAAGCACAGCCCATGTCATCACCAAAGAAGTGTAGCAGCAAGCAACCCCAAAGTGATATAACAGCTCAATGACGACAGACACCAATTTCTTCCAACTTGAATCCCTGAAACGGCAGTTGGGGACGGTGATCCGACAGCACTTGAGGTAGGAGTTTATGATGATCCTGCAAGTTGCAAAAGTAATTGGTGACCACTTGATCCGGTGTCACGAAAACTTGTGAAATCCCGCTTTCCGAATTTCACGAAATACTCTCCTTTTTGTTAAAACAAAAGACTGCATAAATTCAAAATATTTATCTTTATAAAAGAGACGAATATCATGGAAATAATCTCTTAAAAACGGACAAGGAAAACCGAGAACGAAAATGCAAAGTAAGGGAAAAGATATAAAGAGGATAAATCGGAAAACAGATAATGAAATGAGATAGTTCTATGTTCTTTCCTTCTTATGATAAACCTTCTAAAAGAAAACCTTGTGAAGCAAAAGTACCTTGATGAGTCCATTATCCATGAGCTTCCCCTGCATCTCACTTCGGCTGTTCACCCTTCGTATCCACCTGCATCCATTCATGGATTAATTTCCATCATCATCGGGTTAGTTACTAAGAATATGAGAATAAAAAAGTGGGATTTTCACAAAGGAATATTTTGAATTTCACACTTCAATAATTGAAAATGTAAGTTCAAGTTCTACACACACACATCTCTGTGTACCTTTGTGTTTCCCTTTGATGCATCATAAAACATAGCAGGTTTAATTGTTGCTTTATAATATTTACATTTTAACTTTAATGGTATCTTCTTATCATACAGAATACCTGATGCCCCTGTCCATTTTAACCAACCGACATTAATTTTATGCGTAACAACTCCATCAATTTTTCCATCACTTTGAAAAATTGACCCTAGGTATTTAAAACTTTCCTTGTGAGTAATGCATTGTGTGTCAATCTTAATTTCTATATCATCTGAAGTACCCAAATAATCAAACTTGCATTCAACACATTTTGTCTTCCTTTACTTTCTAACATTTTTCTCCATAGTTCAAATTTCCTATTAACTTTTTTCTTAAACTCATCAACTAATACAATATGATCTGCAAATAACATACACCAAGACACTTCATCTTGAATATATTTTGTTAACTCATCAATGACCAATATAAATAAATAGACTTAAAGTTGATCCCTAATGTAACCCAATATTAATTTCAAAGGAGTATGTCATTCCTTCGTGATCCTCATAAAAGTTTTTTTTGCCATCGTACATGTCTCTTATAAGATTTATGTTTGTCAATGGGATACCTCTCTTTTCCAATATTCTCCAAAGAACATCTCTTGGCACCCTATCGTAAGCCAGTTTTAGATCAATAAATATCATGCTAAGGTTATCCTTTTTTGCACTAAAATGTTTCATAAAGCATTTCAATAGGTGAATCACTTTAATAATAGATTTGTTGAGCATGAATCCGAATTGGTTTTATAGTGTACTCGATACTTATCTTAACCTACATTTGATAATTCTTTCACACAAGTTTCTTAGTCTGTCATTGCATATAAAAAAAAATATAAGTGTTTTGTGGACATGAAATGCAAGTTATCTCACTCACAATACAAGTGTGGCTCACTCCAAAAAAAATCGTAGGTTTGGGCTCAAAGATTGGCTCTAAGCTGCACAAAGGCAACATTCCACCTGACCAGGAGGTAGACTCAGAAGCTCATAAGCTCTATACCTGGTGCAAGCATCTGGCTTTAGCTTCCCCATTGTTCCAAAGAAAAAAAAAGATGGTCTCTAAGCTTAGTACATTCATTCTAAGGCTAGAATAACTCAATATTGTGCACTTCATTACATTTTTAAGCCTACTAATACTGACGGATGTAGGAAACTCTTTGAGATGAGACTAGAAGGCCATGGTTATGCCCAAGGGTTCGTCGTCTGGGCTTGAAGGTAGATGCAGCAAATTATATGCAAAATAGCACATGTAGATTTATATTGAAATAAATTTATATAATTCTTTAAATAGACAATTGGAATTGCAGATATATGATTCAAGCATGTCACCATCTAATATTATCTTGTCCTTGAAGGATATTAAGGTGTTCACTATGGATTGAATTATCCACTCCCATTTGGGTATGAACCCGACCCAATAAATCCCTGACGGTCTGCACTGCACATGCAACTTGCTACAGTAAAACAGCTACGGTTAATGCAACATGGATGACACGAAAACCCAAATTCCTCACAAGTTGGTCACGCTTCTCGTCAATCCCGACCGTTAGACTGCCGTGATCATCGTGGTAAACATAATAAAGTAAATAGTAGAAAAGGTAAAAAAAATCAGTGGCCAAAGCTTGACGAGGGCAACGATGAGAAGATTTGCAACAGTAAATTATAGTCGCTGGAGTTCATAAGTTTAGGCGTAATTAATCCATGATCTACGGCTTGATTTCGTTTCTTGATGGAGGCACATTACTTAAGGACACAAAAACACTATAATTAAGACCACAGCATACTGCTGGTAAACGAGCCAAATGAATTGAATATCCTTTGTTTGTTGTTCGGCTCACCGAGCTGAGCTGACTGCTAGCGAAACAGCCTACGTTCAAACACGTAAACAAAATGGTCCTCCATTTACCTATAAAGCCTTCAGTTCTGAAAATTAGTTTAATCTTTACTTGAGTATCTTAATACAAATACCAAAGCTGAGTATAGCATGTTCATATTCAGCTTGTATGGATGAGTTTTAACAGAGCCCAACCATAAGCTGAATCCAGGTTTGATCCTGGATCCATGTTCAGATCCAATTAGTTGGGATTCTTCTAGAAGAGACAACCGATGTATCTGCTTAGAAATTTACAATCCGCAGTATAACTTTTGCAAACAGCAGTAATTCAAAGTTTTGTTTCCATTGGACGCAGAGGGAAGCATGCAGGGACTGAAGAGAGTTTGGCAGAAAACCTTTGTCTATTTATTTATCTGCACAGACAATTTTATAAAAAAAGAAAAGGACGGAGTAATAAATGGAAGGATCTTTTGCCGTGTTGGATTGTAGTGAACTAAAATCACATGCACGACTGATAAAAGCATGATATTAAAATAACTTCTTAATATAAAATCAGGTGTTGACATTAAACCTTCCTTCTCCCTTACCCAAGCATATCACATGCATATCAAAGGATAAAAGAAAAGGAATACCCAAAATTGAAATTTACTGCGTGCAGCACGCCCTCCCCCCCCCCTCTCTCTCTCTCACACACACACACACACACTCTCTCCCTCTCCCCTTCATGTGTGGAGCTCTTGGTCTTGTTTCGTTCACAGCAGATAATCACTTTGTTTGGGCGCCTTCTGCATTCCTTTCTCATATCTGAAATTGTTTCCACGTTATAGCCCAAGGAGGATGTAGTAGAGAATGGTTATGGGCAAGGCGATCAACATGCCAAAGATGACCCTGAAATTCAAGAGAAAATATAAATTAGTCAAATATAAAAAAATACTGAATTGTGTGTGTGGATGAGTTGCTTATTAATTGGATGCATGTACTCACGCAGTGCTAAGTATGTCTGGATGAAGATTGTATTCTTTTGCGAATACAAATGGGACGATTCCTTGAGGCAGAGCAGCCTGTCATGGTAAACCCATATATTAGCAATGGTAAACCCAGCATCATTACAGGACAGGCAAGAGAGAGAGAGAGAGAACCTGAACAATGGCAACGTGTAGGAGGACGCCCCTGATGCCGATGCCTATGGAGGTAGCGGCCATGACAGCTGGGCCTGTAAGGAACCTGACGGCCATTGCGAAAGCAGCCACCGATTTCCCACACGCTATGATCCTCGGCTGTAACGCCATGAAGATACCTGCATGCACCCGCACTTCATTATTTGTGTTTATTTTACCCACTTCCACAAGTCTATTGTACACCCTTCACGTCACTTAATTGACTCCTCAAAGGAAGCACCACAAAATCCAAAATTCCACCTTTGCAAGTCCCGGTAGGAAAGATTAGCCTTTGGTCCAATGCGTCCTTTAATATATACTTCAAAAACATGAAAAGAGCTGATCCAAAAATTTTGAGCTCCAAAATAACATTTTGTAATTTTACTTACATCACATTGCTGTCGGCTTTTAGAGGAGGTGTTAGGACCTTGGGCTGAATAGATCAGGGTTCAAAAATAAGTTTTATATATATAATCCTTTCAACAAAAATAGTTTGAGGTAACTCCGACCCTTTGATGAAGCATGAGAAACTCATAAAATTCTCTCAGTGCTGTTGCTGCTAGCTTCCCCAGAGAAGCTGGTGTTGATGCTGGATACGTTTTTTCTACTGGCCAGGAGCCCGTGAACCTCATTCATAAAGGCAGGAGCTCAAATCCGTTGCATCCAATGCGTCAATCTCCCAAGGATTTGCTAGGTTTCACCGAAATATAGAACTAGACGGATTGCCTTTTCATCTTCACCGCCAAAGTCGGATGCAATTGGTTCATCGGGTTCATCAAACCGTAACACCCTGATGCAGAGGGGCTTCGACATCACTACAGAGCAAACATTGTTAAAGCAAAAGATTATAAGCAAAGACTTGTACATATTAAATCAGGTTTTGCCCCAAACATATCCTCATGCTTGTAATAGTGATTTTCCTGGGTGTGACAGGGAAGAAGCTATCTCAAAAAGTGTGGTAAAGACTGGTGATGTTATAAGGAGTGAATCAAATGATGTGTTGCGTACATCAAATGATGTGTTGCGTACATCAAACAAAGTGGAACTCTCGGAGTGTTTGAAATTCATTCCTGAGCTAATGGCATCCGTGAAGAAGGAAAAACTAGAAGGTATTCAAGAGATTCAAGTGCATGAAAATGGTGATGCCCATGATGTACATGGTCAGGAGAACAATCGTGTTGGGGTTCCACCTAACATTTCTCGCTCGAATCGATCATCTATCCATGAGTTAGAGCACGTATGCAGTGTTAAACATATGATATAGTGTGATACGTATCGTATCATAGGCAACCATGATACGATAACCTTTATTTATAGGTTATCATGTCGTATCGCCCGTATCATGCGTTAGAGACCCGTATAAAGGGTCCCTCGCTGAACATAAACTCACATTTTTGTTAGTTTTTGTGATTTTTTCAGAGCAATTAAAGTCATCTTGTGATAGTTCTCCTTATCCTTAGTATTAAAGGCTCCAAAAAAAGCGTTCTATAGCATCTGTGCAAGTCTTCTAACTTGGATTGTGGTATATTTTAAGTGTTTTTCTTTGAATTTTTTTCTTTATATTTATTATTTTTTTGTGTTATTTATATTTTTTTAATTGCATTCATGAAGTGGGAGATACTCTATTTGAGTATTATGTGAAGATTGGAGAATTATGAAGTACTTTTATTTTTAGATTTTTTATTAAATTGAAGTGCTCAATTGAGATGGCAGGAAGGAGTGTTAAAGACTCCCAATCTCGGTCTAATGATCCGGCATGACAGAGATCAAATGTTTGTTTTGTGAGAAGGTGGTTAGTGGTAAAATTTCATGATTAAAACATCACCTAGTAGGAACTAGGAAAGAAGTTGCTCCTTCTACGGACAGAGTTAGAAGTTTATCAAAAAACATTAAATGACAATATCTTTAAATGATTGAGAGCATACAAAAGAAAAGAATACAAAAAAATGATTTAAGGATGTTTGAGGAAGATGATGATGTTATTGGATTCACTAATAGTATTCTTTCATATGCTATAACAGAGATTAGTAGTAGTACTTCTCGACCACCAAATAGAAAAAAGATGATGGCTAAAGATTTTGTAAGTGAAAGTGGTAGGAGAGGAAGCTTAAGAAGGAGTAGAGGAAGAGTTGCTTCTAGCATACATTCATTTTTTCTTCCTAGCACTACACCTGGTACTTAACGTGAAATTTGTGCTGCTATGACTTAAAAACAACATCATGATCAGACATACCTTGAAGTGCACAGATGATTTTATGATGTATGCATTCCATTTAATACAACAAACAATTTTTATTTTCAAGCAATGACAGATGTAATTGCTAATATTGGTCCAGAAAATAAGATGCTTTCTTATCAGAAGTTGAGAGGAAAGTTATTAGATAAGATCGTCATTAAAGTGTAAGAATATTGTTCGACTTTGAGAGAGTAATGGAAGGAGATATGATGCATTATCATGACAGACGGATGGACAGATAGGCGAAGAAGGACTTTGTTAAACTTTTTTATGTATTGTCCTAAAGGACTTATGATTTTGAGATCTCTATACATGTCAGAGAAGAGGCATACTGCAGAGATCTTAAGGCAAGAGTTTGATAACGTAATATGAGAGGTTAGGTTAGAGAATGTAGTCCAATTCATTACAGATAATGGAACTAACTATAAAGTAACTGGGAAGGAGTTAGCAAATACATATGAGACTTTCTATTGGACATCATGTGCAACCCATTGTTTAGATCTCATCCTTGAAGATATTGGTGAGATGGATGAGATAAAGGCAATAATTGAACGTTGCCAAGATATCACTAAATTTATCTACAACGATACCTTTGTATTGTATATGATGAGGAGATATACATATAATGTAGAGCTTCTTCGTATAGCTATAACTCTGTTTGCAGCTAATTTCTTATTTGTATAAAGTATTGTAAAACATAAGCAAGCCTTGAAGATAATGTTTTCCTCAAATGAGTGACAATAATTTGCAGAGTTGCCTCAAAATAGAAGAAACAAAAAGTTGAATGAGATTTGAGAGACAATCTTTAGGAGTCATTTTGGAATGAATGTGTTAGAGTGTTGATGATTACATGTCCTTTAGTGAAGGTTTTAAGATTGGTTGATGGGAGGAAAAACCATCTATGGACTATCTTTATGAAGCCATGGATAGGGCAAAAGAAGCTATTAGAAATATGTTAATGGAAAAAAGAGAGATTATGTGCCTGTATGAAAAATTATAGATAATAGATGAAACAAACAATTGCATCAGCCTATTCATATAGCAACATATTATCTAAATCCAACATTCACGTACTCAGCAAGCTTCAAAAGGGATGGTGAGGTAAATCGATGCATCATTGATTGTATAGATAAATTATTCTTTGATGAGAGTAGAGTAAATGGTATACATTAAGAGATTGAGATCTATGATAATGCTTTTTACTTAATGAGTTTGTCTATAACAATTCGCAACCGTACTAATATGCACAAAGGTAAATTGTTTATCTTCATATTTAAGTTTCTTAAATATTATATTATTGTGAATGAAGTATCTAATATTTGTCTTTTTCTACATATATTTGGTGAAACTGGTTTGGAAGTAATTGTCAAAACCTTAGAGATTTTGTAGTAAGTGTTATGAGTCAAACATTTAGTGCAACGTATTGTGAAAGAAATTGGAGTGTCTTTCAACACATCTATACAAAAAAGCGCAATAGGTTGAAACATAAGCGACTGAATGACTTAGTTTTCATTCGTTGTAACATGTGGCTTCGCAAAAGGTAATCTTGTATTAATTAGTAGTTTAATACTTAAAGATTTAATTCAATATATTGTTTGACTTCAATTGTTAATGCTATTTACTAATTATTTATCTATTTTCTTATAGACAATTAAAAAAGGTTAATATAGAAGAAAGTCAATTTGATCCAATAAGTTTGAATAATTTTGATATATTAGAAGATTGAATTATGAAAGATAACGAAGAAAATGCCCTCCCAACTGAAGAAGACGTTACATGGATTAATTTGGAAGGAGCCCAACAACATTATTAAGATGATAAAGGTTTTGATTTTGGAGCAGAAGGTGGTGAGGATCTTTAGGAAGGAGAAGATTAAAGATTATTTAGTTGATGATCCTAATTACAATATGTAAATGTATTCATTTTTTGCTTCAAAATATATAATTTTTTTCAATTGTTTAATGGTGAATGATCAATGCGTATTAAACTTTGCATTATATGAATTCTTTGCAATTATCAAAAAATTTCTAATTTTTATTTTATTTTATTTATTTTTAATTATTTTTAATTTTTACTTTTTTTTAATATTAAAGTACTATACGATACGCCCGTATCGTGGACTAAAACAAAAACACCCGTATCTTAGACTAAAACGAAATACGATACGATACGTGTCGAACAACACTGCCTCTATGTAATATATTGTGGCCTGACCTTCGTGCCAGCAGTTTTTAGAACGTGATGTAATTTTTCTCTCGTGAAATAGGATGAGGACCACAATGATGATAATCCTTGGTACTCTTAAGATTTGATAGACAAAAGCAAAGAAGAAGCATTAGAGAAAGGACTGCAGGTGCATGTGGAGTTTTAGTTAGCTGCAACCGACTTTGTGTCTGTGGGTGTATACGTGTCTGTTCTGAATTGAGTTCATGTACATTGCAGACGATTAAAAATAGTGATCTTGAAGAGATTAGGCAATTTGGATCTGGTACTTATGGGGCTGTCTATCATGATAAATGGAAAGGATCGGATGTTGCAATCAAGAGGATTAAACCTAGCTGCTTTGCTGGAAGACCATCTGAGAGTGAAAGACTGGTACCTTTCTGCTACAACTTTAAAATTTTGCCCCATCCTTGTGATTATTTGCTTCTCGTGAGGCGTAGCTTCAGAAATTTTTGTAGCATCTAAAAATGGTGCCAAGTGCTAACTGTTTAGCTATTGCATTTCTGTTCTGAATTTCATTGAGGTTCCCTGTTGAAATAGAGACGTACAAATTTCTATTGATCCCAACTTTGTTGTTTGCATGTGGTATGAGCATATTATTGGCAAAATCGGCAAAGAAACTAAAAGGGCGAGAAGCCTTCTGGCAAAAGCTTATTACCAATGACTCCTCGAAAATGAATGAACTTGGATCAAGTGTCCCTCGTTACTTTTGCTACTTTTCTCTCCAACTTTTTTACTATTCCTTTGATCTTTCTGTCACCTCACATGATTCCCTCATTCATGTTTCTTATATTTAAAATTGCTAAACTATCACCTTTGGCCTGTCAACTGATTGCACCCAAAGAATACAGCCTGTCAACTGCTTGCACCCAAAGAATACACGTAAGAATCGGTCTATTGTTTCAGTTTCTTGAGGAAACATGGGAATATGAATGTATTTAGTTGGTAAAAAACTGTCTCCCATTTTTCACTGAGTTGAAGTACTGAGATAATGTGCCTTAGAGCCTCACAGGTCTCATAATAGGGCTTCCATTTATCCATCTAGGTTCTCGTGAGGAGTTGTTAGAGATTGTAGGAAATTATCAGAGTTGTCATATGTAGAATTATATTTGAGCGGTGATCATTGAGTTAATTTGTTGATTCCCTTGAAACATTGCAGAACCAATCAAAATCTTTTGCTTTGAAGTTTGAACATCTAACTTGGATCTGTCTTGGTCTAATGCTAGCATGAGTTCTTCATAAGTCAGGATCTTGATTCATGGATTCCATTTCTTGTAATGTGATCCAATGTGAGCCATTTAATGGATGTTCTATTGATGTTCCTAACTTTTCCTTAATAGCACATTGCTATTGGATGACACTTACTGAATAGATGCATCTTTTGGTATGGATGGTATAGCCATCACGTGTGACCACATTCTGCTGTTTGGGTTGGGTCAAATACATAGATGCTTTGGTATGGGGACGTGAATCTACGTTGTCTGGATGGTCCCAACTTCCACCTTCATGGGTGCGGCAAAAAGGACATGTCAGATGTATATGAAACTTTTTGTCAGGGCTTACAAGCTAGTCATCCTACGCCTCACTACTTATAACGTTACCATGTGAAAGCAGGCTGCCTTGCTTCTGTCAGGTCTCATGGATCTGCTTGCCTCGCTGTCTTAATCCTAGACTTCTCGAATCTATCTACATGGGCTTGACAACCTTGTGGCATGAGATGTACGAAGGATAAGGGATAGAGTAAACTCTCTCTCTCTCTCTCTCTCTCTCTCTCTCTCTATATATATATATATATATATATATAAGTAGTCATATTATATATATAGAGAGAGCTTGTAGCTTATGCACATTAACAATCTTACTATATTGTCCTCAATGATCTAAATCCTTTCATATGAGTGAGATTAAAAAGCAAAAAGTATGGTCGTACTTTATATGTTTATTCTATTTTAAAAGCAATTTTTTTGCTTTTTAATCTTAACCATCCATTTCAACAACAACAACAACTAAGCCTTTTCCCATACTACATAAAGTCACCTACATAGATTCTTTGTTTCCACGTAACCCTATCATGTCCCATGCTAGCAGTTAACTCAATATAAACTAGATCATTTTGTATTGTTATTTTTACCACTTTTGTGATTTTTCTCTTCCTCTTTTAATATTTTCACCATCTTGTTTTTCATATCTTCTTATAGGAGCATCCTTCGATCGTCTTTTTACATTCTAAATCATCCATATCATTGAGCACAATTTTGTGTGCAAAATATGCAAGCTTTCTCTCTCTCCCTCTCTCTTTCTATATATATATATATATATATATATATATATATATATATATATATATATATATGCACATGTATATACACACAATATATTATTGCAATAAATGATCGTATAGTCTCAATTTGAAAATAAGTTGGTTATTTGAGGGCAGGAACTTCACTTCAGTCATAAAAGTTGAAGGATAAATGGATTCTCTATTTGAATGGACAATCATGGAGTGGTTGATACACACCATTGTGTAAGGGAATTAGGTTGCTGAAAGAACATCACATCCTATTAAGATCCCATAACTTCAAACATGAAAACCTATATTTTCAAAGAAGTTCTTTAATGAAAAACATTGATCATCTAAATAGGATTGTCAAATATAAAAATAATTTCATGAATCACTATAAACTTGTGATATTATAAAAGGCTTTGGTATACCAAACAAGTTTTAAGTCTAAGCTCAAACCTGAGTTTTAAGTACAAACTTGAATCCAAACAAGCTTTAAGACTAAGCTTAAACCATGCAAATCAAGCAAGCTTTAAGTTTAAGCTCAAATCATCCAAATCAATCAAATGCTAAGGCCCATGAATAACTTACAATCTCAAACATGATTCTATGATTCGATGGATAAGAGAATCCACTGAGACAATAAAAAGGTTTTAAATATATTCGAAAGATTTATAATCAACTTAATATTTTCCAAGAATCTTTTTAACGTAAAATGTTTGTCTCAAAAAACAAAAAAAAAAATTAATACAATTTTTATCAAAATGCTCAAAATATGATGAATAAATAGTCAATATTAAAGGCAAAACTCTTTTTATGCATTATTTTCAAATACTTGTATCAAGCACTAGGTTATCCAGATAAAAATAAGTGCATTTTCAATATCTACTCATCTCCTTTTGACTTGATTTTCTATGGATTAAGGTAGATCTTATATTTTCAAAATCTTCTTTAATACCTTGCATGAACAAGAAAAAAGGTTTTAAATATATGAAATGAAAAAGATAATACACAAAGATGATAAAAAAAGGTTTTACATATATACAATCAATTTATAAAAATATTTTATATTAAAAATATTTTTATCTCAAAAGAAAGAATTCTTTGAATGTAGTTTTAATCATTTGTATAATCTGTAAAAAATAATAGCAAATAAATAGTCAACACTCAAGGCAAAACTCTTTTTATACATTATTTTTAAATACTTATATCAAGCACAAGATTATCAAGATAACTATAAGTATATTTTCAATAATAACTCATCTCCAACTAATAACCAACAAAATCAAGCACCTTAATCACAAAGGTCTTCAACAAAAATCAATAAACATAACATATAGCCACAATATGGAGTTCTTAATCACATGAAAACAAAACTTCAAAGTTATCAAGATCATAACTTATCAAATATCAATAAGTGCATTTCCAAAGATCCTCATAAACAAAGCCACTGGTCAATGAACTGAGATTTTCACCATGTGCTCTAGCCATCCTCAACATCAAATATGTTCTTTCCTGTTCTTGAAGTCTAAGCAAGGGCTAGATCGGAATCCACTTGGCTAAGGCTAGTGAACGTTCTGCGTCTCTTGTGAGGGGTTTTCCTTGTTACCCTTGCACAATCCATTAGATGTCAATGGTGGTGAGAAAGTCTTTGGACAGTGACAATGGAGTGATAAAGGCTTTCAAAATGAGTGGAAAGAGATGAGGAAGTTGTGCTGTGATGAAGCCGTGAAAAGGAATTGTCACCATTTGATGACCAACAATGGAGGTATCGAAGAAGCATGTTGATTTGATTTCGGCAGAGGACCAACTGAGGACAACTTGGACAACCACCAACACTAATGGACGAAGTGATGAGGTTAAAGGTTGGTGATGCAAGGTGGGGACAACTATTTCTGAATTCTAGGTTGTGACTAGAGGAGATGGTTGGCGGTGTTTTTTTGGCGAGTGATAGAGGCGAATGGTGTGCAGTGGTAACCCTAGTGAGATGAATCCGCTCTTCTTGGAAGCGAGAAAAATATATGAGACAAAGATGGTCTATCGGCGGTTAGCAAAGAGAGAGGCGTTTATATGCAATCAGGTCATGGATATGATCCTTGATTCAGACCTATTCTATGGTAGTTATATGATATTTGTTGGTCCTAGATCCAAACCCAGATTTATGATTGGATCCGATTTTATCTTGCTTGGTACTCAAATTTGAGTCCATCCAAGTGTGTTCTTTCCAACTTATTTATTTTTTAATATTTATTAATGGATCTGTACGAGAACGAAGTTGTTGGAAGCCTCAAAGAAAAAGGGGATGAAGGTGATGGCAATGACGAGAAAAATCAAGATTTGTTTGATGTTGATCCATCCACATTTGATAACGATGAGGCATATGTAAGGGCACTTTAGGAAGCTGAGGAGGGAGCATTAGCCACCCAATTGATGTCTTTTGGGGATATCCATCATTGGGGGCCTAACAAAGATGATTATGAAACCGGAAACAACACTCAAGATGCACAACAAGAGATTGACCCCGATGAACTATCTTATGAGGAATTTCTTCTCTTCCTCTCCTGCCTCTTTGTTCTTCTCTTTGTTGAATGCTAAACCCATCACCCACTTCACTGCCCATCACAGTCAACCATCCTTGACACACCAACCTTGGCCAAACTAGCTATCAACACCATCGACTGGGGCTTCCATCCCTGCTGGCATCCCGCATTTACATCCAATCGCCCTGTCACGACCCTACCACCGTCACTGTTGTTGTTTAGGGTCTGATACCATTTCTTAAATTTCTTTTATTGAATGATCAAATCTATATAAAATCCGCCACACACATTACTTGTTTATATTTGATAATTTCTTGTTTATTGAATACATAATAATTATTTATAGAGAGAAAGAAACTGGTTGTTGAAAATGGCCCAACATCTAGTAAAATAGTCATTGGGCCCCTTGGTGGCCCTGGTCCTTGGTTTGGCTCGGGTTGCATGAGTCCATTGAGACCTTGTTATAAATATAAACTTATGGACCCTATTGACTCAACCGTATTATATTTTAACATCATCATTATGGGTATGCCCATATAAGTTTTTGAAAATTTGGATTGATTGTGTGGATTTTTTTTGCTTTCACCTGAGGAGGTAGCCTCACTTCACCCTTAGGTCCGATAATAGAGTACAATGTTAATTCTACCATTGTATGTGCCTTTTTATGCTTTTTTTTTCACATGAATCACCTAAACTTGGATAGTAGGTTTATGAGACAAACTTTTTAGTAGAGTCAAAACTATATGCAAATGAGCATATAAATATCTTTATTGAAATTCATGAGCTTATGTCTAATTTCCGTTTCATGTTCAAGCATGTATATCTATCCTTGTGGCATCCCTGGTTACGGATCTTGTTATGTGGTCAACAGGGCCTATGTCACACGGACACTTCTAACAAGACTGCACCTGTGTCAGACATATCAATTTTCCATGTCTGACTCATCACTTACTATTTACAAATTTTAAACCGTAAATTCTACCTTAAAGATAATTTATTGCTGGCAAATTTTCATATTACACGGATTGCCCTTTTGGTGAATAATAATCTATGTAAACACTGTTATTCTTCTAGTTTACGAGATATTGTCAATATAGTATAATTATATGAGTAATATATACTACTGACACATATTATATTATATTAATTATATGATTAGTATGTCATATATATCTCTACACACCCATGATTTTTTAAATTGTCGCACATCTTCACCCATGTCCTGCATCGTTGTGACATACCACAGGGGAATTTTGATGTCCGATGTATTAGTTTAATATTTTGACCGTGGCTCCATTTTCATCTTACAAGAAAATCTAAACTACAAATTCTACCTTAAACTTCACTTGGATTCAGTTGAAAGTATCTGCTTTGGTATGAACTGTTTGATGATAGTAAACGATATTCACACACAAACATATTGGATTGACAGATTTCTGCAGTGATAAGTAGAATATCTTTAGCATATCTGCACACTGCTAGATGGTGATGTCTTTACGATTGTGTTTAAAGCATCACGTTTTACCGTTGGCCACATCATTATTCAGGTGGGATTGTGAACAATTCATTACGGCCACAAATACCTACTTGGTGTGATCCTGAATGGAAATCTTTGATGGAGAACTGCTGGTCTTCTGATCCAGGAGAGAGACCATCATTTGCAGAAATTTCTTAGACATTGAGGAAAATGTTTGGTGTACTAAATGGAAAGTGATTAGCCAAGAAGTGATGCCAAATTTTAGACAAAAAACTCCTAGAAGCATGTAGGTCCCTTTCTTCCATCTTTCTTCTCTATGTATATCCTCATGTTTTTTCCGAAAGAAAAGCCACTATCACCAGGTATAGATACTTTAAGGATGAGCCATTTTATGCATGGGTAGATGGTATGCCATAGGGCGTAGGGAGGTTGACTGCCTTTATAGCGCTATACTACAGTTGTCAATCAGGGGAGATTGAATGCTGGATTTACAGGTGAGCTGCTTCCTTCATCTTTCGCTGTTCTTATGTGCAGTGTATTCCATTCATTTGTAAAACTGCTCGACTTTACTGACGTTTTCCTTGTAGGAAATTGTTGCTGCCACTATGCATAGTGAATTTGTATAGATCCTATGCAATTTTCCAGATTCCCGAATAACTTGTGCATAGTTAGTTCAGGTGGAAGTTGCTTTCTAGGATGTAAATCAATTTTGTTTTCTACTGGCTGTGCTCAGCCATGCGGAGAATGATGACCATCTTAGGACTTGGATAAACCTGCTTTTGCAATGTAACCAGAATAAAATTTCAAGTACCATATGTATATGCATAATTATCAATATATTATTTTCCGTTATGAAAGGACATGATGTTTCCTTATTTCTAACTATGGTATACTGAATTTTATTCCTAGTACTGTGCATTGGGAAGTGTAACTGTAAATGGGTCATTGTTAAGCATGTTCATATTTGGCTAGAAACAGGCCGTTAAACCCGATTGGTTGGCAATCTTTCCTATTTGTTTGCTGTTAATTGGTACTATCTCCCATTTGATTTCTGTCAAGATTCAGAGTTAGGCGTTACTGGTTGATAGATGCTACGGTGTAATGGATGTCTTGGTGGTGTTTTCTGAAATATTACACCATATGCTGATCTTTCTTTAGTTCTGCAGTTTGTCCTTTTAATTTATTCCTTGAATATATGATGGGATTAGATGTCGACATTATTGGTTGTATTTTATTTTTTGGCTCGTTTTGATCAGATATTTCTCTGGCTTGGTGAGCCAAGAAATGTATTACGTCAGACAGATTTCATTATCATGTAATCACAAGAACAAGAGAATACAAAAATCGGTCTTGGTTCAGGTTTGTTTTTTTATTGTGGTAACTGTTTAAGATCTGATTAAAAAGGCTATCCTTGCTTGCTTCAAGAGCTTTAAGAGTTGTGTTTGTTCATGTGTTTCTGATGACATATCTGTCATGCAATGTCCAGTAGATATTATGCCCTGTTCATCGGTAGATGGTTCACTATTCTGAGAGATGAGGGTAGAATGTTTCTTCATTTGTTGGTCATCAATTACAATTTAGAACGTCTGTTCTGTTACTGGTACTCTAAGGGCCTTGATATGTTGGATGATTAGTTTCAACAATCGAGAAACATTAGATCACTCACTTAAAGTGGGGTCTGTTGATCTCGAGTTTTTGTTATATTAGCATTAAACTCTACAAGATCATGTATTATTGTTTCCATCCTTTTCCTCTTGAAACGTCTTCACCTCCCCAATTTTCACAACTTTAAATTATTTCAAGGTAACTAGATACTAAGCAGCATGAAATAATGGTCTTTTAAAATGAAGAGAGTAAAGGCTTTCACAACATTCCTTAGTATATGTTATTTGTGGATGACATTGTGTTAGTGGAGGAGTCTAAGGAAAAAGTTAATAGAAAATTGGAACTATAGAGAGAAACATTATTATAAGGTAAAGGCTTACAACTTAGTAGAACAAAGACAATATATGAAATGTAAGTTTGATCATTTGATTACTTCAGAGGATATAGAAATTAAAATTGACATATATTGTATTCCTCAAAAGTAAAGTTTTAAATACCTATTGTCAATTTTTTATAGTGATGAAAGAATTGATAAAGATGTTATGCATATAATTAATGCAAGTTGGTTAAAATAGAGGGACATCAGGTATCCTTTGTATTAAGAAAATACCACTAAAGTTAAAAGGTAAATATTATAGAGCAACAATTAGCCCGCCATATTTTATGGTTATGAGTGTTGGGCAATTAATCATCAACATGTATAAAAGATGTCTCTATTATAAATGAAGATATTGAGATGAAGGTATGAAAATCTAGATTTTGAAAGTATTAAAAGAGATAGAGAACCCCTACAAAAGTGTTAAAAGAAATAACAAAGGATGATCTGTTTTATTGAGTTAAATGTAAACATGACACATGATAGGATTAGTGGAAACAAAGAATACATGTAGTTGACCCCATGTAGTATGAGAAAAGGCTTGGTTGTAGTAATTGAAAATGAAGAGAATAGAGGAGGTGAAGAACAAAAAAGAGTTTTTCAAATATCTGCAACTAGAGAGGTGAGCGTAAGCCAATTTTTATTTACCCCTTAAGTAACAAGATAATATTTCGATAGGTTGACGGCCATATGGACAAGTGATTATAGCATATGATCACGTAACGTACCCACGAACCAGGTCCGATTTACTGACGGTGATAATGGTGACAGTTACAGCGTATCGTACATGACTGTGCTCCTGCTGTACTAATTCCTTGTGCGTATCTTATTTGAGCTCTTGCTGCAATCATTTCACCTCAGCTCGGAACCTGGTGAATGGCTCAATTCAGTTGACAAGATGAGTTGGTATCAAACACGCCTTGGCTCGGATTGATAGATGATTTCCTCACACTACACATGAACGTATATATATATATATATATATATATATATATAGAGAGAGAGAGAGAGAGAGAGAGAGAGAGAGAGAAAGAGTAGTAGTAGTATATGCTGAATAGCTTTGACGTGGTTGCAGCAGTTCAACCACTTGTTGTCGCCTTAACACCTTTTTGCTGTTATTATCACTAAAACCACTTAACATCCTATTTTCTTCTCTCATTTTCTCTCTCTCTCTAGAGTTATTGGATGTTGCCTACTTATGATACCGGCTTATTTATACTTTTTCATTGCGTATTTATACCTTTTCATTGTATTTGGATAGCACGATTGTAATGATTGTTTTTTAAACATTTGAAAACTTACAAAAATTTAAAGGATTAAGATTGAGGATATGATTTATATATATATATATATATATAGTTTGTGGTTTATTTGGTGATTTTGGTAATGGAAATGGTTTTAAGGTTTTGAACAATGCTCTCTTTTTCCTCCTTTCCAATTCTTTACGTGCTCTCAATACGCTTTCCCTCTTGCGTGATCTTCCCCATGTTTCTCCTTTCCTCACCCCCCTTGATTCCCTTCATGCTCTCTCTCTCCCAACTCGCTGTCCCTCCTGCCGATTTCTCACTCCACACAAGCTCTCGCTCTCATCACCCCCTGATTGACCGTATGCACTCTTCTCTCCGCATCCGCTCTGCAGGTCTCTCCCTACTCGTGCTTGCTCTCGTTCTCATTCCCTCTTCCCCCTCCCCTGTCCCCATTCTCTGCATCACGCTCTGCCTCCTGTCGCATTCTTCTCTTTCTACCTGCTCTCGTCTCTGTGTGTACATAATTCTGCTACATGTTTCTTAATGGTAAACCATTTTATCTTGACGTAGATGAGTGAGATCACGAGCACACATACGTAGACACAGAAAGGCCAATTGGATGTTTGGCACCTTGGTGCGCTTCTGCTTGGATTGTAGTTTTGATTCCACATGTGTGTGTGTGTGTGTATATATATATATATATATATATATATATATAATGGAGTACCGACGGTGATCGAATACTGATGCAACTCAGCCATCATAATGATGTGATTTCAAGATTTTAGGAAAGTTTGTGAAGAACTATGTGATGGAAACATAATTGTGTTCTCATCTGCTTAACTTGATCTTCATCAGATTCCGTGATAAAATTTCAGCACTACTTAAAAGAAAAAGATGGGTTGGCTACTGATATTCTAACGCTTGAGCTGGTTCATCCAACTAACGCTGTCTTGTTTGATACCCAACAAATTACTGTGAACATATTTTTAAATGAGAAAGAGGACTTGCTTTACCAAATCTCAATCACGAAAGAAGTTTTCCTGACTATGTTTCACACGGGTGCTGGTAAAGGTCAACCACTAAAACAAATGGTTGAATTATTGAGTGGATATTGACTTTTTTGAGTTCGGACAAGAGACACATTGCTAGTGACAAAATCCGAAGTTAATGTGTATGTAGTGCATTAGGTGTTTCGAAGACAAGTTGACAATAACATAGAAAACCCTAAATGTACTAGAATTATGTCATGCAGCCATATAAATATTTCGATAAAGCAAGCATTTTATATTAACAATGTGTCCATTCTTAATGAGAAGATCAATAAATAACATGCTTTAACGATACATGTATGAAATTTGACGTTTATTTCCAATAGATTACCATATACATGAAGCTAATGCGCTCGAGTACGTAAGCTCTATACTTTGGAGCGTATGAGATCATTCTATCTTTATGAAGAACTTTCTATTGAAAACGTCAATTAAACCTGCGGTTTCAATTACAGGATCGACTTCAGAACAAACGATAAAACTGAAAATGGAAGCAAATGACTTTGACGGCAAATCCTTGGTTTGATCGAGTTGTGTACCATTTGTGCTCGATGCATCTTCGTAGTTCAAATGGTTTACTTAGTAAAGAACGTTCTCTCCTTTACCAGTGGACGTTATCTTGATTCTTGTTTCGAGCCGTGTTAAATGTTGGATATGCATATGCTCCTCCTTTTTCCTCCTTGCTGTTTTGTCTGCGGACTTGTAGTTGGTTTAGACTCTTTAACGTTTTCATCTGTGCTTCTGGCATGATAAACTTTCCACGTTGGATAGACTCAATTAACGTATGATAAGTCCTATCATTCACGTTATGAAACCTTTACTATGAGAGGATTAATTAAGGAAAGAAATCGGCCTTCAATTGCACTATTCCAATAATCCCCAAGACGCACCAGGAAGAGAACTTGTGAACAAGATGTGCACTATGTTAGTTGATTTTCTTTTTTTTTTGAATTCTTAAAAGGAAGCAAGGTGGCCTAACATATCCGAGATTGAGCCCCCCAACCCACCGACTTCTATGAGCATCACTTTATTGAATCCAAACAAAGGAAAGACTTCCCTCCATAAATTGGTAAGAGGAAACAAAGAATTATAAGCATCTTGTCAACTTTTCCTACATTTGCCAAATAATGTTAATATGAAGGAAACATGTTTCAACAGGGAGAGATGTATTTGCCAGAGCTTTCTAGGCACGTCAAATTGATGATGTCATGGAAATAGTTTACTTTGTAATGGCGTACCTCCAATAAAAAAATTGTAACCCAAGGGTTTAGGTTTCTTACATCTTTTTCAATCTCCATCTTTTTGCCTTCACCAAATTCCAAAACGAGTTAATTATCTATACCTCATTCACCTTCTGTTGATGCTATCCTAGTTTTATGCTTAATAGCCTCATCTTAAGTCGTGTAATTTCTTGAATGGAATGAGTTCCCCCATTAGCATATTTATTTTTGTCACCGATGTCAAAGCAACAAAAGTTTCACTATTCGGAAAATTTCATAGTTAAGAAACAATTAATATTTAAAATTTCACCCTCTTTTTACTTTGTTTGAAAAGCTGGATTTGATAGAACCCTACCGTCTGCTCAAGCTTTGGGAAAACTTTGTCCTACTTAGGTTGGTTTTAGATTCTTGGAGATCTAATCTCCCGTTGTTCCTCAGTAGCTCAGTAGCTTTGGTCGTAGGTTCATGTCCCTCAGTCCTCTCTATCTTCGGGGCCGGGGTACAGGGGCTTCTATTTTCCCCCGGACCTCCTTGGGAAGCAGTCTAAGAAAGCATCGTGTGATTCCTTATTCAACTTTTTCAGACTTTTTTCTGTGTCGATTTTTTATCCATGATTGATAATGTCTCCTTGAGGTCAAGGAATAGTGAAAAGACTCTTCACGTTCTACCACTGAGCTAATAGCCTGTCGTAGAGGCCTCCCCAGTGGGGAGGCCTGCTACGCCAAAAGCGATAGAAAGCTCATCCCTCTCTTTCCTTTTTTTTTTATTAGGAACTTGAGAAACAGGGGTTGGGTTGCGCCATTCATATAAAACAGTATACAATAATTCATACATTTGACGAATCAAATACTATCGTCCACTAATGAAGCATTCTAATTAATGATTATTGTGCTCAACCTCTTGGGTCCACTTCTTCATTCATCTACTTGTTTCGTACTCTGAGGAAAGGAAAAGAAATAGAACTCTTTGAAGTGTACATTTTAACACCTGAAGGACCCTTTATGTCCTCTGCAACCACTATATATATATATATATATATATATATATATATATATATATATATATTTCATGACAACAAAAAAGAAGTTCAAGGTTGAGGAATACTTAAAAACATCCTCACAAAAAACTAGACCGTATAAGTATGTATTGCTTCTAGTAGCTATTACATTCCAGTTCATTTCTGTCAGTGCCTGATAAGTCAACTATTTGTTCGTGAAGTCTTCAGTCTACATTGCAAGCACATCTGAGAATAGTTCTAATCAGAGATCAGATTGGGCAGGTGCGCTTGCTCACACACACATGGATACATACAATGTATGTGTATGTATATATTTGAAAATTGGGATCTTGGATATGGCAATTTGACCATATAGAAAAGCTAATACTAGATTTAGTAGTAGCGAGCCTGCTTGAACCATGACAAGGTAGATTAGTGATGGAACCTTTAGGAGTGGCAACCTCATAAAATCCATATGAGCGTGTTCACTTAATGTGGCACAGCAAAAATCAGGTTGTGATCAGGTTGAGCTACTCTTGATAAGAACATTCTGACAATTTCCAACATGATGACGAAAACCTGACTCGACAAAGAATCGGGTCATGCTTCGCTTAACGTGCCTCTGACACGAACATGAAATGACCACACAAAAATCACTCTAATACTAAATTCCATCACCTACTTCTAAAGAAATGAACTTTCAACCAATGTTGTAATTAGCATATTAGTGTACAGGCACCGATATGCGATAATTATACCATATCATATGATACGATACGATACAACATATTAAAATTGAATTATTTTATAAAATTCAAAAAATATAGAAAATATGAAAAATTGTAATTAAAAAAGAACGTAAGCAAACTCTACCATGGAAGAGGTAACTCTTGCATCGTCTGTCCCCAAGCTCGGATAAAGGAGGAGGGTTACGTTAGGCCTTCGACAATCAACATAAAATTTTATTGGACTTATCTACTAAGGATTCTATCAATTATAAGTATTGCGTTGGAGCGTTTCCTTTTAGCGATGCATTGTAGAGCCCAAATACAGTGAAAAGTAAGCAAGTACCACATCATGGACGAGTGTGAGTAAAGAAGTTAGTCCTACTAGATTGTTGCCCGAATATAGTGAAGAAGTTACAGCAAGGCTCTTCGCGTTTTCAGCATAGATGGATGCGTGGGTAAGGAAGCTAATCCTAGATAATAAGATTTGTATTGGTAATTGGAATATCGACACATTGACCGACAAGTTAATAGAGGTAGTAGGTACTATGATTCAGAGAAAGATTCACGTTTTATGTTTACAAGAGACAAAGTGGGTAGGAGATAAAACAAATAAGATTAAGAATATAGGTTTTAAATTATGATACTTATGAAAGGAAAATGCTCGAAATGGAGTTGGTATTATTATAAATAAAGATTTAAAGGATAGTGTAGTAGATATACAATGATATGGTGACTGGATTATAATAGTGAAATTAGTGTTAGGAGTATAGGCTTTGAATATAGGTTGTACTTATGTACCCAAAGTAAGATTATAATATAGTATAAATAAAGCTTTTTGAGAGGAGTTAGATAAGGTAATAGAGAGATTATTTGTTTAAGATGAGACATAAATGGACATGTCGGTAAATATGCATTAGGATATCAAGGTATTCATAGAAACTATGCTTTTGAGGATATAAATGAGGAGGGTAGGGAGATTTTAAATTTTGCTATGCCTTTTGATCTCTTTATAACTAATATAATTTTTAAAAAATGAAATGAATATTTAATTACTTATAAGAGTTGCTTGTCACAAACACAAATTGATTATTTTGTTTATAGAAAAAAATATGTAATATTGTAAAGATTGCAAGATAATTCCAAGAAAAAACTTAACTATTTAACATCGACTTTTAGTAATGGATTTCCAAGTAAAAAAGTGGGCAAAGAAGAATGACTAGATGGTAGAACCTCAAATGTGAGAAAGAAGATATATTTAAACAATAAGTTTTTGAAGGAGATGCTTGAATTACGTAGGTAGACCCTTTTATATGTGGAACAATATGACTATGCATATTAGAAAAGTAACAAAAGAAGGTAAGCAAGCAGTAGAGGACACAATCAAAATATAATTAAAAATGACATTTTCATGATAAATAAATTAATATCATGAGTCTAAAACCTTACAAGAGTAAGAAAGTTGAACTTAAAGTTAAAATTATACCAACAAGCTTCTCAAAGTTCACAAAGTTTAGATTATAATTTATTACATAACACAAATACAAAGTTATAAACTACAACAATCCAGTTTCATTGTTTCATTCCACAAAGCATGGATCATAATCAACAAATATATCATAAGCATTTTAATTAGAGTCACCACCATCATCATCATCGCCACCTCATCTCCCTTGTCTTTTTTCAAAATTGGGTCATCCAATCCTTCACCTTGTACAACATCATCTCCAATCTTTGTTTTTGTTTCTATTGCTCTCCAGTTTGTATTCTCTAAAGAGTCTCCTCTTCTTTGACCCAATCATCATGAATATCAATATTTTCATAGCTAAATTGGTCATATGAAATATTCTTTGACTATCTTACATCTATTTGCATTAGTCTACAAAGAAAACAAATGAAAGAATACAATTTACTTAGAAGTTAGAAAATATCATTACTTATAAGTTACAACTTATAAGTATAAGGAATAACAAACATATAACAAAATATCTTTTTACCTTTACCTTAACTTCATATTGTATGCAATATATACCAAATTACAAAGATAAGCATGCTCCAATGATACCATCAAGTCAATCAAAGATAAACCATAATAAGAGCAAAGCTTTACAAAGGTAGGAAATCTCCGAATCTATGAAAATCCTAAATTTTTAAGTGAAAAATCAGATTAATGAAAAAAGATAGTATGCCATGAATTTAAGAAAAACCTTATAAATTTTAAAGGGTTTGAGACAAAAAAAAGTGTGATTCCTGTACAAATTTGAGTAAATGAAAGGTATAGGGGATAAAAAAGAGTTTGAGAGTAAGCAAAATAGTAAATAAAACTTGGGTTTTATATCCTGCGAATCAACATCTACTCATATGATACCACCCGTATCATACCGTATTATATGATACATCATGATATGGACCGATAAACTGTAGAACATGATATGGTATCGTGTACCATATCATGTTACCCTACGATATACGACAAACTCATTCCATATTGTATGATACGGTACACGTTTACAACCTTGTTTTCAACTACTAACAGTTCTGATGAAATGATAAGTGTGTGGATCAAGTTATTTATCAATTTATGATTGGAAAGCTAATGAGAGCAACTTGTTTCAATCATATATAAAGCTTATGGAAAACAATTACTATTTTTGATGATACAGAAGGAATTGGATGAACCAGAAAATGATTTACCTACGTGATTAATATATACGATGCCTAATTAAGTATTGATTTGAAGAAATCAGAGAAAGAGAAAATGTTAATAGTTCAGGGATGCACTATATAGTCGTCAGTTCACTTGTAAGCTCATGATGGCAAGGCTTACGCTTCAACCTTTAAAATTAACTTGATTCACATGATTCTATCGTCATGATTCTCCAGACCATCCCTCTTGTTCATTCATGTTCTTCTGTTTATGAAAAAGATTTCTCATGTCAACAAAGCCAAGGCTGCACCACCTTGTATGGCCTTTGATACATGTTCGAGGCCCTTTTGCTACGATAGGATGACCGAAGCCAGATGCACCCCCCGGTATCGAACTCATGATCCTTGAGATGAGCCGTCGCTCTTTTGGCTACGAGTCCTTTAGCGAAAGAAATATTATCTTGATAAAATAAGCTTTTCCCTGTTGACCTGTTAGCAAATAGATATTCGCTTTAGTTGGTAAGGTGGTGTTTAAAGGTTGACACAATTATTCCTCTCTCTCTGTGTGTGTGTGTGTGTGTGTGTTTGTGCGCGTGCGTGTGGATGGAGGGAGAGATGCAATAAACTAGTCCTATAAATTTAGCAAACAAATACTAGATCCAATCATGCTGATATGTTTTTGTTATTTTTAACAGTTAGAAACTTTTATCAAGCTTAATGCACCACAAAATTCGATTTAGGATAATTAAAAGTCAAGCTCATGATTCATGAACAAAAGTGCTGTAAAAGATCCAAATTATGATGTTTTTGAATAATTTGAAAACGATCAATTGAATTATCACGCTATCCAGTGAAGGTGCAACACCGTATGTTATGGTGGTACAGCAAGCACCATTTATCCATATGTACCGGGTCAAGTGTGTGCATATGGGTGTGGCGCTAGTGTGTGTAGGTAGGCACGGACACAATTAATTGTAATATATATATATATATATATATATATATATATATATATATATATATATATATATATATATATCTTCTTCTATTTGGGATACCAAAAATTGAAAAGACCATCCTACCCTTTCTCTTGTCAAGACCGTAAAAGAGAAAATAAATAACCACCCTACTTAGTTAAACTATGGTGCATGTTTAGGCAGAACCAAACTTTAAATTCATGGGAAACCCTTATTATGGTCCAATATACACTTTTTATGAGTAGACACTGAGTGTAAAACGGAGTTGATATATGGACTTCCTTTCCGATCATCTCTTCTGGCAGCTTTGGATAAACTTGGATTTGTATTGACTACCTCTCTGTAATTCCAGGACGGCTCAGCTTCCAGTTTAAAGAACAGTTAAATATACAATAGTTTAAAGCGCCGCAAGTTGTCTTTTTTTTATTTCTCTGTTTGAGGGAATCAAAATGCTTGTCCTCACCCAAAACCATTAAAATTCTTTTTCGATTTCCAGTAGCTTCTCGTTTCAATAAGTCCTAATTACATATTTTCCACGCAAGAATGTTTACGACCAATTTAAACATTCTTATAAATGTTTCCATGCAGTCAGGTTAATTATCAAACTCCACCTGCACCCATGAGTTTTAGCCGGAGCCACCATGCTCTACAATGTAATGTGTGTGTGTCAATGCGCGTCCCAAGGCATGTGTGTGTTGTTTCTCTCGCTGGCATGAAGGATATTGTAAGGACAAAATTAATTTGTTTTTTATGAAATTAAAGGAAGAAGGTAAAGAATGACAAGGGAGGGTGGCCGTTGTCTCATCCTTTCGTCCATTTCTTCGTGGGTTGGGTTAGACTTTATATTAATGTGTGTACAACTTTGCTCATGTAAAGGGGGTTTATTCTCTCATGGTCGGCTTCAAAGTCGGATAAAAGAAAAGGATGGTGTTAGGTAGTCGAAAATCACAATAAAACTTTTCCAGCGCGAATATATTGAGTTTCATCCGAATTCAGAAGTATGTTTGAGTGCGAACAATATGTGAGACCTCTCAGAAATTCCTTTCGTGTTGCACCCTCTAGCCGATCCAACCTAGTGCAAGAAAAGGTTTACTGGGTGTGTTTGTTTGTGTGTGTGTGTGCGTGTGTGTGTGTGAGAGAGAGAGTGTGGTTCGACGTATAAGAGGGGAGCGATCTAGATTCCATCTTTGCATGCAAGACAAAAAGAAAAAACCTGTTTCTTCTGTTGCATGTTTCCATCATGATCTCACTCTTCCTATCTTTTATTTCAATTGCTATCTTTTATTTGCTCCCTAATGGGCCCCTCACTCAGCCTCATTTTCAAAACGACACCCTCTTCTACGTCAATCCGTTATGTTTAATTAATTATCTAATTTATTTAATCCAAGTAGACTTCTTTTTCCCTTCTGTACTTTTTTTGCATCCCATTCGATTGCTTAAAGTCGAAGAAAATAAAGTCAAGCCCACTTTACAGTGAAAACGCACTGCCGTATTCCCTGTTGTTATCCTTATTTGGGTCCTAATTAGTCACATAGATGAGGAAGGATTGGAATGCTAATCTTCACACACAAAGCAAAATATGTGATCATATATTCGTGGTTTGACATTTCCCAATTTTTTTCTATAAAAAGGTTCCATCAATATGAACTAAAACCTACAATAAAAGCCATTTTGGATCTTTGTAGTTTTAACTTTTTTGAAAGCAACCACGTCAAGCTGGTCCTTCTCACTTTGCTGACACAATTTGCTTGGTTCTGCAAATTTGGATTTTTTCTGAGACACACACTGCATACACACAGCTCTTGTTTCACAATTGCGTAGTAATATCTGTAGGCGTCATGCAATCATCGGCATTCGTTTGCGTCAACGAATTCGTGTTGCTGACACAGTCGTGTGGAAATGCGCGGTCTGCAGTTTGCTGAACATGAAAGTATTTTCGAAAGCAATTCGGACATGAGTATGTCATTATTACTTGATCTTCGGTATCATCAACGGGAAAAAGAAAGTAAGATAAAAATAACCAAACACACAAACATATGTATATATAGCGAGAGCGCGTTTGTGCATGAGAGAGAGAGAGAGATGAACTCAATCGTACTTAATTTGATAGATCACTCGCTTTTTTCAGGGAAGAGGCCCGGGCTGGGTACCGAATAACCAGGAACCAGAACATGCTAGATTGATCACTTGCTATTTTCCGAGTCGATTACAGAAACCAAAGAGCAACTCCGGAGATAGATTTCCCACAACTGGGGAAAACATTAGTTATGATGAATTAAGCTACAGAAATTATTAAGAAAGAAATTTTAAAAATAAGTTACGAGCCAAAGGAGCGCAGAGTAATCCAGTTTGTCTTTAAAAAGAAAAGTTATGAATCATTTACATGATAGATTGATGAAAAACACATATCTAAGGTGTGCTTCCGGGGACGTTGTTTGCACCATCATCTGACCTTATGTCTAAGTTAGCATGCGTGATCTGATTCACTGTAAAATCAAAGATGAAATACTGATCATTCGAAGAACCAATTATCCCATAATCCAGTCACTTGTAAGAAAGAAACTAACTAAATCGAATGGACAATTCAAAATACAAAAAGAAAAATGAATTTTATGAATCTAAGCATCATTCAAAAACAGCAATTTCAAAGTTGGATTCAGCCGATTTGACCAAAAAAAGGATAGTTATAACCCCAACAACTAGTTTAAAAGTTACACGTCTATATAAGTTACTTTTTCTTTTGATAGACTGTGCAAACATAAAACCAAAAGGTGGAAGAAGAATTGAAAATCTGATTTTGGGATTCGTCTTTTTTCTTACATAAATCTAAAAACTTGCATGACTAGACATAATAAATATGAGATATTAGGAAAAAGACCAGTGGCAGCATTAATTATGATTATTTATAATAATTTGGGTATTCAAGATTATCTCCGAGAAGTGTCGTCAAGGACGAATGAGATCTTCAGTCCCAGAAACTGGTATTGTCGGAAATCTAAAGTTGGATTTTTCTCATCAATTACAGTACCATTTTCTCTTCACCTGAGAGGTTATCAAGCAGCAGCGGTAAGGTACGTCCCCAATGGGTTTGACTTGGTAAATGACTGATATTCCCTTCCATATAAGCATAGAGGAAGTGTTTAGGGCAGCTTAATTTCTCGGTGCAAAACTGACAGGATTATGTTTAACACGAAGGAAACAGAAAAAGGACGAAGACAGATTATGTACTCGGTACTCCCCTTAAATCCCGCGGAAATTTATGGAATGGATTCCCATAAAACACACACTCACACACGTGTGTATGTATGTGTATGTATGCACATACATGTATTGTAATTGTATAAGTTTGTACGTCGATTAGTTTCATCAGCGAGACTACAACTTGAGGAAGGTTATTCGTCTTCAGAGTTCAACATAGGTAATTCATTTCAACAAATGAAGTGCGATGTTTGATGTAGGAATGACAAGATATTGGCAAGGCTGCCTAGTGAGCTTATAAAGCGACAGCTAAATCCTTCCACTGGAAAACGGCGAGCAGGTATACCTGACAACTGACACCCATCTACAATCACACATGAGCAGCCTCTTGAAGTGGGAAATAAATTAAAATGAGAAAAATCTACTTGAAAATATTTTCTTTTAATTTGTCAATCAGAGGAATGTAGATTAGGGTTTGAGGAAAAGGAAGGAAACTCTTGTGGCTTTTGGCCAAATAAGAGGAAACCACCACAGAGCATTAAAGAGGAATGTAAGAGGTCAAGGGGGGGAACCCTGTGGGACCCATCGATATTGGGCCGATGAGATCAAAGGTTTTGCTATAAAGGACGGTCACTGCAGTCGGCCTTTTACAGGTCGTCTGTCCTGATATGAGGAAAACCCTAGCAAGAAGAAGAAACTGACAAAAGAGGAGACAGAGAGATGGGGAGGGCTCCTTGCTGTGACAAGACGAATGTGAAGAGAGGGCCATGGTCGCCAGAGGAGGATGCAAAGCTCAAAGCTTACATCGAGCAGAATGGAACCGGAGGAAACTGGATTGCTCTTCCACAAAAGATTGGTAAGGAATTGCAGACCACCTCCATATCGTATCTTTCTTTTATTTGATCAAATATTGCCTAGATACGGTTTTGTTCATCTCTCTCTCTCTCAGACACACACGCGCACACACAATTATCTGATGATGATGACAATCTGCACTCATCTTGTCCTATCGACGTCTAATGATTTCCTCTCCTCGTGATTCAGTTTCTTATTACGTCGTGCTCTATTTATTTCTCTCTCTCTCTCTCTCTCTCTCTCTCTCTCTCTCTCTCTCTCTCTCTCTCTCTCTCTCATAACCATAATAATGGGGAACTAATTCACCAATCTCTCTACTAACTAAGGCCTCCGGAGATGCGGGAAGAGCTGTCGGCTTAGATGGTTGAATTATCTGAGGCCCAACATTAAGCATGGAGGCTTCTCTGAGGAAGAAGACAACATTATTTGCAGCCTTTACATCAGCATCGGTAGCAGGTAACTTCTTCCCTTCCTTCCACAATTATGGTTGTCTTTCCCTTAGTTTCCTCCACTGCCGTCTCTCTCTCTCTCTCTCTCTCTCTCTCTCTCTCTCTCTCTCTCTCTCTCTCTCTCTCTTCCTGATTTTTTCTTGGTGTAGGTGGTCGATTATTGCCGCTCAATTGCCTGGCCGGACAGACAACGACATCAAGAACTACTGGAACACTAGACTCAAGAAGAAGATTCTAGGAAGGGGCAAGGACTCCCGGACTCACTGGCTCATCAAAGAAGATGATGGCCTTAATGACCTATCCTCAGTAGTATCACAGACTGGCATGCAGCCGTTGAGCTCATCTGCTCTAGAGAGGATGCAACTCCACATGCAGCTTCAATCCCTCCAAAACCCATATTCAATCATCAATCCACTTTCAAGCTTCAATATAGTTGGCAACCAGCCATCCGTAGACGCGAATCTTCCTATGGTTCAAAACCACCTAGTTGAAACCCATAATGCCAAAGGGCTTGAAAGTCTTAGTGCAAATTCAGGAGAACACAACCATGCCGAAGTTGTAACGGAGAGTAAAGAATGTTGTTTTAATGAGTTGTCTTCGTCCGGTGTCGCTGCTCATCATGGAAGCTTCAGCAGTAGCTCCCAAGATGTGGCTCAAAGCCTTAAAACAATAGAAAGTTTTCCTGCCCAGTTTCAGGAAGTGATACATTCTAACCATGAACCTCTAGGTAGATTTGATTCTTTAAAGGAAGTGGATGGTAACTATGGTGGCATGATCTGGTGGGGGAATGATAATGATCAAAAGACCATGAACTCTTGGGACTCATCTTGCGGTTTGCAGCATGAAGCTTTCTCATTTCAAGATCTTGGACTGGAGTATGGCCTTTTATAACTATGTTTATCGTGTTGGGTTACTTGATAGCAGGAGTTGGCAATGAATATGTAAAGTTTTGTGAATAACACAATGTTCTTATTGAATTTACTTTTAAAAGCTCAAACTCATCATTCACAACTTCTTTACCGAGTGCTTAATGTGGCTTTCCTTGTTGGTAGTGTATCTTCTCTTTTCTATTACTCCCAGAGTTCTTTTATTGACAAATCTTTGTAAGGCATCCATCTCAAGAAGATGTATGATGTTACATTTCATTTGAGGAAACAAGGCTGATGGTTGACCAAAACATGGATCATTCTGTTCTTTTACCTGTTAAATCTATTAAATTTAGTCTTCATATGTAGGAGGAGATGGAAGTCTTCAAAGGGATGCCACCACTTTATATAAATTGTTTATGATTTAACGGGAAAGGCAATATGATTTAGCTGAAATTGATAGTCGTATTCCACTTCATCCACGTGCAAAGTATTGTTAACTTTTCATATTCTATACCAGAATTCATAGATAGAAGTGGTTTATTTAGTAAAAGGTCCAGAAACAATTGAGATACAAAGCTTCACTGATGGCAGTTTTTCATCAAAAAATCTGGTGACTTCAGTCAAAAAAGTGGGCTCAACTTTTGTATAATACATTTGCTGATACAATTGAATGTACGAAGTTGGATGTTTGCTACTTAACGAAAGAATCATGGTTACATGTATATATATATATATATATATATATATATATATATATATATATATATATATATATATATATATATATATATATATATATATATATTCATATACTGTGTTCTTTCTGCCATCATTTTCATCTTACTGTCTGCATTCATCTACATAATGGGTTTCGTTTTCACTTTCCAGCATAAATCATCAAATTGAATCCTTCTTATGTGTATGCGCTTGTGTGTGTTTATTTTGGATGCTATATATGTCAGGTTGCTGGATGGCCAGGTACTTAATCTGTATTTTGGTTCTCACGTAGGCTTGCAACAATTATTTTTCCAGTGAGAGGTATGTGGTTAATTTGACAGAAGGGAAGACTGTAATCAAGTCTGCATGCACAAACAAATGAAAATATCAATGGTAATCATTTCAATTGAAAATTTGCCACTGACATCCTGATGATTGTGTATCTTGGTAAGTAAAATACGTCTGGAAAATATTGCCTAAAAATTGATGCTTTTGTTATTTAGAAAAACCACATACTTTTCACTCGTCATTAAAATCCAACCCTCCGCTTTCTTTTCTTTTGGTTACAAAGGGAGGCCCCAGCATCACACATGCATATACCCCCCCCAGGGAATCGAGTTCACCATTGCAGCGTGGGAGTTGAGGAACCCACCGTTGAGTTAATGCTCAGCCTTGTTTTATTGCAGTTGAACCTTAAAATATAATTCTCATTAGTAATTTGACCCAAGGTATTGATATTATTCGATTCTTGACGATACGCAACTTGGATGGATATTCACAACATCATAAGACATCTTCAAAATGTAAGTGTATAAATCGACTTTTCTTTTGGCAAAGTTACTGAAGGACAAATTGGTAAGATGAATATGGTTCATTATTTCAATAAATAAACCTTAATTAAGATTCGACACTTCATAAATTGATTTCATACTTGCAAAATTTAGCGTTAAAAACCTAACATTTTATGAAGAGAAATAAAGACCAGGAAAGATAATGTGAATCTCCCAAGCTACAAATTGATAGCAATGTGCTAAACAAAATTTATCCCGTGAGTAACTCCAAGGGATTTCCCTATCCGCAATTCAATATTATAACCCACCAAATAATTACAGAATAAATGATCGGTCTCATGCATTAACACGGAGCTGTTAAACTAGCTTTAAATATTGTTAGATTCAAGGTCACAGCTCTTTCAGGTTATAATTAAGTCTTCGGATGAGCAATGAAATTGATTCTTGGACTCAGGGTTGGATCTACATTATGATGAAGTGAGCCCTCGCCGTGGCCAAGTATGGGCTCATATAGGAACGAGAGCCTCACCCAAAAGGATTTTCTTAATCTGCCACTAGTTGGAGTGTTCGATTCGAATTCATATATATCGAGAATTTCATAAGGTTTCAGACGAAAGGTTTGCTAGTTTCGAATATCACGAAATTACAGGAAGTTTATCAGATTTGGCAAATTCGAATGTGGGCATTCACTGAAGACCATGCTCACCACAGTACAGCACCTCAAAACGATTTCCCTTTTTCTACCGGAGCCGCTTCATGCAACTAATCATTCATACCCCTTTCAGAACCAAATTGAAGTTGGGCTTTGGCCGCAAGATGGTTAAGTAATTTGGTGAAGGAGATGTAGCCTAAGGTGAAGAAATTAGAAGGAAATGCAGTGCTCGGGGTTGAGCTTGAATCGAAGCTTCGGTTGCAACAAACTTGCAACAACGAAGCTATATTGAACGGGAAGCTCATTCTTGGGCTCGGCTTGGTTCATGACTCAAGCCAGCCGAGCTTCGACTCCTACATATACACAAGGGAGGACTAGCTCGGCTCGTTAAGCTTGTGAACTTATATACAAACAAGATCTGCTATAGGTTAGGCTCGTTTGGCTGAGCTTACAAACAAGCTTATGTACACATGTACAAGGTTTTTGAAATTCATAAAAGAAAGTCTACACAATGGAAAACATGCCTTTGAATAGGTCTAGATTTTCCAATTAAAATATGAAAATGGGAAAAACATCACATCCATACGGAAACTGCACTGCCCTACCTTGTGGTTTTCGATGATTGTGAATTTGATATGTGAGCGGTGATGTGGCTGCTGACTAAACCACTACATCATTATTTATTAGATATTAAATTAAAAGTATTAAACAACAATAACTAAACCTTTTTCCATAATGGTCGGCTATATGAATTTTTTGTTTTTAATCGGCTATCATGTGACATGCATGAGTTAAACCATTTTTTTATTGTTTCTTTCCAAACACTTTTGTGGTCTTTTTTTTTATATTTTGCAATCTAGTTTTTACTAACTTTTTACTAGAACTTTCCTTCTATATTTTCAAACCATATTAAACGATTTTTCTTGTTATATTTATAATCTTTTCTTTTGTGATGACTCATCTATTTCAACATCTTTACTTTTGTCATAGACATTTTTTGTACATGATGATGATTAACCGTTCAACACTTCAAAACCATAAAATATAGCAGGTGTAATTATCACTCTATTACCTTTTTAACTTTAATGATATTTTCTTATAACATAAAATACATGATGTCCCTCTCCATTTTAATTAAGTTGCATTAATTTTATATGTAACATCTTCATCAATTTTTTTAATACTTCGAAAAACTAATATTATGTATTTAAAACTTTCCTTGTGAAGTATGAAATGTATGTTAATCTTAATTTTTTTTGTCCTTTAAAGTAACTACATGATCAAATTTGCATTCTATATATTCTATTTTTTTCTACTAAGATAGAAGTCATTCAACTCTGATCATGATAAGAGATTACTCTTACATGGTCGGTCCCAAGCCTGGATAAAGAAGGAGGATTTTGTTAGGCTTTCGACAGTCAGCTTAAAACTTTGTAAGACTTACTATGAATTTTATAAAAAAACAAAAAATTTATATAGTTGAGCGTGTCTAATATGGGAAAAGGGTTCATTATAGTTGTAGTAGAAGTCACAAGCTTTTCCTTTCTAACGTTTCTCTCTACAGTTCTAATTTTTTATTAACTTTTTTTTATGCTCATCTACTAACACTATGTCATATACAAATAACATATACTAAGATCTTTAAGTATTATCAAAATATTAAATTAAAAATTTAATGTGACTTTAGTATTTTTAAGTTTGACATACAATAATTTGATATACAATAACATTTAACTTTAATATTAATTAATATTTAAGTAAAATAATAAATTATATTAATGTAACATATGTTGATGTGTTAGATGACATGATGTGTTAACTGATATAAGTTAATGTGATAAGTGACATGACAGTTGATCATGTATGACGTTGGATAAAGGATAACCGTGTTAAGCACTTGAAGTAAACTTATAAACCTCAAAAACCATGTCCAAGGGGTAGCATGAAACCATTCTCAAATCATAGACACCAAACGGATGAACATAATAAACTCAGGATATGTATGCATGTGAAGTTTTCCCATGCTTTTGTCGTGTCAAGAACGAGTTTGTATAAACTTGACATGATGGGTCTTGTTCAGCTTGTTAGTTCATCTCGGCTCGACTTAGATGAGCGGATAACTCGAGGTGACCTAGCCACGTATCAACAGAGTGGAGCCACAAACAGGCCCAGCTAGACTCAGCTCGTGCTAGATATGACCTAGCTGTCTTCGACTTGATCCAGTCATACGCCATAAAGGGTCATTTAGTGTTTTGAAACAAAAGAAAAATGGATATCGTACGCTGAATTGCATGTACATCAGTTGCACACCGCCATCGTGCATCCCCTCACCACCCTCGTTTGCATCTTCTCACCAACAACACTCATATTGGTCGCCATGATAACACTCTCCTGTCCGCCCCTCTTATAACAAGTTCTATTACATTATATAATTACATTACAAATCGGGATCCTACACTCGAGATTAAATACTTTTCCCTTCTTACACGAGCATAAGATGTTAGAATTTTAAGATTGAATCAGGAACTTGATATATATATGTGTTATATATATATGTGTGTGTGTGTGTGTGTGTGTAAAGAGAGAGATGGGTATATGCAACCCTGCTGTGTATGCCCTTCTTTGGTAAAGTCAAGAGTTTCATTTTGACGAGAGGACTTGTACAATCCTAAAACGAACTAATTATTTACCTAAACAAAGAAGTTGGTGTTTACATTTCTTTTTCTTTTTAACTAGCACCTCATGTAATTTGCAACCCCGCAATTTTCATAGGGATGATTCTAGACATGGCATTCTGGCAGTTCCAATCGAAACCGAACTGGCCAGGAACCAGCTGAACTCAGAATGGGAGGCCACCCAGTTCACATTTTATAAAATCGAAATCAACAGTTTTAAACTGTTGATTCTGAGTTTTTAGAATTTTCAAATTTTGTATTATAAATATTGGTTTCTGACGGTTTTGAATTTAAACCAAATAGTTCTGAAACCCATGGTTTCAAGTTCTGAGCTAACCGAAACCGAACATGTCTAAGTGATTCTGCCATAGAGGTCAAGACAAAGCTGTCAAAATAGCCAGAACTTGCTCAGACCCAGTGTCGGCCGGCTTCACCCATCAACCGAACTACATCCACCCGCATTTCCGAGTCGACTCAGAACTATAGCCCCGTGCAACCACGAGTGAGTTCCAGCAAAATTGTATGCACGTGTCAGACTGCTGTAAACGTATTCGGTGTCAGAACTCATATTGGAAAGCGTAAATTATTGGGCTCACGAGCACACTCAACCGGGTTGTACTCTATTTTTGGAAAAAAAAAATTATATTGTTGAAGAAGGCGACGTGATTAAGAAATTACCTGAAAATATTGGTCTCCCAATGATACCAGTCGACTTGATACTTGTTCCAGTGCTTCATTTTGAAACTTATGTTTGATGATCATTAATGGATTTAGTATGGATTTGAGATTTTTAAAGAGAAAGGAATTGATCTTGGCTAGAGTTAAGGAATGGAAATGTAAGAGGATGACAAAGAAACTGGCCTAAAGGAGGTTAAACACATTTTAGGTCTTGATTAAAAAATATATTTTTTTAAACTTATACATAGAGTGTATCCTACAATACAATGCTCATATCCCATCATACCATATGATATACCTCATATAGTGTGATGAATAGTGTTATGTGATACAGATATCGATATGCACGATTTGAGTATCTTATAATACATTGCAATACAATTTTTATGATATTGCATTAATTTTTAAAAAAAGAAAATACCTCATTTTTTCAGTTCTCTTCTAATAATTTTTAGGTCCTCTTCAACATAATTATTCTCTTGTCGTGCACCTTTCGGTTTGGGAGTTTCCCTTGAACGCCTCTCTAAATTATCCAATTCCAAACTACTTTAAGCATGTTTTAATTTCTTTATATCAGCAAATATGATTTACATTAACATTTCTCTAATAATAACATTGTTGTCTACGTTAATGTGTCTCTAATAACCTTGCCATCGATCATTTCTTTCTGCAACCATGCTCCTACCCAAACATGGCCGGTTCTAGTTTATTCAAAACCAGAAACCAGGAATCGAAAATTAATCCGGACCAGCAAGTTCCGATTTCGATTTGGAACCACTGATTCTGATTTATTCAAAACTAGAGATTTTTTTTTTGAAATTTTGGTTTCGGTTTGGCAATAATTCAGCTGGCAGTTGCACCACTTTCACAATGCATCGCCAAACTTCAGGTCCTATATTAAACTGAAATACCCCCATCCTTTTGATATTATGCCCCGCCTTAGTTATGTACCTCGGCCCTGGTAGAACTAAAATCTCCCGAAGATTTGACCTTCACAACCCTGGTAGAACTAAAACGTCGCGAGGATTTGCCAAGGATTTCCAGTACCAGAGAGAAGTTGATTATGGTCAGATTCAGTTTTTGGTGCGTGGTTTGATCTGGAACCAAAGTTATTTTATAATCCGACCCGATCAATAAAATATATCTATTTGATATAGATTTTGATCTGAATTCAGTATTCATGATTACCATCCGATACGAAATTTATATTTTTCTATTCGTCGTGACATGGATCTGATGCGTATTGAAACCCGTTTTCATCAGTCTTAGCTCGCAAAGGTTCGACCCGGTGAAGCCACTTAATTTGGTTGTTGAATCTCTATGTGATTGATTGAGAATCATAAGGAAAAACAACATGATCTCATTAAGAAAGGTATTGACCCATCAAGAAAGGTAAGAACGGGAAATTAAAATTTATCCTGTAGGCTAAGTTGGTGGATCGGATTCAGTGAATCTTCATCCCTTGGCAAGTTTCTCTCCCGACTCGACCCATGAGCAGCCTCATCTGTTGCTCTGGTGAAAATAGCCCCCGTGCGAGTGAAAGCTTAGCTTGGTTCAACTCAGTTCAACTCGTTTGTACCATTTGTATGTGTTTAGAATAACGTTCTATCCGGTTAGTCGAATGGGTAAAAGTATGCTTAATGGGTAAAGAGGTTTACTTTTGTAATAAAAGGTTCTAGCAGTAAATAGTTTTTTAACTTAAACCAGCAAGAGTTTCATTCTGAAAATTACATAAAAATTCAAGTGATTCAAGTTTAACACGTCCTTTTTTATTTTGATATGGGGAGGGAGGGAGTCCGAAGAACATAATTGCTTGTCAGTAGGAGATATGCTTGTAATTATATGTTGATTTCTGCAGTCAACAACACAATGAAATCAAGAGTTTCATTCTGAAAATTACATAAAAATTCAAGTGATTCAAGTTTTTAACACGTCCTTTTTTATTTTGATATGGGGAAGGAGGGAGTCCGAAGAACATAATTGCTTGTCAGTAGGAGATGTAATTATATGTTGATTTCTGCAGTCAATAACACAATGAAATCTTGCTTGGCATAATTACTCCATCTAATATAATTGTTTCTCAGTAAAAGTAAATGAGAAGATATTGCGATCTTGGCCACTTTAATAAGTAATGACGTATGTTGTTGCTTAAAGAAATTTGTTTATTGAAGCTGATATGCACAATTGTCTGATTCGTAGGGGACCTAATAGAACTGCCACGCGGCTTTGCCAATTGAAAAATCCAAAGTTAGGCGCAACAGTGATGGCAGTAAGCCCTACATTTCTTCAGTCACCTTCACGTAAGGACCAGACATGGCCAGTTTCGAACAGAGTCCGACGATTCTAATCAAAACCAAATCGGATTAAGAACAGATTGAAATCGGAAATGTCAGAATTGGATTCAAAACTGAATCCGAAATCATGTTAAGTTTCATGGATCCAGACTCATGTTAGGGTTCCAGATTCAAACTTATGGATCTGGATCCAATCCATCTGTTTGACAATCAAAGCACGCACCATCCCCACGTGAGTCCCTTGGAAATGGATGCACCAAATGTCAGAACCCATTGCAGCGAGGCTGGGCTCATGGCTTCCTATGGAAAGTTTGTAACATTGCAGCAGTGTAAAACGTGGTGATGAAAACAACGTTTTTCTCTAAGAAGGAAAGCACTCGTACGTGGGATAAATGCACTCGCTGCCCCTATTTCGAGATATATCAATGGAGATCTAGATATCATTGCAAAAAGGGCAAATCCATCCACCAGAAACTGACCAAATGCTGTATTTAGAATCATAACTCTGCCAGTGCTCATGAGTGAATAGGTCACAGCCAGCCCTTTGATTCTGGCTGAGCAAGCCAGATATGACACCGAGCAAACTTTTAATGTGGCAGCACTCTTTCACAAAGAAAAAACAACTCAGGCCCGTCTTCTCAATCAATCTCCTTTGCCGCTTTTGCGCTTCTCACTGCCAAGACCTCTCAATCAAAATCTCAAATTCTCACTTGGACAAAAGAAGGAAGGCTTCCTACACTGTAGGAGCACCTCACAGGCTATCCCTTCTCCTTTTCCGTCACCAGTATCTACTAGCTTTCTACCGTCTTCATCATCGCCATCCACACTTGTAGCCACTCAGACTTCCCTTCCATGGTTGCCTCTGTCTTCTTGTGCTTCTCTCTCTTCTTTCTCTCGCATGTTTCAGCTCAGTTTGGCAATGACCCACGATTGTTGTTGTTGATAAAAGAGTCTCTAGAAGGAAATGAAGCTGGTGCCGAAGAGAACCTTTTGCTTTCCACTTGGAATCTCTCTGTTCCTTTTTGCAAATGGAGGGGAGTTCAATGGCTGAATCAAAATGGTTCCCTTGTTGACTGCCACTCTTTTCCATCAAGAAACTCTCTCTATGATCATATATATGTTCACAGTATCCAACTATCAGCATCAGGATTGACAGGGAGGGTTCCAAAGGAGTTGGCTGATTTGAATTTCCTTGAAAAGCTTTACCTGAATGCCAATGCCCTCAGCGGGGAAGTCCCTCTTGAGTTAGGAAACAGTCTCAACCTCAGGTTTCTGTCACTAGGCCACAACAATCTTACTGGAAAACTTCCTTCATCAATTTGGAATCTCTGTAATAATCTCATTATGCTTGATCTCAGTGATAACACCCTCTCTGGTTTTATTCCGTCTCTTGCTCTTCCTAACACCTCTTGGTCATATCTGCAAAGATTGGACTTGAGTTCAAACCATCTTGAAGGTTCAGCACCCACGTTTCTGTCCAGTTTTACAAGCCTCCATTATATTGACCTGCATAACAACTCCTTTTCTGGGCCTATACCAGAGTCTCTTGCTTCATTGAATCTCGCTTTCCTTGACTTGTCATTCAATAATTTCAGTGGAGAGCTCCCAAATTTTACTCAAGAATTCACTTTCTACGGCAACTCATTTCTTTGTCAGCAGGGATCTTGCAAACAAGCAAGTACCCATTGGAGAAAACACAAAGTGAGAGCTGGAATTATGGCAGCCATGGTCATCAGCCTGTTCGCGTTTCTGGCATTTGCAGTTTCTTTCTCTATCTGTCTCCACGGTACAGAAATTAAAAGGCAGAGATAGACCTAGGAGGAGGCATAAAACTAAGAGGGTAAGTTGATCCTGTTTCACGGGGGAGAGAATTTGACAGTCGATGATGCTCTTCTCAATGCTTCTGGTGTTGTGATAGGCAAAACATATTATGGCACTCTCTACAAAGCCGCTGTTTCAGATGGTCAGGGCACGCTGGTCCTTGGGTTGCTTCAAGAAAATACAGTAAAAGAGCCTCACTCTGCTTTCTTTTCCGCACTCAGGCTTTTAGGCCATCTTCATCATGAAAATTTAGTGTCTGTTAGGGGGTGTTACCAGGGTGAAAGAGGAGAAAAATTGTTGGTTTGCGACTATATCGAAGGTAAGAACCTATCCGAGATGCTTCACTGCTCTAGGATGCAACACCAATTGAGTTGGCCTAGAATATATGATATCGCATTAGGAATAGCACATGGCCTGCAATGCATCCACAGACAGCCTTTTATAATTTATACAATGAAGAAACCCAGTTTAATAGTTGCAATTGATTGCTTTCTTACCATATGGGATGTTATTTCATTGTCCTTGTCAGGGTTACATAGGGCAGAGAGCTCTTGTTGGATCGAAATTGTTTTCTGAACAGTGTGACACCCATTTTCTGCGTTACCTCCTGTCGATACCTCACATACCAGCTGGTATTAGATTATCTTTTTATGAAGGTTTAAAGGTTGTTTACGCTAATGCAAAGAATTCACTTGAAAATGAGAACTGTTGATGCTAAGAATTCTCAAAGACTCCGCTTCCATCTCGTAACCTCTAGGCATTATATTTTTCACGTCTTCGAATCGACTTACTTGCGGGTCGATGCCTACCAGTATGTTTTCTTACCTGTGGGAATTGGGATTTTGAACTGGGAAGGTAAATGACCTTAAGAGAGGTTTGAAGGATTGAGAATCCAAAATATCATGGTTAAAGTGAAAGCCAAACATCAGAATTCGAGTTAGAAGGTCACTTGGTTCTCTTTCCATAAGATTTATTCTAGGCCAAAGTGTGCTTGGTAGATCAAGATGTAATTCAAGAGCCACAACACTTTCAACCTGATTTGCAACGATATGTGTTGGAAATACCAGTCGTTTGAGCTAAGCTAGACTCACCAAAATTGGCTTAGAAGCAATCCTCAACATGTTTTTCTTTGGAGTGGATGTCTAGGGATAACAGTGGGCAAACTATGCAGTAAGCTAGGTTTACAAAGAAAACCACACATATAACCACACACAGAGATGATAGAGAGACGGAGTAAGCTAAGTTTGCAAAGACCATGACTAAAAGCTGTAATAAAGCAACGGGAAGACCACCACCAAGAGTGAAAGCTACAATAAAGCCACATGGCTGGCCTGGGCTGAATGTGGTTACCACAGTTTCAACGTTTAAACGAGTTGGTTAATGGCGAACCGGTTCCGTGATAGCTCTAGGAACAGCTGAGCCTGCTAGTTCCACTGTTTCAACGTTTCAACCATGGTCACTTCAACACCTGACATAAAAATGACGACGCCACTTCTGGACATCTTCAAGGATAACTGCGCAAGAGGGCAAACTCGTAGCATGCCAATAACAATTAGAACCTTTTCTTTAATAAGCAAACAGGTGAACTGATGCCTAAGAATTTTTCATTGAATAAATTACTGCACAGAGAATTTCTCATCGAATAAATAAACTGCACCCTAAACTTCTATGAGGGCCCAACAAAATGAGTTAGGACAATATGAGATAAAATGAGAAAAAGTGTATTTAAAACAGTTTGGATACTTGAAGAGGCAATCAAACAAACTCCACAAAAATAAAACATGAGAAAGGAGATGATGAATATGTTAAAGAGAAAGAGAAAGACTAAAATTTTTTAAAAGAAAACAATACTGAATGATTTAACTTCTGTTGAATTCACTCTTAACAATGTATAGGATCAAACCTTATGAAAACAAAAAATCTATATAGCCAGTTTCATGAGAAAAGGCTTTTAGTAGTTATCGTTGTTCATTGACTAATAATACAACTACCTACAAATTTGATGTTTTCTTCTTTTTCTTGTGGCTTCACTTCTTAAGTTTTATGATATATGATACGAACCATGGTATTTGAACAGTACATCAAGTAATCATCACCTTACAAATTTGGTAAAAGAAAAAAATAACAAGAGAAATACGGGTTAGACCATGCCACCGAAACCAATATAATGAAGTAAAACAGTGAATTCGTAGTGGATCACCATTCCTCTGTACAGTGGCAGTCCAGAAATCTGTATATGGTGGGTGAATAGACCATGAGGCTGTTTAAGTTGGAGCAAACTATACATTATGGTAACATGTTCAACTATGAGATATGATGTTTTTCATTCAATTTTTGAATTTTGGATGGAGCAGCCGCCCTACCTTTGCTCAATATAGATCCGCCGCTACAACAACAACAATTAAGCCTTTTTCCATACTAGATGGGATCAGTTACATTGATTCCTTGTTTCCACAGAGATTTATCATGTGCTGTGGTAGAAGTTAACTCAATATAAACTAGATTATTCTTTATAGTTTATTTCTAAAACTTTTTTGGTTGTCTTCTTCCTCTTTTAACATTTTCACAATCTAATTTTTCATATATTCTTACGAGAGTCCTTTGGTCGTCTTTCTATATGTCCAAACCATCTTAAACGATTTTTGTTAATTTTATCTTCTATTAGTGTTACTCCCAATTGGTTTCTAATAAACTCATTATATATACGGTCTTCCTTATGTGACCACTCATTCATCTCAACATCTTTAATTCTCCTACGGACATCTTTTGTACATGTTGATGATTAGTTGTCCAACACTTAGAACCATAAAATATAGCAAGTCCAATTATTGCTCAATAATATTTATCTTTTAACTTTAACAATATCTTCTTATCACATAAAATACCTGATGCCCCTCTCCATTTTAGCCAATCGGCATTAATTCTATTCGTAACATCTCTATCAATTTTTCTATCACTTTGAAAAATTGATCCTAGGTTTTAAAACTTTTCTTGTGAGGGATGCACTGTATGCCAATCTTAATTCCTATATCCTCTGAAATACTCAAATCATTAAACTTACATTCCATATATTTTATCTTTTTCTACTAAGTAGGAAGCCTTTACTTTCTAATGTTTCTCTCCATAGTTTCAGTTCCTTATTAACTTTTTTCTTAGATTCATCTACTAACACAATATCATATGCAAATAAAATACACCAAGGTACTTCACCTTGAATATGTTTTGTTAACTCATCAATGACCAATATAAATAAATATGGACTTAAAGTTGAACCCTAATGTAACCCATTAACTTCAAAGGAGTTTGTCATTACTTTATAAGTCGTAACACAAGTTTTTGTATCATCGTACATGTCTCTTATAAGATTTATTATGTCAATGGGATAAGTCTCTTTTCCAAGGTTCTCTAAAAACATCTTATGTCACCTTATAATAAGTCTTTTGTAGATCAATAAATATCATATGAAGGTTCTTCCTTTTTGCTCAAAAATGTTTTATAAGATGTCTCAACAAGTGAATCGCTCCAATAGGAGATATGTTGGGAATGAATCTGAATTGGTTGTTTGTTGTACTTGATATTTGTTTTAACCTACATTCGATAATTCTTTCTCATAATTTCATAGTATGACTCATTAATTTGATATCTCAATAAATCAAATAATTTTGAATATCTCCCTTGTTCTTATATATTGGTATAAGTGTACTCACTCTCCATTCCTTGGGCATCTTTAAAGTTCCTCATATTTCATTAAATAGTATTATGAGCCAAGCGAGCCTCACCTATCCTAAGAATTTTTATATTTTTATAAGAATATTGATTAGTCCTACAAATTTACCAACATTCATATATTTAAGAACCTCTTTGACTTCATTCTTTTGCCAATAGAAATTGCAGTTTGTATATTTTTTTGATTTAGCTAACTCTCCTTATCTAATACTAACATCTATATTTTCATTAAAAAGTTTATAGAAATATTTTTTATATCTATTTTTATATCATCATTCGTCACTAGAATCTTCTCATCCTCATCTTTAATGTATCTAACAAAACTAAGATCCTTAGTTTTCTTATCTCTAACCTTAGATATCCTAAAAATGTCTCTTTCACATTCTTTTGAGTTAAACTTTTTATATAAATCTTCTCAAATTTTGGTTTTTGCTTCACTAACAGTCTTTTTCACTTCATTCTTTGCTTTCTTATAAGCCTCCAAGTTTTACTAGTCTTCTTAGCATAATGCAATGTGTAGGATGTCTTCTTTGCCTTGATTTTATCTTGTACCACTTAACTCCACAACCAAGCTTTTTTTGTGCCAATACGACTCTCTTATATATGCTTAACACATCTTTTATCACTTCCTTAATATGTATAGTCATATTGTTCCACATCAATCTCCCAATCAAAAGCCTATAAACTATTTCTGATTAACAAGTTTGCTCTTGAGACAAATACTACAAAAGCTGCTAATCCTTCCAATATATTCACCATATTCAATTTGACACAAATGCAGGCAATAACACCTGAAAATTGGGCATTGCAACAAATTGGTAGATTGCAAAGATTAAATGGAATAAGCTTACAAGGGATTAAGTTGTGCAGTTGTAATTCCAACACAAACAACAACAAAAATAATAACAACTAAGTCTTTTCTCATACTAAATGGAGTCGGCTACATGGGTTCTTTGTTTTCATAAAGTCGATCTTGTGTGATGCTAACAATTAACTTAACATAAATTAGATCATTCTTTATTATTTCCTTTCTACGTTTTTATGATCTTTCTTTTTAATTGTTTGATCATATTTCAATGTATCTAAATCATTTTAAATGATTTTTTATTTTATCGTTTATACAGTCTTTTCTTGTGTAACCACTCGTCTACTCAACATCTTCATTTCTATCATTAACTTCTTATATATTGATAATTAATTACCTAATACTCACAACCATTAAAATATAGTGGGTTTAATTGATGCTCTATAACATTTACTTTGTAAACCAGCCCACTGAATCTCATGCCTGCAACCCGGGCTATCTTCTTCCCATGTTGTGTAGAGCAGCAAATGCATCTTTATCAACTTCAGGAGGATATTTTCTTTCCTTCTCAAACTTCGAGTACGACTTAGCTTGCTGCTACTCCACACTTGTGTTGGTCTCATAGTCTTCTCTACTCGAGGAGGGCCGGCATGTGCCACTCCTATGGTGGCATAGTTGGTTCCGGTTACTCTGAAATTTAGAACCTGAACCAATCGGTTCTGGTTCAAGAACCGTGAGTTTCAAAACGATTCCGGTTTGTCTCCAACGACCTGGAACCATAGATAGGAATTAAAAATTAGAATTCTGAATAAAAAACTAAAAAGTTCCAGAATTGGTGGTGATGGAACCAGAACAGAAAGAGGTGGCCCCCAATTCTACAAAATCGAGTCTCAGAAGAAACCGGTTTTGACCGAGTCTCACGAGTTCTTTCAACGCAGAGCAATGGAAGAAGATCACGGGTCGCATATTGACAAGCCTTTCTTCTTCACGAGATAGCGATCTTATAGGTCATGATTCGCTAAACTCAAATTACTATAGTGCCCAGATTTTCTTGGTCTGGGACCAAATCGACTATCCTAACGACTGAACGGAAAAGTGCAGTCTTAAAATGGATCGGATCCGATACGACCTGGAACCTTTAAACTAAACAACTCTGGAGTGCCACTAGACACAAGCTAGATGGCCATTGATTTTGGCTCAATTCTACCAGAACATACAATATCAGAATCATCATTCGGTCCTTTTCCAGTGCTTTCAAAGTGTAGGTATCACCATTGACTGAATCACCCGATCCAAATCAATTTAGAATTAACCCATTGAGAACTGGTTGAACCTGTTTATTTTAGGCCCGAATTACCCGACGGTAAAAGTTATTATCGCATTTTAAATTACTTTCAGACTCTTTTTAGCACAACCAAACTTTAGCTCAAGCAGGTCAGTTCGAGTTGACTCGGTTCGGCCGACCCAATTCGGATTCCGAACCAATTCTGAGTGGTATGACCATTATTTCCTAAGGTCATTCTAGACATTGGCTATTTCAACTATATTTAAATTTTTACTTACTACTGTACATATGATACGAGCTCTCCCTAGATCAGAAACCCTGCCAACCATACACACCATGTCTCTGCACAAGCCCACACCATTCTTCCTGCTCACCCTCACCATGATCGCCTCAGCTCGAGATTTCCCTTCGCAAATTAGCCCACCAGCACTTGCTGATGCTTTGCCAGGCAACGCGACCGTCTACAATGCATCGGCCCAGCTGTGTTGGGGCTGCATGGCCGAGTCCTTGGGGTTCTTGTTCGTGCACAACTGGGCTCGAGCCCAGCACCTAGAGGTACCTTTGATATGGGACTTCGAGGTAGAGAAGTATGCTAGATGGTGGGCTGGTGAGAGGAAGTCTGACTGCAGGCTGCGGCACTCTTTCGACAACGGGACGTTCGTTTTGGGTGAGAACATATTCTGGGGCAGTGGGTCTGGTTGGTCACCTAGCGACGCGGTGAGGGCTTGGCTCGACGAAGGCCAATTCTACTCTTATGGGAGCAACAAGTGCCTGGGTGGGCACTATACCCAGGTTGTGTGGAGGTCCAGCCGAAGGCTCGGGTGCGCCAAGGTCCTCTGCGACAATGGGGATGTGTTTATGACTTGTAACTATGATCCACCGGGTAACTATATTGGGGAGAGACCTTATTGAGTACTAACAAAGTAGGCCGGGGATTCACATAATTGTAAGGGGCTCTCGCTGCTAGACAGGCGGTCAAGGGCTCGATTCATATGAATAACGTCTTTCTGCTAACTAGCCGAACCCTGAGTAGGCCCACTTACGGACCAATAGACCTGGTCGCTAAGTTTCAGGCTCGGTTGTTCCTCATCCCTTAAAGGTCAGTTTCTTCGGGTTATCAATCTTTAAAGAAGAAAGAGACACACAGGTAGCTAGCTAGGTATGAATATGGGTCATTCTTTGTATATCATGTACATGTTCGTCTCATTAGTCGGATTGTATTATGTGTGATTGTCTTTTCTATTATTTTAATTCAAAGATGATAAGTATGTGTTTTTCTTTTGTTTTATATATATATATATATATATATATATATATATATATATATATATATATATATATATATATATATATATATAGAGAGAGAGAGAGAGAGAGAGAGAGAGAGAGAGTCCTAAATGGATAATGTTATGCATAATATGGTATGAACATTTTCATTGTTTGTGAAGATTTTAATTAAAGATTAATTGTATTTTTGTACTTAATATTTAATGCAAAATATTTCAAATCTCCACCTTTATATGAGAGATTGAATGATGAAGGTATTTATGTAAGATTATGGGCCGAAAGATATTATATATATGTGTGTGTGTGTGACCCAGAGGGTTATTAAGGCTTAAAGAAGCTCGGCTCAAGAAGGGTCATGCAACTACACGAAGTTAACATTCCTAACTCGTAAGAATTATATATGCTCATGAAACGTGAAGAGCCACAGGTCTCCTGGATACAGGGTTGAGCTGGATACAGGGTTGAGTTAAAAGAACCTTGAAGTTGAAGGTCAAAAGATCGATAGGCAGAGGCATGCGTTTCTCGTTTGTCCTCCACTTAATCCCGGCTTGACGAAAGAAAAAAAAAATTGTGCTGATGAAACAAGCTGAACTGAACGAGCTGACCGAGTCTCTTCGTCATCGTCTGCTTAGTCTTCTGAGCTGAAAATAAGCTTATATGAACCCCAGGCTAATCAAGCTCAACAGAAGCTGAAAACTCGTTTGCGTAGCCTCACATGCTTTCCTTTACTTGGAGATAGAAACACTGTATAAACTCCACCAAGGAGCTACAACAACCAAGCCGAACCCAAAAAAAAGCCACTTGTTTGTACCCTGTTTCTGTGAATGTATGGTGAAGGATGAGCTAAGCCGAGCCATGCCACTAGCAGCTCGACTTATTTTGCAGACGTCCATGTTAGACAATCACATGCTAGATGAATCAGTTTGACACATTATCTGATAACAAATCGAACCAAACCTCCATAAATTCTTAATCCATATTTTTTATTATATTTTTTAATAGATTATCAATTGTATTGACTTTTTCTTTTAACAATAACTGGACTCCGTGGAAACGTTCCGTCTAGTATGAAAAAAAGGTTTAGTTGTTGTTGTTGTTTTCTTTTAACAAGTGGAAGCCGAAGCCTGCCCGAATCGAACTCACCACGTGAGACATAGGAGTCAGAGGGTTTTGCTAGATGAGCTATAGGGCATATTTTTGTATCATACTAATCGTTAACTATGTGAGGAAAGCACGATAATGTATTATCGTTCTTTCTAATACTTAAAAAGTTTAAGCACGATAATATGTTATCGTTTTTCCAAATATATTATTGTTTTGGCACGTGACACCACGAGATCCAATCAAAGTTCTACGCTTGCCAACACTTTTTCCCGGTTGACCGGGAAAACGCGAGAGGAGTGGCAGAGGCGGCGAAACCCTTCCGGTTTTGAAGGGCGAAGAACCCTAACCCTAGAAGAGGCCATCTACTGTACTAAAGGACGTGAAGCCTCAACGGTGTGATGCAATGACTACGGATTATCAGGTCGATCTGATCCGTCGGATCAAGGCGCGGTTGCGGCAGGAGGCGGGATTGCCGTCGTCGTTTGATACGGCCGGACCGAGTCTTCCGTCCCTTCCTACGCTCGGCGATGCGATCGCCGGATGTGATCCGTCGCCGACGGAACTCCGGTGCCGGAAATGCGGTGGCCAACTGCTCGCGGGCGTTCGGTCAAGTGTATGCGTATATTGTGGAACCCACCAGTGGAACGGCGTCCTTGCTCCATCCATCTCCTTCACATCTACTGTTGCCTGTCGTCGGTTCCTCGAATCCCTACATCTCGATGGATCTGTGAGTCATCTTTCGCTCTTCGGCTGTACCTTTTGTCTTTCAATGTATAATTCGAGCATTCCCGACATTCTAGGGTTTCGTTTCTTGTTTCTAGTCTTGGAATATCTGGATATAAACAAGTGAAACGATCACAATTGATCTCTCACATTCTGATCCATAGATCCATGGATTTGGTCAAAAAGTGTGTCTTCTGTGCGGGCAAGCTTAGGAAAGCCTATTTTTACGTGTAAATTCATCATTTATCGTAGTTTCGTTCATGCATATCATTGAACATACTGAAATATACCTAATTAGTAGACGACTTAGTTTTTTTTGAATCGGATTGATCATGAACTCACTACTGTTTGTCAGGAGGTTGTATCATTGAAGACCAGAAGAACAGATTCCACGAGATGTCAAAGTAACACAAGAAAAGAGATTGTTTTGTCAGAATTGTTAAATTTTGAGCTGAAGTTGCCCATTTCTGGGACTGAGAAAACTGATGTCAGCAATGGAAGCAATATTAAATCACCATATTCTGATTATGTAAACCTTGGAAATGTTAATGGAAAAGATTACATCAATGAAGCCAATACAGAGATGATCACTGGCAGAACAATTGGTAGGCCAATATCAAATTTTCCGGTCTGTAATGAAATTGTTACTACTCGTGAATTATTCGATATTGATAAGTCGGTGGATAGCAGAAGCATAGTTCCTTCTTCTTGGAAAGCCATATTTGAACCAGCTTTGTATACAAATCAGTCTGTTGACGCCAATGCAGTTAGTTCCTATTCACCTGATTCTACAAGTACTGTTTCCAATGTTCCAGCAGCGACTGATGAAGCAGCACAGGAGACACTCTAGATTAGATGGCCAGGGATAAGCTTGAAATGGAATTTTGTATAGCTGTAGGCAGCATATGAAAGAGGCCCCCAATACTTCTGTAACCAAAATAAGGTGATAGCTAGACGGATAGCAAGATTTTCATTCCAACTTCATGGCCGTAAATAATGAATATTGTCCTCTACAAGTTAACCCAATAGATATGAAGCATAACCCTGTGCAGTTTGCTACCCTTTGCAAAGCTCATAGATTCGAAAACCTAAAGCTACAACAAGCTTTTAATTCGGACTTGATGCTTTGGTGACCATACTTCACTACAAACTAAAGCTTGGTTAACAATGATGATTTTGGATGATTGGCAGTAATATTCTGGTTTTCAGTAGCCCTCGTGCCCTCTTCAAGTTTCTATCTCATAGTTGACTCGTCATGACCACAATAATGTGAGAAGCCAAGTTACCTGTTCAATAGAGGACATGGAATTCACCAACATCAATAATTCAAAGTTCATTCAAGTTGGCACTAATGTTCCCTTTCAATCAGGTACGTTACCTCAGCTGATAGCTCATGGTTGCATTCTGATTTTCACTTGTTTATCCAGCATCATCCGTATCATGAGTCTCTGTATGGGTTTTATGGTTCAGTAGAGTCTCTGTATAGATTTTATGGTTCAGTAGATATTCTACAACCGTATCAAAACTGAATCGCTGATTTCCTTGAATTCGTTTCATGGACAGCATGGCCCTTCATTCAGTGGCCACATGATTTTACAGGATTTATGGTTCAGTAGAGTATCTGTATAGATTTTATGTTGAGTTAACTGTTAGCATAAAATACGATCAAGCTCTATGGAAACAAAGAATCCATGTAGTTGACCCATATAGTATGGAAAAAGGCTTAGTTGTTGTTATTGTATGATTTTACAGGATTTGTGAAGTATAGTTTCTAGTTGCAAAAGACTGCACTTTACTCGATGTTTATTCTACAATCCAGCATTCTCATGCTCATTTGCTTATACTGTTTCAGTCCTGTAGCTACAAATGGGGACACGGAAAAGACATGCCTGACTGGAACGCCCAGTGAAGAAGCTTCAGCATTTTTTATTCCAGGGAAGTCCTAGAGTTCCGTCCAAGCAACTAGCAGCTGCAGAGGAACTCATTTCTTGTTCAGTACTCCGTTGCTTATCCCTAATTCTACGTGACAAAAGACTCTTAGGATTCCTGCTTTGCCTTGCCTGGTGTATCAAACTAATCTCCCTTCACTGAGGTGCTTGCATGCGTGTCTGTATGTATCGTGTCTCTGAAAATCTTCAAAGGTATGTGTTACCTTATGGAATGTTGCAGAACGTGAGAAATAGTGTTGGATGATGAGTGGCTAGGTCTATCTTCGAGTATACTGGACAAGTTTCTGCAGAACTGAGTTCAATGTGTCATATAAGTGCACATAATAGATTTAAAGATGAGCATAGATATGCTTTTAATCACACACACAATATGCATATATGTGTATTATATTATATACATATATATACTTAAAGATGAGCATATATATATATATATAAACCTCAGATTGCTTTGGAAGCTGAGTTACTTCGGCCCCTTTAGCTGCCAAGGTCTGTGATGAGGATGCATGCGTGCAACAAAGTTGTGAAAAAAAATTTACCTCATTGAACTCCATAACATCTCCATCTGGAATTGATACTTCTACCATGGAATATGTTGGGGAAATTTCAGTGACCTGGCCAAGATTTTAATCATCTTAGATTATCAGTGGGAAAACGTTCAGTTGAATTTGTGCATACAGTCTTATGTTACCTCTGCTGATAATGTAAAATATGATCCGCTCTTGATTGTCTTTTCAGCCCTCTGAATTTTCATCTAGAATTTTCATAAAATAAACAATGGTTTAAGATCATTGGGCTGAAAATTTATAGAAACATTCTTGGGAGAGTGAGACCATCACCTTGGATCGGTCCATATGTTCTACAGAGAGGCTTGCATTTTTTGCAGCAGCTTCAATTTTTCCCATTGTCTTGCTAATGGTGTGCCTCGACACATATCTTCTATTGCTGTGTTCATTGTTCTAAACATGTGGCAAAAATTAAGATAGAAGCATCATGAGCATTAGTCTTTTTGATAAAAAGCAATTATCTGACAATGGTTTTACCTGTTCCTTGAAAAGGCCTGATATATCGACGGACATGGATATCAGGTGGAAAGCGTTGATGAAATGTGAGTGCTCCTTGTCCTGCTCATTGGATTTGTTTTTCTTAGTGTGCGACTTACATATTAGTATACTTTTGACAGTACTTAGCGAGAGTGAAATACTGTGGTAATGTGGTTTCTTACTGTTTTGTCACCAAATGCAGCGTTAACATCATTTGAACTTATAATTCGATTTTCTGTCATTGCAAATGAAGGCTTGTAATCTATCTGAAACCATTCATCTTTCATGATCTCTGCCACTGTCATTCGCTACAATGAGGAATAAAAGGTTATTTCTTGAAGATGTTATTTCTCTTTAGCAAAGTTGCATGCTTATGTGCTAGATTCAAATCACAGTGAAGATGGCTTCCTACCCGAGATGGATTTGGGTCTAATATCTTGAAAAGCAGTCTCCTGACATCACCAGAAAACCAACGAGGGCAAATGTACTCTGCTCTGCCTATCTGTCCATCAAAATCTTTTTTGATATATAATATTGAAAAATTGATATTTCTCATCATGTATCATGTTCATACCTTTCTATAAAGATTCAACATGTTGCCATCTTCAAAGGGAAGGTAACCCGCTAGTAGTTCATACAGAATTACACCACATGCCCAGACATCTGCCGCTGCTCCATCATAACTTTTATCTGTAATTACCTGAAAATCACTTTTTCAGTCTTCATATTCAGATATGAACATGTGATGAAGGAAATTACATCATACATTTTTACTCAATTAGTCATTTACATAAGAATTGTTCAATATTGTAGGAGAGTGGTGCACATAAATGACTAGTTCGCAAGTTATCTGGTTGTACCTCAGGGGCAATATGGCTTGGGGATCCGCAAGAAGTGGACAGTGGAGCATTAGGCTGCAAATTCTTCAGATGATCAGGCTTCCTAGTGCAAAATAATCTGACAGGAACATGATCATTTGCTTTGTTTCTTACCTTTTTTAACACACTTAATCCGAAATCACAAACCTTCAGGTCTCCTTTCCAATCTAGCAGCAGGTTTTCTGGCTAGAGACAAAGGGGGAAGGGATTCAAGTATATACGATGAAAACCATGTCAGTTCCATAATGGCTGCTCGTGGCAGCTTCAAACTTATTGAGGCTGAAAAAGAGAAATTTGTTATAAATGATTCTTTTATACTTTTAGATCTCTGTGATACACTCCTCTTTGGTGAAAATAGTCCACTGCATCCATCAACTGCTGGAAATACTTCCTAGCTTCCCTCTCAGTTAATCTCTTCATGTAAGCCTGGAAGAGAAACTCATCCTTCAGATATTGGCCAAACTTAATCCTGCTATTTGGACTTTCAAGGAAGAGCAGAGTTACGGACTCACGATCTTATCAGAGAGCTGCCCACCAACAATATACTCCATTATGAGATAGATCTTTGTCTTTGTTGCCATAACCTGCTTAAGACAGTAAAGAGTTGTAACCAATTCAGTACATGAACTACATAATTATTGTTTAGTGAACTTGATAATTCTCTGTCCTGGTTCCATTTCTTAGTTTCAATCCCCTCATCCTCCTCATATATAAGGGATCACCCTTGCATGGTCAGTCCCAAGCCCGGATAAAGGAGGAGGGTTGTGTTAGGTTTTCGACAGCTTATGTAAAACTTTGTCGGATTTTTATACCATAGATTACACAAATTATGAGCATTGTTTTGGGGTGTCCCCGTCTAGCGACGTGTTGCAGAGCTCGAATGTAGTGAAAAGTAAGCAAGGGCCACTACATTTTCGCCTAAATGTAGTGAGTCAATTGCAGAGAGGGTTCCACATCATGGATGAGTGTAAGTAAAGAAGTTAGTCCCGCTACATTGTCGCCCGAATGTAGTGAATAAATTAAAGAGAGGGTCTCTACATTTTCAATATGGACGGGTGTGGGGGGTAAAAAAGTTAGTCCTAGATAATAAGATTCATATTGGTTTTGGAATATCGGAACACTGTTCGTTAAGCTAATGGAGGTGGTAGATACTAACTATGATTCAGAGAAAGATTCATATTTTATGTTTACAAGAGACAAAGTGGGTTGGAGAAAAAGCAAAGGAGATTGAGGATACATATTTTAAATTATGGTACTCGGGTAAGGAAAAGGTTCGAAACCGAGTTGGTATTATCATAAATAAATATTTAAAGGATAGTGTAGTAGACATACAACGATATAATGATTAAATCATGACGTTGAAATTAGTGTTAGGAGTAGAGGTTTTGAATATAGCTTGCCACCTCAAGTAGGACTAGAAGATAGTATAAAGACATCTTTTTGGTAAGAGTTAGATAAGGTGATTTAAAGAATTCTACAAAGGGAGATGATTTGTTTAGGAGACTTAAATGGACATGTCGGTAAAGAGGCATTAGGATATAAAGGTATTCATGAAAACTTTGGTTTTAGGGATATAAATGAGGAAGGTAAGGAGATTTTAAATTTTGATATGGCATTTGATCTTTTTATAGTCAATACAATCTTCAAAAAATGAGACGAACATTTAATTACTTATAAGAGTGGCTTATCACAAACAAAAATTGATTACTTCATTTGTAGAAAAAAAGATAGAGCGTGTTGTAAAGATTATAAGGTAATTCCAGGAGAAAACTTAACCACCCAACCTCGACTTTTAGTTATGGATTTATAAATAAAAAAAATGAACAAAGAAGAAAAGAGTGCATCGAGCTATTTGGACTAAATGGTGGAACCTCAAAAGCGAGAAAGAAGATATATTTAAATAGAAAGTCCTTCAAGGAGATGCTTGGAATTATGTTGGTATACCTTGTGATATGTGGAACAATATGGATATACATATTAGGAAAGTAGCAAAAGATGTGTTCGGTGAATCTAAGGGAGGTGTACCGGCACAAAAAGAAGCTTGGTGGTGGAGTGAAGTAGTGCAAAATAAAATTAAGGCAAAGAGGGCATATTACAAATTACATTATGCTAAGAAAACTAGTGAAACATTAGAGGCTTATAAAAAAGCAAAGAAGAAAGCGAAAAAGGCCGTAAGTAAAGCAAAAGCTCAAATTTGGAAGGATTTTTATAAAAAACATGTGAGAGTACTCATGAAGGAATGAGAGACTTCTTCGAAGTTAATATTGGGTTACATCAATGATCAACTTTAAGTCCATACTTAATTATAATGGTGATTGATGAGTTAACAAATCATATTCAAGATGAAGTACCTTGGTGTATGTTATTTGCAGATGACATTGTGTTAGTGGAGGAGTATAAGGAAAAAGTAGAAAATTGGAACTATGGAGAGAAACATTCGAAAGCAAAGGTCTTCGACTTAGTAGAACAAAGACAAAATATATGGAATATACGTTTGATCATTTGGTTACTTCAGAGGACATAAAAATTAAAATTGGTACACATTGCATCCCCAAAAGGAAAGTTTTAAATACTTAGGGTCAATTTTTCAGAGTGATGGAAGAATTGATGGAGATGTTACGCATAGAATTAATGCTGGTTTGTTAAAATGGAGAGGAGGATAAGGTATATTCTTTGTGATAAGAAGATACCATTAAAGTTAAAAGGTAAATATTATAGAGCAACAATTAGACTTGCCATGTTTTATGGTTTTGAGTGTTGGGCAGTTAATCATCAACATGTACAAAATATGTCCATGATAGAAATGAAGATGTTGAGATGGATGAGTTGTCATACAAGAAACGACCGTATACATAATGAGGTTATTAGAAATAAATTAGGAGTGGTATCAATAGAGAATAAAATGAGAGAATATTGTTTAAGATCGTTTGGACATATAGAAAGAAGATCAAAAGAAGAACATGTAAGAAGATATGAAAAACTAAAATTTGAAAGTATTAAAAGAGGTAGAGGACGACCACAAAAGTATTGAAAAGAAACAATAAAGAACTAGCTTAATGTGAGTTAACTGCTAACATGGCACATGATAGGGCTCTATGGAAACAAAGAATCGAGGTAGTCGACCCCTTCTAGTATGGGAAAAGGCGTAGTTGTTGTTTGTTTATATATATACATGAGTGTGAAGTCTAATATGCTTGTTATATTCTTGAAAATCTCAAACATTTGTGTTGATGAATTCAAAAGTACAAAAGCAAAAGGGTATAATACTTTTCATAGGTATACATCTCAAATGTTTGTCTTGTTAAATTCAAACATACAAAAGCAAAAGTGTTGGAAAGAAACAAATTGAGAGTGACACCAATAGAGGATAAAGGAGGGGAAATTATTTTAGATAGAAAGACGATCAAAAGACCTGTCAATAAGAGAGTATGAAAAATTAGGTCGTGAAAATGTTAAAAAAGGAGTAAGACCACAAAAGTATTGAAAAGAAAAAATAAATAATCATCTAGCTCACGTGGAGTTAATTGACAATATTGGCACATGATAGAGCTTTGTAAAAATAAAGAATCCATGTAACCAACCCCATCTGGTATGAAAAAGGCTTTGTTGTTAAAGTTTTGAAAGGATGGCCAAGCATAAAGTGTAAACATATTATACAATATATATATATATATATATATATATATATATATATATATATATATATGAAGATCAGATCCTACCCATCACTTACATACCTACTTATTGCTTCTTTTTTGTAGCATGAGGTTGTGAGCATAAATTCTAACATATCCAGTTCAAAAGTGGATGGCCAAGCATATATATATAGACGTGAAGGGGTGGGAGGAGGGATTTGGTGGTGGCTGGTATCACAAAAGCGGTGGAGGGAAATTTTAGCTGCAGAAGGTGGTGGTTGTGGGCATGAGCACACACGAATCTCAGTGTTCGTATCCAGTTCAAAGTCTTAATCTCTCTGATATTGACTTTATCTGTGGAGAGAGAGAGAGAGAGAGAGAGAGAGAGAGAGAGAGAGATGACCTCATAAATCCTAACAATGTTAGGATGGTGGAGGAGCTTCAAAGTCTTGATCTCTGATTTTACCTATGAATTGAAATGAAGGTGGGGAACCAAACTGATGGAAATTGAAGGAAATCTTAATGGAAGACGAGATTCTAAAGTAAGGAAAGACCTGATGCATGAGTTTCTTTTCCATGATCATCTGCTTATTGAGGATTTTGACTGCAACATGCTGGCCAGTTTCCATATTCACTGCAACTTTAACCTTTGCAAAGGCACCTTCGCCGATCATCTTGCCGAGCTGGTATTTCCCGATCATGGTAGTGAGGCCCATTGCTGATGCAGACCGGTAAACACAGGAGGTTGAGCGCTTTGCCGCCTTGCCGCTCAACGAAACCCCTACTGCCATCCTTCACCTTATTATATACTTAATTCCGTAGAATTATTACCTTCTTTGGTCTCATCTTCAAATAAGCACGCATCAACAAAGGATCAAATGGCTGGCGGCACGATACATTCTGTTTTTGTGGTAGGGAGTGATTTATGCTAGTTGACCAGTAGCTGTGATTCTGATGTAAGTTGAATGGAAGGTTCGAAGTAGCTGTATTGTCCGTGTTTCTAGCATAAGGTTCAAGCCAATTATGACTAGAACTCTCTTAAGTGAGGTAAGGATGGTAAACGAACAGGGTAAACCAAAACCCTTGGCTCGGGTTTCTATACAAGCAATCGAGCTAAGTGCTAACCAAGCAGCCTTTGTTCGAACATGTTTAAGAATGGCTCAACTTCCAACTGGCCGAAAATGGGCAAGCCAAAATCAGATGCATGCCTCTATATAACTCATGACCTCGAAGTTGTGAATCGACTCTCTAGCCATATGAACTATTGCTCCGTGTGTTGCTTCTTTGGTTTTACCACCCGAAGTCAATGTACACTTACACGTACAAATATTAATGTTATACATCACATCTATTTTTCATTAAAATTCACTTTTGTCTAATAAAGTATTATTACATATGCCTGTCTTATTCTAATCTGAGAATTGACCGCCTCAAACGGCAAGTCTTGTATAGGTTAGTACAACAAACCTACAAACGGGTCAGGCCCATCTTGACTCCCTTACTTTAGGGTGTCCTAAATGGACATACTAAACAAGGCCAAGACATACAACAACTTAATGAAAAGAGTCATGATCAGGCCAGCTTGGTTCATCCCTCAAGTTTTATTAGTTCTATCTGCAATAGGCTAGAAATGTTTTGGAGACCAGAACTCTGAGCCCAAAAGAAGAAGAAACGGGCACTAAACAGGTGCCTATTTTGGCATGCAGTAGAGTTAATGAACTACCCCTCGTGCGAAAAGTGAACAAAGGTGGGTGCCTGAATGCTCTTTCTCAAAGGGAAGGAGAAGTTCAAGTTCGAACCTTCTTGAATCCGCTGGTGCATGGGCTTGCTATTGACTTCATTATGTGTAAGGCAGGTTGGCTGCGTCCCTACCCAAGAGCGTTCTCTTGTCATCAGGAAAAAGAAGATGCAAATATAGTTTTTGATACATTTGCCATCTTCACTGTTAATGACAATAAATGGTACATGATGCATCAGACAAGTTACAGTGTTCACATATGAAAAGAACATATATTGTTCGGTAGATTGTTTACATGCGTTGTGCACGTTAAACGCATTGCTTACCTCCATCAATGCTGTCAAAATCGGTGTTAAATGAAAGTGATTTTCCAAAGAGAACACGCACAGGCACAATCGGAGAGAGATTGGATGCTTCATTTATACCGGATTGTTATCTTGTTTTTGTTCTTTTTTATTAATTTAAAAAAAATAAATAAATTATACTTAGTTATTCAATAAGTGAGCACATGTCAAGTTGAGGTTGGCATGGCACTTTTTGGGGAGTCAAACGCCTTACCAGTAACAATGATGGAAAGAACGGTACAAATTGTGTTCAAAATATTTTGTGAACACTTTTAAAGCATAATGGATTCTAGGCGATTTGAAATCGCCGATTTGAAATTAGTTGGTTCTAGGCGATTTGTAAGGTTGATCTTGGATCGGTTTTATTTTGATTCAAACTGACGAACCGATTCTAAACCAGTCATGTCTACTTTCTCTTAAATTTTAGGAAAATCCCTGGAACTCGTGAGTAAAAATTTGGATCAGGTGATATGAGAGGTCATGATCTTAGTAGCAAAACTCAGGTCGCCTCCAAGACGGAACGCTTGTCATTTGTGTCGTCTTAGTATGCCACCATCTAGTTCACATGAATAACATGCAATGTGGCTCGTGTCATCTCACCAACATGTCACACAATGTGATGTTCTCATGATCGCCCAGATCACTCAGTCAAAGTGTGATATAATAACTACGGCCATTGGCGGATGAGGGGAGAGCCTCACCTAACTCGCATGATCTAACAGTCCGGTCCAAGATCCACACCAACCACCACCGACTCTTTCTGCGACAGCGTAGGAGATCCAAAATGAACATTCCATGCCCGGATGGATCCACTTTGCTTCTAGTTGAGTTCTGCTTCAGACTCATGTATTCTCTTTCAAGTTTAAAATACATTCCCGCACCACAAAGAGCCACAAGTCTCCTCGCTAAGGAGGAATAACCCAAAAGGACATTCGATCCATAGAAGCCTTTCAGTTCAAGACGTAGGGACCCCGCTTTGCACAACCTATCTATATATATATATATATATATATATATATATATATAGATAGATAGAGAGAGAGAGAGAGAGATCTATATATATAAAGAGAGAGAAATTAATATATGTGCACATTTATTCATCCTTGAAAGTAGATTTTGAAAGAAGATTAGAAGAAACAACTTTATGAACGTATGAAAAACTAGATTTTGAAAGTATTAAAAGAGGTAAAGGACGACCACAAAAGTGTTGGAAAGAAATAATAAAGAATGATCTACCTTATGTTGAGTTAATTGCTAACATGACACATGATAGGGCTACGTGGAAACAAAGAATCCATGTAGTCGATCTTGTCTATTATGGGAAAAGGCTTATTTGTTGTTTGTTTGTATTTATTCATGCTTAAGATCACTTAAAAATCTTCATCATTCAATAGTGATAATCAACAATGAAAGTTTAAATTTAAAAAGTTAAAAGTATCATTATAATTTTCATACTTCACATTAAATAATTTTAAATTCAAATCTCTATTGTTGACCATTATGATTGAACGGTGAAAATTTTTGAGTGATTTCAATGATGAATGAGTATGTGCATATACTAATTTATCTCTCTCTCTCTCTCTCTCTATATATATATATATATATATACAAAAGAGTAGAGATGTAGAACTTAGTAACTTAATACATGCTAGCACACTTAAGTGTTAGCATGTCTAAACAAATCTCATTTACTTTGAGTGATAAGTGGTTATATTTTGAATTCAAAATTATAAAAAGTATACGTGTACTTACATACTTACATATTATGTTTTTTAAATCAAAATTCAACCGCATAAAGTCAAGATAGATTCTTGAGACTTTTGAATCTCTCTCTCTCTCTCTCTATCTATCTATATATATATATATATATATATATATATATATATATATATATATATATATATATATATGGAGATGGTATGCCTATTTTTATCACGTCGCTTAAGATAGATTTAGACATGATTCGCGGTACCTGAACCCCTAATATAGACATGATCGGTTTGGAGCCCGGACCGAGAACCCCTGTTTGGTTTTGATTCATTTTTTCAAGAAACCGGCTTGGAACCAAAACCGACGATTGCAAACTGCCATTAAATCCTTAACATAAATTTTCTATCAAATTCAATGATAGCTCAAAGGTAAGAAGTGCCCTACTGTTGAAATTTGGTGGGATCAACTCCCAAGGTGAGCATTTTCCCGACTTTTGTAAAAGAGAGGTTTTTACGGGTTTTAGGGGTTCTGAAACCGGAACTGGAGGCGGTCCTATGACAAGGGAGAAACGAACAACGAGTCCAAATTGGATGTGAAAATGTAGCGAATACTTAGGGCTCAGAAGCAGTGTCATTGCATTTGTGGAAGTGGAACACCAAAGCAACAAGAATAAAGAGGAGTGTGCAGTTTGACGTGAGAAGTCATTACGTTAAACCTTATGATCATAAAATCAAAATAAAATTTTATGAAAAAATTTCAAGGAACACGCAACTTTCTAATACACTGATATCGTTTATTTGCTTCTTAAAGCAAATTTCCAAGGTTACAACATAAATACTAATTGAGTTGAATATAAATCAGCATTGGAGTTTAGTTTGCAGACTGTCTGACAGGAGTTCGGTGGTAAAAGAATTTTTTTTGAGTGAAGTGCACTTATATTTTACTTCTACTAAACACTGTATTTTGTAGACTTAAGAATTTTTAAAATTATTAGTATTTGCCTTACCTCACCCTTAGTATTTTAGGAGTTTATTCCTTCTTCTAACTCATTGATGAGACGGGCCGTACTTTTTTATGTTTTCCTTCAAAAAGATTTTCATCATTTGTTAGTCCGTCTATTGTGAAGTTAAGCAAGCTTAGATAAGAATAGTACTAGCCTGAGTGACCTCCTAAGGAATTGCCATGTTCACGCCCTCTAATTGACTGATCAAGGATTTTCATACGATAGGGACAACATATTTCTTCTTGTGACTGAACAATTTCGACCGTCGAGACAATTTTGAAGATCTAACCATCAAAAATAGAAAAACAACTCCCAAAATCAATCTCTCCATACTTAACCAATAGTCATTCTCTAAACAGTACTAGTGGGGGTAAAGCTCTTCTAGTGCTGGCCATTTGCAAGACTTGAAGTCTTGACCTTGCTGAGGGAGGAACCAATGCCGAACCACTTAAACCAACCAAGGCTTGGTGTAGTAGCCTAATGTCGAACTCAACAAGAGTTCTTGAAATCCGATTTCTCATGAGAAATGGTGAGTGTGGTTTAGACTTGCATAAAGCTGTCTTAGATATAACACATTCCTGGCCCAACCTTCAACCTTATCATGGCAATAACACAGAGACAAAATAACTTTTTAATGCACTATTAGGCCCTAATTCAGTTGGACTCCAGCTAGACGTTTCTTACTGAACTTTGGCTGCATTGTCATAGCCCATTGCCTCTCACTGTGAACCAATCAAACTCTAATGCATTGCCCTTGAAGCATACTTTTTCATCACCATGATGTTTAAATAAACCATCATAAGTGTCACGTCGATAAGCATAAACTAAGCTTCACAATAATTTAATACATGTGACGTGTTTTTTTCCTAAAGATCACAAAATTATTATATGTTAATCAATCAAAAGCTACACCATCAATTGATCGTGCTGAAATGCACTATGCAATCTTTCTCAATACAAATTAATGGAGCAAGCACTGAACCTCTTTTGCAATTAGGGGTCACCCTTTTCTTGGGTGCGGGGTGGTTGTTGGTGGCTGAGAATTGACAAGTTAACTTAGGCTGATCCACATTAAATGTCAAGATTAACGATGAACTCAAGGAGAACTCAGCTGGTTTATCCTTCCAGCAGAAATTACTTCCCAAAGCACCCGATTAGCTAATATGCCGTTATATTTCCTTTATGTAGTAATAGCGAATTTATATTTTCAGCTGGTGTCCATACTAATATTACTCTCTAAGAGGTCATCCCTTACTAGTAACCTCTCACCAAAGCACACTTTATTCCAAGGAGGTCATTAAAATTGTATAGATCCACACTCAAGGTCTTAACCCATCTGGCAGGACTCGACTCGTAGGGTGTTAGTTTGATACCCCAGGCCGGAATACTAAACTTCGGCCTCCCGTTGTAACAAAAAAAAATGATTCAAATCCACAAACATCAAGATGGGTCGTTCTTTTTGAGTGTAAATAATCCAAATCCGCAAACATCAACATGGTATGTTCAGCTCATGAAAGCTCAGTAAATGACATTTTAAAAGTTTTTTTACCTATATACCAAGGTAATTGCACTATAGTATTTGAGGTAAATCCAGAACCTTCTTTCAAAAACTGTTTCACCGAAAAAGACTTGGGTAACTGAAGAGTCAAGCAACAAAGAAAGGTTGTTCAAAAATGAGAGTCAAGCAAAAAAAAAATGGTGTTCAGTATGTTGGGCTTCTTAACCAGCTCTAGCTTTGTATAAATCCTGAGAAGAGTACAAAACAGATAGAATTATATAAATTGTCACCTAAACCGAAAAATATAAAGTTTAATGGCACTTTTAGAACTTTTAGGGAATTTCCAAAAGGAAAAAAGGAAAAACTGTAACGAGAATAAGGTACGATAATGACTCGTAGATTCTTTTGGGTCAATAAAGAAAGAGAAGATGCAATTTTAGTCATCGAGCCGCACCGTATAAAATTCGGCATGAATGTGACCTGCATTGGGGAATTGTTCATCATGAACTTAACCCAATAATTTCCACTTATTCATCTTCATGCTGCCACCTTTCACGTAGAATATTCGTCTCTCTCTCTCTCTCTCTCTCTCTCTCTCTCTCAATGCTAAATGAGTCGGTTCACAACTCATTTAAAGCAGCTGCTGAGTTTGGAGTAACTTCCCACGAGGCTTCTTCATCTCCTGTTCCATTAGAACTCCCAAAGTGGAAATCCTCTTGTGGAGGTGCAGGCAAGACGAGTTAGGCACATGCTTTCCTCAATACAGAAAGGACGAACAATAAGGGTATGAAGGAGGCTCCCTAATGGTAGCTCCCTCAACAAAATTAAAAGAACTGGGTACTCGGTACCTAAACAAAATTAATCGTAGCTCCTTCCTGATATGTATATATAGACACCATACATATATTATGCACTAATGCGTATATGTCTAATATATGCAGCCATTTGATGGTCCTAAACTATTATATCAGTACTCTGTTAGTTTAGCACTTGTGCTTGCTGTTCAACACTGAGATTTCTCGTATTAAATTCGATTTTGGGCCAATTAGTATAGTTTCTTTTGTTTTTTTTTTATAGAGATTCTTTTCTTATTTAATTATTTGAAAGGCATTTGGTTTGTATGTGCTGATATTGACATTCATATTCATCAATTACTTCTGAGTGGTATGATTTTAAGTTTTTAAAAAAATTGATATTTTTTACACTCTTAAATGAGTCAACATAAGTGATCAAGTGTCACAAGATTCAATCTCTCTCTTTTTCTTTATATATATATATATATTCATTTATTTACTGGGATAAGAGCTATTTTACTCCACATTAATTCTCTCTCAAAAATGCCGTCGATCCTTTCTAAGAAAAAGATTCTTTCCCCAAACATAGGAAAACCACATATTTTCCCACGTTGCATGACATCATAAGCCGTATGTCGCTAAGATTTTTGAATCTCTCTCTCTTCGTTGTACGTTTTCGTGGGAAACCAGAAAGTCCAGCGATCCTTCTTCCTAAGCAATCTTAGTGACATTTGTTACGGTCATCACCATCTACTCAATAACCATCTTCCCTCGGCGCGGGGATTTAAACTCATGCCGTTTCCGGTTGGATGCCTCCGCTCCAAATTTAATGGCAACAATGGCGAAGAGTAAGAAAAATGCATCTGTCCTCCCCGACGCGATCACTTCCTTCGCTTTTTAAGTCTCTCTCTCTCCACTAAAGAAGGAAACCCCTCTCTTTTCAATCTCCGCTCCTCCCCCCACTCTCTTTCTCTTTAAATAGCCACGAATCGCGCCGCTTCCTCTCCACCATGCGGTTTAGAGACTCCCGCTTTCCTTTTCTTTTCTGATCCCAGATGGCGGTGGTTCCGCAAGGAAGCGTCGTTTTCCCGAGTTGCGGATGCGCGGCCGAGAAGGATTGCATAAAGGTTCCTTCTGCTTCGGTGTCTTTAGGTGAAAAGGCTTTTCTTTGGGGGGCTATTCATTTCAGAGGTAACTTGGCTGTTTCGGCTTCTAAAAGGGAGGTTAAGGGTGGTTCTTTGTGCGTTTTGGGAGGGCGGGGAAACGGGTCGGTGCCGAAGATGGTGAATGTGAATGTGGAGGATAACGGGATGTGCTGCGGGGATCGGAATCCGGTGAAAGACTCCGAGAGCTCGGCGATTACAGGAACTGGTTTGCGCTCTGTTGAAGTTAGGGGTGATCCTCACTTTATTGCAGGTTCTTCTTTTCTAGTGTCCTTCTAAATTCGTTTTTGCATTGTTAGCGATTTGTCTGATTTTTCATGTAGAAAGTTGGATATGCTGTTGTTTTCTTGTGGATATATTTCGGTCCTTTAGTGATTGTTGTCGTATTGTTTATTGGTGGTGTTTGAGAATGTGCGATGTTGGACTCAAATTCGTTGTTTCTTTTTGGTGAAGAATCGAGATTTTGTTTGGTGGTTGATGTTTATTGGTGGTGTTTGAGAATGTGCGATGTTGGACTCAAATTCATTGTTTCTTTTTGGTGAATAATCTAGATTTTGTTTGGTGGTTGATGTTTATTGGTATTTCGTTGGAACAGTAGTTACTCCCCCTTTCGTCTGCAACTTCTAATTCTTATGAAGGACAAGGGGCTTGCATGCTTTCATATCATTTGTCATATATTTCTGCCATCATATTTCTTTTTTCTTTATTTAATTCTTTGATTTTTAGTTTTATAAAATTCCCTAGCTGCATCTCAGCGTGTGCTTGTTGGAGAATAGAAAAAAATCAAAATCTAACTTCTGAATATCTAGGTCATATTGCTGGACAGGTTTGGTAACTGAAGCTGGGTGGAAGGATCATATGTTTCAGAGAACTTTCTTATCTTATGGCCGACTGCTTCTAGGGAATTAACCCTGCATCCTTTCTGCTGGACTTATTGTAACTGACACATTAGTTCTCTTTTGCCATGCTGTACATTCCTTTTCCTTTTGTTATCTTTTCCTCGAATCCTTCTCTTTCATTTTCTCTTTTTCACATTTTTTTCTGACACTGTCTCTGTTGATTGTCCCGTAACATGTTCTTTCTCAAACTGCTGTCTTTGGCTGTATAGTGAGTGACTCTGCATCATCCGCCTTATTAGTGAGTCTATTGGGAAAAAAATGTTGTGACACCATACAAGATAAATTAGAAACGCATCCATGAGGTGGTTTAGATACTTGCAAAGTTGATAAGATGGAGCTATTGTAAAAAAGGTCTGCAAATTAGATGGTGACTACTTCAAAAGAGAGAGGAAGGTTCCAAAAATGTTGGAAAGTTAGGATAAAATATGATCCTACATTTTCTTAGGAACCCTATGGGATATTAGATGGTATGTCAGCAATGATATGAGTCAAATGTAATGACACTAGATTGAGCAATAGTGGCAACTAGGGATTCATGAACCATTAACGACTTCAATTCATTTTGGTTTTGGTTTAGTAAAGAATGTGATTACTGATGCACGCTGTTTTGGTTTTTGAGGTCTGGTATGGTTGAATCTGCTATTGGAGTACGTACTTTATTGGGAAAGAGATCCCAGTTCTGCCTTGGTGCCAATGCTCTGACCTCCTTTGCTGGAACCATTTACTTGGGTCTCCTGCTGCATGTTTACTTTATGCATCAAACAGTGAAACACTGATTAGTGTTAATGTATTAATGTAATAGGAGACAGGCCACTAGGGCCCGTTGGTCTTGGACTAACTGGTCAGGTCACTAGTGCCAGGGCCAGTTAGAAGTACTAGCCCCAAACTAGCCGTTGGGGGATCCCCCTTGTAACTCCATCTCCCTTGGTGTTGTAAAATCCTTCTCTCTAGCTCTATAAATAGAGCATTCTTATACATCAATAACATGGTGTTTTGCAGCACTTTGGATATTTGGTTTGACTTGTGTTTGATTATTTGACTTACTTTGAGTGAAACACCAAGCATTTGGTGGATTGGTCACTTGGCATTTCTTAGATTGTATGATTGGCGATTGGTTAGGATTCCTCTAGTCAATTGAAGATTCATATTCTTATATGGTATAAGAGCAAAATCATCAGACATGGCTGCATTGGAAAGTGTGCCCAACTTGAAGCAAGTCTTGTTTTCTTGTCTTTGATATTCCAAGGTTGAGGTATTCTTCAAAAACTTGTGTTTGTAAGAAATAAAGGAAAATATGAAGTGTTTTGTTGCTTGCTTGACACAAATTGCTATCAAAGTTTGGTAAGAACAATGAAAAAGTACTTTTTATCAAAAGATTATTGGGATTACGTTGATGACACTAAAGAGCTAAAATTGAAAAGTGATGGGCTTAATGAAGATGATATCATGAAGGCATTACAAATAAAATTTGAAAATGTGAGAAAAAATGAATGCAAAAATGATTTGGATTATTTGCTGAAATGTATGAAAAACTTCACAATAGAATCAATATCTTTGAAAATGTATTTGAAACATGAGAGAATTTAAAGAAAATCCATTCTCAAGTTGACTTTGTTTTCCAAATTGATGTGATGAATGCAATTTAAGCATTAGGGATTATCATAATGACTTTTTGAAATTATAGAGTTAGCTACAAAATTTTGACAAATTGAGAAACTTTATAAAATGGATGAATTTTAAGAATACCTTGATAACCAATATTTCTTCTTGTTTATGTGGGATCTAAGAGAAGAATTTTAAAATATAAGATCTACTTTAATCCATAAAAAATCGAGATTCAAGGGTGATGGGTTTCTTGCCGATTTAGTTATGAAAGAAATTAGATTAAAAAACCTCAGTGCTTCCAAGGAGGCCGTTCTTGCTACCTCTAGACCAAGGGTAAATCTTAAGACATATAAGCCAAGCCACCGCATGTAAAGAATTTTGATGGATAAGGAAAGACGATCATGAAACTCATAACTTTATGGCCCAACAAGAGTACTATTGCAAGGAGAGTGGCCACATCAAGATTTATTGTTCTTTTTTTATGAGAAAATCAATAATGCAGCCGACTTGTAAGATAAAGAGGGAGGATTACTACCCCACCATTAAGGCTTACATTGAAAAAATGTTTAAAGAGAAAGCTAGCATGTCTGGGAATGTGTTATTCATGAATTCTCAAGATATGTCTTGGTTTATAGATTTGGGTGCGTCTTTTCACATGACACGTAAAAAGAGTTTTTGAAAAATACTTCTCAAAATATTTTGAATAAGCATGGTTTTATGGCCGATGGTACAAGACTCCAAGTAAATGAGATTGAAAGTTTAGAAAGTAAAGATTTCAAAGTACCCAAGGTAAGCCTTGTACCAAAACTTAATGTAATTTTTTTTTTCATCGCTCGAATTCGTGACAATGGTTGTATAGTCACTTTTCATCTGAAAATTGTGTGGTGTAGGTTCATCTATTGAAGAAGATGATTGGACAATGCTATACAGAAAGTGGACTATACAAAATGGACAATTTTATTATACCAAATTTTGAACAAATGTGGTGTAATTCATTACACAACTCTTTGACACAAAAGATTGGGTCATAAATGAATAAGTTGTGTAATCATGTAAGGGATCACCCTTGGATTGCCGGTCCCAAGCCCGGATAAAGGAGGAGGGTTGTGTTAGGCTTTAGACAGCCAGCGTAAAACTTCGTCGAATTTTTATAACATGGATTACAAAAATTATGAGCATTGCTTTGGGGCGTCCCCGCCTAGCGACGTGTTGCAGAACCCGAATGCAGTAATAAGTAAGCAAGGGCTACTACATTTTCGCCCGAATGTAGTGAATCAATTGTAGAGAGGGTTCTCACATCATGGGCGGGTGTGGGTAAAGAAGTTAGTCCCGCTACATTGCCACCCGAGTGTAGTGAAAAATTTTCAGAGAGGGTCTCTGCATTTTGATTATGGACAGATGCGGGGGCTAAGGAAGCTAGTCCTAGATAATAAGATTCGTATTGGTTCTTGGAATATCGGAACATTATCCGGTAAGCTAATGGAAGTGGTAGATACTATGATTCAAAGAAAGATTCATATTCTATGTTTACAAGAGAATAGAGTGCATCGAGCTATTCTGACTAAATGGTGGAACCTCAAAAGCGAGAAAGAAGATATATTTAAACAGAAAGTCCTTCAAGGAGATGTTTGGAATTATGTTGGTACACGCTCTGATATGTGGAACAATATGGCTATCCATATTAGGAAAGTGGCGAAAGATGTGTTAGGGGTATCTAAAGGGAGGTGTACCGGCACAAAAAGAAGCTTGGTGGTGGAGTGAAGTAGTATAAAATAAAATCAAGGCAAAGAGGGCATGTTACAAATTACATTATGCTAAGAAAACTAGTAAAACTTTAGAGGCTTATAAGAAAGCAAAGAAAGAAGCGAAAAAAGCCGTGAGTGAAGGAAAAGCTAAAATTTGGAAGGACTTATATAAAACACTCAACTCAAAAGAGGGTGAAAGAGATATTTTTAGGATAGCTAGGGCTAGAGATAAGAAAACTAAAGATCTTAATTATGTTAGATGCATAAAAGGCGAGGATGAAAAAATTCTAGTGGCAAATGATGATATAAGAAATAGATGGAAAAACTATTTTTATAATCTTTTTAATGAAAATAAAGATGTTAGTATTAGCTTAGGAGATTTAGCCAAATCAGAAAAGTATATAAACCACAATTTCTACTGACGTATTCAAAAGAATGAAGTTAAAGAGGCTCTTAAACATATGAAGGGTGGTAAATCAGTAGGACCAGATAATATTCCTCTAGAAGTTTGGAAAATACTAGGAGAAATAGGAATCACTTGGCTCACAAGACTATTTAATGAAATATGGAAAAATCAAAAGATGCCCGAAGAATGGAGAGCAAGTACACTTATACCCATATATAAGAACAAGGGAGACATTCAAAATTGTGCGAATTATCGAGGTATCAAATTAATGAGCCATACTATGAAATTATGGGAAAGTATTATCGAACGTAGGTTAAGACAAATATGAAGTACAACAGAGAACCAATTTGGATTCATGCTAGGCAAATCTACTATTGAAGTGATTCACCTTTTGAGACGTCTTATGGAACATTTTAGAGCAAAAAGAAAGACCTTCATATGATATTTATTGATCTAGAAAAAGCTCATGATAGGATACCGAGGGAGGTTCTTTGGAGAACTTTGGAAAAAAGAGGTATCCCATTAACATATATTAACCTTATAAGAGACATGTATAATGGTGCAAAAACATGTGTGAGGACTCATGAAGGAACGACAAACTTCTTTGAAGTTAATATTGGGTTACATCAAGGATCAACTTTAAGTCCATACTTATTTATAATGGTGATGGATGAGTTAACAAAACATATTTAAGATGAAGTACTTTAGTGTATGTTATTTGCAGATGACATTGTATTAGTGGAGGAGTCTAAGGAAAAAGTTAATAGAAAATTGGAACTATGGAGAGAAACATTAGAAAGCAAAGGCCTCCGACTTAGTAGAACAAAGACAAAATATATGGAATGTAAGTTTGATCATTTGGTTACTTAAGAGGAAATAGAAATTAAAATTGGCACAAATTGCATCTCCCAAAAGGAAAGTTTTAAATACCTAGGGTCAACTTTTCCGAGTGATGGAAGAATTGATGGAGATGTTACGCATAGAATTAATGCTGGTTGGTTAAAATGGAGAGGAGCATCAGGTATTCTTTGTGATAAGAAGATACCATTAAAATTAAAAGATAAATATTATAAAGCAGCAATTAGGCATGCCATGTTTTATGGTTGTGAGTGTTGGGCAGTTAATCATCAACATGTACAAAAGTTGTCTATGACAGAAATGGAGATGATGAGATGGATGAGTGGTCATACAAGAAAATACCATATACATAATGAGGTTATTAGAAACAAATTAGGAGTGGCACCAATAGAGGATAAAATGAGAGAACATCGTTTAAGATGGTTTGGATATATAGAAAGAAGATCAAAAGAAGAACCTGTAAGGTTAGAAAAACTAAATTTGGAAAGTATTAAAAGAGGTAGAGGATGACCACAAAAGTGTTGGAAAGAAACAATAAAGAATGATCTAGCTTATTGGGAGTTAACGTCTAACATGGCAGACAATAGGGATCTGTGGAAACAAAGAATCCATGTAGCCGACCTTGTCTAGTATGGGAAAAGGCTTAGTTGTTGTTGTAATAAATACAAAGATTTTCTTTGTGAAGAATGTATTCTTGGAAAATTGTATCATATGTCTTTCGGTGAGAGAAGTTTTATTGCAAGTAAACCCTTTTAATTGGTTCATTCCGATGTTTGGGGACCTACTCTATTGTTTCTAAAGGAAGGTTCGGGTATAGATAATTTTAGTAGATATACTTGGTAGTCCGAATAGCTGAATGCACTCTTTTCTTCTTTGTCTATTTTTTACCTATAAATTTATAACTAAAAGTTGATGTTGGGTGGTTAAGCTTTTTCCTGGAATTACCTTGCAATCTTTCCAACATAATCTATCTTTCTTCCTATAAACAAAATAATCAATTTGTATTTATGATAAGCCACTCTTATAAGATATCATTTTTTAAAGATTGTATTGACTATAAAAAGATCAAATGCCATAGCAAAATTTAAAATCTCATGTCCTCAACCAAGGTTTCCATGAATACCTTGATATGCATCTTTACCGATACATCCATTTAAGTCTCCTCCTAAACAAATCATCTCCCATTGTGGAATTCTTTGAATCACCTTATCTAACTCTTCCCAAAAAGTTATCTTTATACTATCTTCTAGTCCTACTTGGGGTGCGTAAGCACAAACTATATTCAAAACTTCTACTCCTATTACTAATTTCAACATCATGATTCAATCACCATATCATTGTATGTCTACTACACTATTCTTTAAATCTTTATTTATGATAATACCAACTCTGTTTCGAACCTTTTTCTTTCTCGAGTACAATAATTTAAAACTTGTATCCTCAATCTCCTTTGCTTTTTTTCTACTCATTTTGTCTCTTATAAACATAGAATATGAATCTTTCTCTAGATCATAGTATCTACCACCTCCATTAGCTTTTTGGACAATGTTTTGATATTTCAAAAACCAATACAAATCTTATTATCTAGGACTAGCTTCCTTACCCCCGCATCTATCCATACTGAAAAGGTGCAGACCTTCTCTGCAATTTGTTTACTATATTCGGGCGACAAGGTAGCGGGACTAACTTCTTTATCTATTGATTCAAGGCAACAAAATGAACACGCGGATATAGAAATAAGAGAAAACAATGAGTCTTCTGGTACTATAGAGCCTTTTCCTTTACACTACGCTAGAAGACTCAGAGAATAAGAAAATACTAGACTATCTCCTAGAATTCCATGGCCCCAACAAAGATTTATGTCCTGTGAAACCTTTGAACCTCAAAGAAAAAATCTTATTGTCGTCATTTTACAAGTAAAAGACCCAACTTCTATAATCAAGCCAAAGGTATATGGGAATGGGAAAATGCTATTAAAGAAGAATTAAAGACCTTAGATTAAGCTCAAACTTTGGATATTATAACTAATCCTAAGATTAAAAAAAAACTTATTAGATTTAGATGGGTATATAAAGTGAAAACACATAATGATAACATCATAGAAAAATATAAAGCTAGACATGTATCTAAAGGGTATACTAAAAAGTTCATAATATACTATGAAAAAACCTCCGGTTGCTAGAATGACAACCATTAGAATTTAATAACTCTTAGTGCTATTAGAAATTAGAAAGTTGTTTAATTAGATGTTAAAAATGCTTTCTTGAACGGCAACTTAAATGAAGAGGTTTATATGATTCCTCTCGCAAGGTTAGATATTCTCAAAAATCATGTTCTTAAGTTACGAAAAGCCTTGTATGGTCTAATTAAACATCTAAGGCTTGATTTGATATATTTGAAAGCTTCATGCATGCTCATAAGTTTCTATCTTGTTATAATGCCACAACATTATTTGTAAGAAAGTCAAATACATGCATTATAACTCTACTTTTGTATGTTGATGACATGATCATCACCGAAAGTGATAAAGATAACATATTAGAAGTTAAAAGAGATCTCCTTAAGGACTTTGAAATGAAAGACCTTGGTTTGTTTAGTTACTTTTTAGGAATTGAAAATGTACGTTGTCATAGAGGATACTTTATGTCTCAAACAAAGTTTAAGGATGGTCATCATTTCAACTAGTCCCAATGACATTGTTAGCAAGACAAGTCTAACTTATGAGAAGAAAGTAGATACTAATAGTGCTCACATGAGTGCGGTTATGAACATCATTAAATACAGTAAGCACTCTGTGGATAAGGGGGTATTTCTAACTTCTTCTTATCTTGATTTAACTGCATCATATATTGATGCAGATTGGGGTGGAGATATCAACAATTGATTTTCCACCATCGGTTTTTATATATTTTTAGGTGAGTCCTCAATCTCTTGGAGATGCAAGAAGCAATAAATGTGTCACTATCATCCACATAAGCAAAATACCGTGTATTAAAGAGGTGTTGAGAGACATGGGGGTCACTCTTAAACAATCATCCACGATGTTGTGAGACATGGGATCACTCTTAAACAATCATCCACTCTATTTTGTGACAATAAGAGTGTTATATGCATAGCACCTAACAATACCTTTCATGAAAAAATGAAACACATTGGACTGTCATTTTGTTAGAAAAGATTGTTTGAAGAAGTTGACTTTGTGCTATGTGTACTCGGAACTTATAGATTTCTTTACCAAGTCATTGTCGGTTCCTAGGTTTAATTTTTTTGTTAGACAAACATTCAATATATATACCATAAGTTTGAGGGAGGGTGTTAATGTATTAATGTAATAGGAGACGGGCCACTAGGACCCATTGGTCTTGGACTAACTGGTGAGGCCACTAGGACCCATTGGTCTTGGACTAACTGGCCAGGCTACTAGGGCCTGGGATTAGAAGTATTGGCCCCAAACTAGCCGTTGGGGGATCTCCCCTTGTAACCCCATCTCCCTTGCTGCCGAGAAATCCTTCTCTCTAGCTCTATAAATAGAGCATTCTTATACATCAATAACATGGTGTTTTGCAGCACTTTGGATATTTGGTTTTTCTCGAGTGTTTGATTATTTAACTTACTTTGAGTATTGGAACACCAAGCATTTGGTGGATTGGTCTCTTGGCGTTTATTGGATTGTATGATTGGCGATTGGTTAGGATTCCTCAAGTGAGTTGAAGAATCATATTCTTACAATTAGGACATGCTTAAGATATGATACAATGTTATATAGATTGACATATATCACCGTAATATTTTTTTAGGGATTTCACAACCACTTCAATTTTCATATACTTTGATTGGGCCTGAGAACTCAGCTCTTGTTAGTCTTGGTTCATTGCGTGCATGTGCAGGAAAACTTACTTCTGCTGTTTAGAAGCACAACTCTCACGAGCAAAACCTGTCATCACAACTTCTTTCAGTCTTGTAGTATAGATGGTTCACTAGCAGTCATTTTTAGGAAATGCATTCTTTATTATTGAGTAGCTGATCTGCTCAGGAACATGTTTTTAACGTACTTATATATATGATTTTCTGTGGTGTCTTTTTGGTATATCAGGGAATAATAAACCTTTGATGTCTACTGTTGGAAAGTCCACAAACATAGTATGGCAAGAATGTTCAGTTGGAAAAGCTGAAAGGCAGCAATTACTTAATCAAAAGGGGTGTGTGATATGGATTACGGGGCTCAGTGGCTCAGGTTAGTAATGAATCTTTTGCATTGAAAGGAGTAACACCGAAAGTGGCATATGCAATGCACACCAAGTTTTCAAAATATCAGCAATTTCTATTTGCTTTTGAAATGTTTCAAGTGCAATCCTCATCTAGTTTGCATGATATCATCTAGCAGCGAATTCTATTTTCATTTGAACTAAATACGAGTTGTTTGTGGCTTTCTCATCTGTTCACAATCTTGTTCATGTTCTGCTTTAGCACGTTTTGGGCTGAGCCTGTATGAAGAGCTGAGTTTGATAAGCTGAGCATGAGCTTCTCGTTAAAGTTAAGACTGGTTTTTCACATATAATTTTCAATAAAAGCTTGAAATGTTTTAAGTAGGAAATAGTAAACTTTTTAGTTTTGTACAATTTTGTAACTTTGAAAGATTTGATCATTTAATTACGTTATAGTTATCATATGTGCGTAAAATTCTATGATATTTTTGGGTTGCCATTAAAAGAAAATCACAGTTTCTGTAGCTTTATGAGCCAGCTCATATTGGTTCGATCATATTGAGCTGAACCAAGCAGCAGTTCAGTTTGTTTAAGCAGCCTAGAGGGAAGGAGGGAGGGACAGAGAATATAATACCACACTTGTGAATTAATATTTTTGTTCCTTATACAAAATGAAAGTTATTTTCATTTTTTACATTCCATTCGTGAGTGATAGATAGAACACAATCGCTCAACTTCCTTTCTGAATTGGGATGCTGAATGTGGCTCAGCAGCTGAAGCAAATTAGCTGGGTCTACAAGGTACTTAGACGTGAGGGTTGCTAGATTACATATAGTGACCTCCTAGTGGTATCGGAGGGCCTTTATGAATTGTATACTAGAGCACCTCAATGTATTTGATGCTTGTGAATTCGATCCAATTCACAACTTGATGGTGGCTAAACTAATGAGATTTCACTGAATGGAAATTCTCTGTTTCTAAGCCAGCATCCTTTTCTTTCATAGCGTGTTTGCATTTATGGGAACTATCAACCTTCTCCCATTAAATGCTCCTGAAAAGCATTGTGGTCTTTAAGTTTTCTGTTTTGCATTTTAGGCATTCTAACTTCTTTCCTGCATTTCTTTTTTTTTAAATTCAGGCAAGAGCACTTTGGCTTGCTCTTTAAGCAGAGAATTACATGCTAAAGGGAAGCTCACGTACATACTTGATGGTGACAATGTCAGGCACGGTCTCAATAAAGACCTTGGTTTCAAAGCTGAGGACCGTGCTGAAAATATACGCAGAGTTGGTAAGCTTCCTGGTGGTTGAACTTATATTTGAGAAAATATTTTTGAGTTTCACATGTAGACCAAATTTGACATTGACCTGATTATGGGGTGGGGATGCAGTGTTTGCTCTATTCCAGGAATAAATCCATATTAATAGACAATGCAGGGAAGGCCCTTCTGTATGTTGTAAAGAAGGGAGGACCTTCGGTCATTTTACAAAAAGCGATAACCTATCAGAATTTGTTGGCTACAGTTATCTATCTTCGTGCTTTTCCGAAAAAGCAACACTAGCTAAGAAATTATGTTTTGTTTTAAAATTATGTAATCTTTCTATAAATTTGTTATGCACATATGAGGTATTTATATTGAGTAATATATTCTATCACCAAAAGATACTCGAGAAATGGAGAGTGAGTATACTTATATCTATATACAAAAACAATGGAGACATTTAGAATTGTGCAAATTATCGGGGTATCAAGTTAATGAGCCATACTATTAAATTATGGATAAGAATTATCAAACATAGGTTAAGACAAGTATCGAGTACAACAGAGAAACAATTTAGATTCATACCAGACATATCTATTGTTGAAGCGATTTGCCTTTTGAGACATCTTATAGAACATTTTAGAGCAAAAACCAAAAGACCTTTACATGATATTTATTGATCCAGAAAAATCTTATGATAGGCTACCGAGGGAGGTTCTTTGAAAAACCTTTGAAAAAAGAGGTATCCCATTGACATACATAAATCTTATAAAAGACATGTACGATGGTGCAAAAACATGTGTGAGGACTCATGAAGGAATAAAAGACTTCTTTGAAGTTAATATTGGGTTACATTAAGGATCAACTTTAAGTTCATACTTATTTATAATGGTGATTGATGAGTTAACAAAACATATTTAAGATGAAGTACCTTGGTGTATGTTATTTGCATAGGACATTGTGTTAGTGGAGGAGTCTAAAGAAAAAGTTAAATAGAAAATTGGAACTATGAGGAGAAACATTAGAAAGTAAAGGCTTCGGACTTAGTAGAACAAAGGCATAATATATGGAATGTAAGTTTAATTATTTGGTTAATTTAGAGGACATAGAAATTAAAATTGACACACATTGCATCCTAAAAGGAAAGTTTTAAATACTTAGGGTCAATTTTTTAAAATAATAGAAGAATTGATGGAGATGTTATGCATAGAATTAATGGTGGTTGATTAAAATGGAAAAAAACATCAGGTATTCTTTGTGATCACTGATAAGAAGATACCATTAAAATTAAAAGGTAAATATTATAGAGCAGCAATTAGACCTATCATGTTTTACGGTTCGGAGTGTTGGGCAGTTAATCATCAACATATACAAAAGATGTCTGTGACAGAAATGAAGATGTTGAGATGGATGAGTGGTCATACAAGAAAAGACTGAATACATAATGAGGTTATTAGAAACAAATTAGGAGTGATACCAATAGAGGATAAAATAGAAAATATCGTATAAGATAGTTTGGACGTATAGAAAGACGATCAAAAGAAGAACCTTTAAGAAGGTATGAAAAACTAGATTTTGAAAGTAATAAAAGAGGTAGAGGACGACCACAAAAGTGTTGGAAAGAAACAATAAAGAATGATCTAGCTTATTTGAGTTAATTGCTAACATGGCACATGATAGGGCTCTATGGAAACAAAGAATCCATGTAGCCGACCCCATCTAGTATGGGAAAAGGCTTAGTTGTTGTTGTAATATATTCTATCACCAAAATCAAAACCAAAACCAAGTTGTATTCCAAACTAAGTGGGATTGGTTGATTCTTATTCTCTGTTGATCTCTATCTTCTGTTATATTATCATCGAACTCCACAACAGCAAGTTCACGTTTTATCTTCCTTCCACTTTCGATCCTTTCTCCCTTTTAAATTGTTGACCATGTCCTTTCTAACAACTCTCACTAGAGCTCCATTTGGCTGCCTCTTGAAATGTCCCTACCATCTTAAGCTTCTCTTATTTTATTTTTATATTAGTAAGATCTTTTACATATACTGCATATTTACTTTGCTTTTTCTGTCAGTAAATTCACTTTTTCCACCCTGTAAAAGTGGCAGTCTGAGATATGCTACTTGATGTTGCAATTGCATGATGTTCACCTTTTATTTGGTCTCATGGTTCCTTCCTACTTTCTCATTTCAGGAGAAGTAGCTAAACTTTTCGCTGACGCTGGTGTCATCTGCATTGCAAGTTTGATTTCTCCCTACAGAAGGGACCGAGATGCATGTCGGGCTTTGCTACCGGATGCGAACTTCATTGAGGTTGGCATTTTGTTTCAAATCTATAGTGGAAGTTAGCTTTTACATAATTATGTCATTGCAGGTGTACATGAATGTGCCGCTGGAAGTTTGCGAGGCAAGAGACTCAAAAGGCCTTTACAAGCTTGCTCGTGCTGGAAAAATTAAAGGTATGTTATGGAATGTAAGTTTTATGAATGGAAAATCATGTGTTTGTTCATAAAAAAAAGCTGGGAGAAAAGAGCATCATAGGAATTCTGATGTATTGAATAGGAAAGATGCGGTTCAACTGTTCTGGTTAAACACGGAATCATCAGGTTAGAACCTGTGTGCATGAAATGAGTCCCACTGATCGAGTGATCCTATTAGAATCTTAATAATTTTCTTCTCTACTCTCTGGTGGCCTGAAGTTACTGGAAAATTACCAGTGAGGTGCCCTGTGACATCAATCAGCTAAAAAGTGAACAAATATATCTTTCAAAATATCTGTGCTACCATGTAGGAAACTGTATTTTTATCTGATGAATGTCTTTGCCGTCCTAACTAGGCATTTTTTTAAATTAGAATTTTAGAGGATTTTTCTGATGGAAATCATAATATCAAAATTATGTGATGTGTTTGCATTCAGTAATATGTTGCTCTTGCATCCTTTTACAGGTTTTACTGGCATAGATGACCCATATGAGTCACCGTTAAATTGTGAGGTACGTATTACACAGAAATACATTCATCAACCTATTGACATAAACATTTTTTTCCTTGACGGAATCGTTACATGCTTTTGTGCATTTTCTTTAACCATTTGTGCTATCTGAATAGGATGATTGAGATGCTCGATCTATTTCTAATTGTATCATGTCTCATATAAAATCTTTACCCATCACGTGTTCCCTGAAAGCATGCGCGTTGTTTGCTTGTTCCTGACTCCAAAGAGGAGCTTTCTATTTTGGATCTCGTCGGTATACTGCTGCTTGGACTGTCATGGTGCAGTTTGGCCCCCTTTCCAATTCCTTAGCCTTGGTTGTGACATTTTTTCAGAGCGGTTGTTGGTTTTCTTTGTTCCACACACTTTTTCAAGAAGTTTTAATTGATGTTCTCTTCTACCCAGTATGCAAGTTGATGTTCCCTTTGCCTTTGCATTGATTTGCGTTACCAACAGAATTGCACCATACAAATGGTGCAAATTGGTAAAAGAAAGACAAATAGTTGGGCTAACGCTATCACTCAATTGCCTTGTGAGAGTATCATTCACATCTACTTTGAATTGTTACTAAATGGAAGCATGCATGATGTTTTTGCTGAATTTGCAGCGTAAGTACTAATACTTGTAAGCACGATCTTTATTACACATGCACAAATGATTGTACCCAAACTCTTATATTTTCCGTGCATAGTTTAAGTTTAAGATGCGATCATTCTTCCAGATTGTGATAGAGCACAAAGATGGGAAGTGTCCTTCTCCTAGTGCCATGGCACATCAAGTATTACGTTACCTCGAAGACAAGGGCTTCTTATATGCTTAGCAACTGTCTGTGCAACTGGGTCCATCTACACTGATGGTCATTGATGCTGATCCTCACAAGATGACTCGAATAAATCAGGAGGCTCGTTCTTCCTTTGTATCGTGTGTCGAAGTCTCTGTGGTGTTCTGATTCCTTTCGCTGTTCCGTCTTTTGATCCAAAGTTCTGTTCTATAAAATGGTCTCATATATTTATAGGGGTTTATGATGGTAATCAAATAAATCTTGTAAGTAGCAGTGTTTCTTATAAGCTCAAGGTTAATCATGTTTACTTGTTCTGCAATATGCAGATTTTCCTTTGCAAGCTCAAAATTTTGTCTTGGCTCCTTTTAACAGTTGTCTGTGGGGTTTGTTTGAAATGTTATCAACATAGATCATGATCGTCATCCTGAATAAGACACCAGGTTATGCACTGGTTTCAGTTCAACCACAACCCCTTTTTAGCATCTGTTTTGCTCGAGGGCCTTGGCTAGGGTTGCGTATCTATATTGGCGACTAATTTTCGCAAACTGGACCAAGTCTACCCAAACTTGTTCAATATGCACTCAGCCTGCTTCAAACCTGTTTCAAACCAGATCTGTTTTATGTAAAACCAAACCACCAAATCTGGACCCGAAGTAATGTATCGTCAAGCCCATTGCACTCAGGGCATTGGCCCACCTGGCAGGTATCTCCACTCCACCAGACAAAGAGTATGAGTTTGATTCCCGACCTGGCTTCGACATTCGCACTGTAAAAAGAATCGACCTTTTTGAGTTAGTATGGATACCATGATTTGCCCTGGTAAATAGGAAATATAATCCCTTAATAAATTGGACTATGTGGTGCATTTCATCAACAAGAAAAGAAGATATACAAGGGTTTAAGTCAAAGTATGACATGCCAGAAACTTAGATGAACCCAAACTTGTAAGTTACTATCCCAATGTGATGAAACCGACTGTACCCAGTTACACCCACAACTGCTGTTCTGTCAAGTTTCAATCGGGTTTTGGATCAGGTCCATGACGATCTGTATCTTCTTAAGTGTTTCTGGTGGAATAAGAAACCCACTTTACCACTACTACAAGTTTAAACACAAGCCGTAGCATGGGAGCAAATGCCAAAATTTTCTATCAAATAGATATATTCCTATCTAGAAACAGTAACAAAGTGCGTACGGAACGGTTTTTGGCATTGCAAAAATGGCCTTGGTCTCGAATGATAATGTTTTGATACAACTAAATTATTCTTAAAACTATGAATTGGGAGAACGACTCATGCATTCGGGCACAAACTAGTGGAAAAACAGTGTTCCAGATCCTTATAAGACCCAAGCACGTTTTATTTTGGCAGCCATGTTTGCAGCCAAAAACCATGCTCCAAACCATAGCCTTTACCATGCTTGCCTCTCCCATCTTTCATCTTTCCGTACTCCAAGATTCTAAGTTGAATAAAGAGAAGACTGAGGCATCAAAGCAGCTACAAAGAAGGGACCTGCTTGTTTTGACAACCAAAACATGACGTCACCCCCTAAATCATAGAGCTACACAAAATCCCGGGCTACAGACATGGCGGATGCTTATCAGGAGCCCGTTCTGATGCGCGCATGATTCCGCTCAATCAAAACCATGTAAAGAGATGAATATACATTATCACAAGCACAGCCACTCTTGGTTCCGTCCTTTGAGATTTTTGTTACCTTTGAGATCAGATAAAGCAAACAATACACAATATGAGAGTGATACCTGCATCTTATAGTATACAGGAGATATTTTCCCCAAGAAATAGGTCTTTCATGTACAAGCAGAACGGAATAATCTAAAACCCTGATGATTAATTTACAAAAATGATCCCATTTTCTTTTATGGTATCTAGAACAATGCCAAGTTTACCTTCAACCCTTTCACCTTTCCTAGGTTCATATGACATTGCAAAAACATCTGCATCTTTGGATCGTTCAGCGATTAATCTTCCGATGGTCCGACATGCATCTGCATCTGTAAGAGAAGGCAATGTGTTCCGCAAATCCCTCGCGTTTGTGCTTGCAACTGAGATCACTTTACTAGTTCCTCTGTGAATTACCTTGGCATGAATGAAACGCTTTGAAAAGAATACATCCAGTAAGAAGGGCCTCATATACATGTCAGTTCTCTGTTTCCAAGACTTCCTATTGGGTCTCTTTGCGGCTTCACCACGGGACCGACGCGTCCAAGCAGCTTGTATAGCAGTATCCTGAAACCTCAAATTTAGTCTCATTGCGTGGGGATTTTTATGGAAACAAATACCACCACAACTGCACAAACTCGGGAAGCAATATTGTGCTGATCAGAGATTATAACTAAATAGTTTGTGTGCATTATATGTTTGAAGGAAAACAAAGAACAAACCTGACTTTTTGAAACAGGTTACTGAAAGTTTTCATGGAAAAGGTTACCCTGCATTATTCCATTACTTTCTGAAATAAATATTAATAAAACATTGTATAAACTACTTAACAGAATTTGTTCTACTTGGTGCGATAGCAGGAGTTGTAGTACTATCTTTGTGATGTGGCTCAGCTAAGAATCTAGCTTTGTTTGTGATCTCTGTTAGACCATCGTAAGCTCTACAAAGAGACTTGTTATCTCAATCGTCCATTCTTACTTGCTTCCAGACTTGCTTTATAAATCATGTAACGGTTGTATAATTTCGTTCCAGGTACCATTCCTGACTAATCAAATGATTCAAATCTAGAAAAGATGATGATAGCAAAAAAGATGGGCTCCTTCTATGAGCATGGCAACAAGAGACCCTCAAAACCTATCAAAAGAAACACCACATTCCTTTTGCCGTTTGATTTATAGCTTGGAAAAAGTTATTTAGAAGGATGCGGTCAACCCAATATAAAACAGAGAGTAGGATCCTCAATCTCAAAGGCTCAGCTTGTGTTAGGCGGTTGTACCCACGGAGGCCGAATGCCTGACTGCCAACTAGTTACACAAGGCCTTTCCACTATCCTAACCCCCCTTGGCACCTAGAGCGAGAGACGCCACAATCGGTTAACAAACAGGGAACAGAAAAATCAATCAGACATCAAAAAGAGCTCAACTTAGCCAATAATTTAGCAATCTAATGTCTATTCTTTCTTTTTGGCAAAAACCTTGTGTAAGACAGTCTTGACGTTGAATCAGGTAGGCCAACTGAAATTGACATCACTCTAAAAAGAATTTTTTGGCTGATCCAAGTCAACATTTTTTTCTATCAGAAAAAAGGAGATTGAAGCATATTTTAGTTCTTTTAATTAAATATGTTGATTTAGTCTGTGTGAAAGAATTACCTACTGTCCCGTCGGTTCATTTTGCATTGTACCATTACTATGGGCATTTACAGCTACGATTCACATATGTATCCTACATACTGCGATATTATTTTCGTATTTTGTGTATACATGTGTGCATCGTATGTTATCGTAAGATGAAATCTGGGTGAACACCACATGATGCATATTTCTTTTCTTGTTATTCTCCCATATTTGAATTACACAACCTTTTGCTAGTTTTTTTATGCTATCGTGCTTCTAATCCTAAACCTTATGCTAATATTTAGTTATAACTCAGCATGGTTTAACAATTTAAGATGTGCTTTTTATAGCAGGTGAGGCACTAGGTTTATTTGATATTTACTGCATGTTTTATCAACCAATGATCAAATATCAGGTAATGTTTTGGGGCTTTTGAATTTCTTTTATGATAAGAAATCCTATATCTATACTCTATAGCCCACCCAGCGATAGATAGTTAAACTTACGTTGTTCGATATCCCTCATTCTCTGAATTCTTTTGAAAAATGACTATGCAAAAAACCATTTGGGTAACACTGATCCAAGCACAAGATTTTGTGAAGGTTATGAACTAAGGTTTTACTACTGAACGCGATAAAATGACATTTAGCCTGTGGATACATTACGAAGAACTCACTTGAGAATGAGAATTTTTTATTATTAGGAAATCTTCAGAACTCACTCCCATTACACCAAGGGGTTCATCTTTCATGTGTCTACATCTAGGAAGTTATGCTATCAATGCCCAGATGTTACAATTTTGTGCCTGCACAGGAGTTTCAATCCAACCTGAGGGGGCAGGCAACCTAGAAGGAGAAAATGAAGGGTTTACAATTCAAACTGTCGTTGTTGAAAAAAGAAAACATCGAACAGTTGGGACTCTCTCTCTAGCACACAAACGGATTCCAATCCAAACAAACCATTAGCCTTCTATTTTGGACCAACCATTTACTTGCAGAACTAAAACACCACCCAAGAAAAACTACCTCTACAGAACCAGAACAAAACAGAGAGAAAAGAACTACCTTCCCGCGACAAGCATTGAGGGGCGTGTTAGCAACGGAGAGAGCCAGCTTAGGGAAGGATGAAGACCAAGAAAGTGAACAAGCTTCCATTCTTTCCATCCTGAGGGTCGTTGACACTTTGGGTATTCCTTGCACAGGCGAAGAACTGGTGCAAAAGGAGATGCACGCCATGATGGGCGTCCCTGCAACGTTCTTTGGATCGTCTTCCCAAAATAGAGCGCAAAGAGGAGAAATGCACACAACCCCAAAAAGCAAGAGAGAGATAATGGAGTAAAGAATAAGAAACACGAAGGAAAAGGAAGAGCGCGACCAGGACGAAGGCTCACCACAACAAAAACGAGGTTGAAGGGTTCTAGGAGAACAAATCAACTTCTGGTTTCTCTATCGGATTATCTATGGATATTCGGACGAGTCAAACCCATTTTCGTCCGTTTTTTGGTCAACACATCGTAAAGGGAAACCTGAAAAGCCTGTGAGTCTGTTTCGCAAACATCAATCCACTCGTGCTCTTGCTCGTCCTGTCCCTGATTCCGACAGGGAAGTTTCCCGGTGACACCTGCAGTCTTCTCTACGGAGATTGGTGGTGGTTCCGATTCAACACTCTGGCATAGGGAAGTTATGTTTGTTTTAAGCATTTTCGCGGAACCCTGGTGTGCATCTCGTTTCTCGCATTATTGTCTTTGATTGATTACACGATCATTTGCAGCTTCCTCTTGAAGATAAGCGGCGAGGTTTCGATTGTTGCTGTACTTTGTTTTCAGTGAACCTTTGTGTGTCCTGCAACAATACGTGAAGAGAAACCTTGAGCAAATAAACAAGAGATTTATTAAAAGTATGCTAAAATTGAAGCATGCTCATCCTCTTAGGCAGTTGCACTGCTTTGCTCAATTCCTCTCTTTCTTTTCATCATCAGATTCGCAAAAGCTATTCCAAATTGTATCTAATGTAGGGAGTCTTGAAGATTTAGAAACAGGTCTTGAGCAGGTTGGAGTTGAAATCACTAAAAGCCAAGTGATCCAAATGATAGATTTATGTAAGGACCATGCACACCCTAGAAGGCTCCTCAGATTTTTTACATGGTATAAACAAAAACCATCCTCTGACTTGGGTGATGACGAATTCAACTTCCTCATTCGGATACTCGCAGAGAAGGGGGACCTCAGGGCCCTGGAGATCCTGATGGATGATCTGAAGAAGGAGAGAAGAAAGATGGATGTGAACTCTTGGGGTTGTCTGGTTGACACCCTTGTGAGATTTGGCAGAGCGGATGATGCTGTAGGACTTTTCAAGAAGATTGAGGTTCTTAACTGTCCCAAAGATAAGGATAGCTTTACCAAGCTGGTTCATTCTCTATGCCAAAGGGGCCATGCCAAGAAAGCTGAACAAGTTGTGAGGAGAAGCAAGAATATGTTTGGAATGGGACCAACAATATACAAATGTTTGATTCATGGTTGGTGTGTTGATGGCAATGAGGAGGAAGCCAGGAGGGTGATTGCGGACATGAAGAATGAAGGCATTGCTCCTAGTGTAGTGACTTACAATGACCTGCTTAGGTGTGTCTGTGAAAGGAATGTCAAATATAATCCATCTGCACTGGTTCAGGATGCCAATGACTTGATGATGGAAATGCGGTCATGCAATGTTCTTCCGAATTCAATTAGCTTCAGTATATTGCTCTCATGTTTGGGTCGGGTACGGAGAGTTAAGGAAGCATATCGTGTTTTATCCTCAATGAAGGGGATGGGTTGTCCACCTGATTGGATGAGTTACTATCTGGTTGTGAGAGTATTGTACCTAACTGGGAGAATAGTCAAAGGAAACCAACTCATGAATGAAATGTTTGATGATGGATTACTGCCTGGTGCAAGATTTTACCGTGATTTGGTTGGGATTCTATGTGGTATTGATCAAGTTGACCATGCTCTTGAGATATTTGAAAGGATGAAGATGAACTGCTTGCAGGATTGTGGTCCTGTATACGATTTGTTGATAGAGAAGCTCTGCAGAGATGGTCAATTTGAAAAAGGTGGGCTGCTTTGGGATGAAGCACTTGAGAGAGGACTTGTTCTTCAGTTTTCCAAGGATATGTTGAACCCAAGGAGAACTAAAATGTTTAAACCAGTAAGGAAGTTAGAGAAGATGGACCTAGAGGAGTGCAAGAGTGTACTGAATGCTATCACAAAAGAAGAAGAATTTGCGATGAGAAAGAAACAGAAAAAGAACAGGAACAGATCTAGAATCAAACAGTAAGCTTCAAAATGAGTGCTTTGCATATCCTTTTACCTTTGATTCCATTTAACTGTTTTTCATATCATATTGCAATTTAGGAACTGTATTTGTGATGTAAAATATTTTTACTTGGACATATTTATGTCCTATAGTGTGTCTTGAAATTGACGATTATTCTGTTAAATTTCTTCCAAAGTAAATTTACTTTTTCTGCTATTATGTGTTCCTTATGTGATATAAACAATTATTCGTCAATTAATGATTCATCTATCAATCAGATTTCTCATTCAAACAGATACAAACGTTAGTTGATTATTCAGTGTGGTTTGATATTGTTAAATCTCTTTATCAAGTTGAAACTACAAATACATTACCAGGTATTTCATAGTTTGAGAGCTCATGAATTTTGAGTTGGTCAGGCTTGCCTTCTGAGTCAAGACTAGGTAGAGATTTACTGGTGAATACCACAGCATCAAGAGCTTTTATTGGTCGATAATTAATACATGTGTCACTCACTATAAGAGGCATTGCTTCAAATTTAGTATTGGTGAATTTAATTGGCAACCGAGAAGATCAATATTTGTTGGCATCCTACCATACTCGTCTGCCTGAATTTGATTTATTTTTCTGCCAATTTGATGTACCAACCATTTTATTAGATGCTCAGAAGCACCAACAGAGATATATTCATGGTGTCCATGATGCATTATACAACCTAAGATTATTTTGTGTTCTTTCATGCATTATCAAATTTGTCAACATGGACTCTGGTTGCACAAATCTCACAGATGCTGCAGAATCACCAAACAGGAATCTTCCTTTAAGAAATAGAACATTGTCTAGTTTTATTTCTTCCCCGTGTAAGTGGCTATCCTAAACAATATTAGAATGCCTAGATTTGTTGCTTCCAAGGAATCACTAGGATTTGACACAATTATACAACTCTCTACTTTTTATCTAAACATGGGACTGTGTAGGCTCATATAATCGTATTGCCTAGGGCTCCAAGGCCACCCATTTTGTCATGATATACTTGTGTTTAATTGTTATATGGCTAATCTGGTGTTGTCTCAAAGGGGTTTAGCATGGTCGGAAAGGCCTCTGTCTGCTGGTCTGACAGTCCTGGGTTTGACTCTCATGGCGGCTACCCCCTGCACCCATCATGGGCCTTGAAGGCTAGGGTCCTAGCATTGGAATTCAAAACTGGGTCATTTCAACTCCTTGGAAGACAGTTTCTTTGAGTTACAAGTAAAAACAAAAAGTTGCTTGTGTCAAATGTTCATATGACCAAACTTCAAATATCTTATGTTGCTGTAAGTAAATGCCTTATGTATTTCACTGATGTAGTTCGAATCCTAGGGAAGTTTTGGCTCGACATTCATAATCTGGATTGGGAAGCCGACGGACTAAAACTTGGATCGGTGTTGTTAATTCACATCTTATATAGCAAATATATCAGAAACATGGTAAATGTTAAAGTTCTGACAACAAGTGTAAATATGTACAACAACAACTAAGCCTTTTCCCAAACTAAATGGGGTCGGCTACATGGAATCTTTGTTTCCACATAGCCCTATGTCATATTGGCATTTAACTCAATATGAGCTAGATCATTCTTTATTATTTTTTTCCAATACTTTTGTGGTCTTCCTCTTCCTCTTTTAATATTTTTGTAATTTAGTTTTTCATACCTTCTTACTGGAGCTTTTATGGGTCATCTTTCTACATATCCAAACTATCTTAAATGATTTTTTCTCATTTTATCCTCTATTGGTGCCACTCCCAATTTGTTAACCTCATTATGTATGCGGTCTTTTCTTATGTGACCACTCCTTGATTTCAACATCTTCATTTCTGCCATTGACATTTTTTGTATATGATGATTAACTGCCCAATACTCAAAACTATTAAAGATTATATATTTCTGTAATTTGTGTTTATGCATTTATCTTTTGTAATTGGATCTTACATATCAGAATCTGATCCATTAAGATCTAAGTATCATTAGTTTTACTAATAAAGGGCATTTCTGTCTTTCAATTTAAAAACGTGTATAAGTAATGTCCTAAGTGTAATCATGTAATGCTAAGAAAGCGAAAAATAAGAGAGAGGGTGCAGCAACTCATGGAGATGCCGCCTCCCTCCTTGCTTCCCATCGATGTTGTTTCTTCTTGATTTGTCATTGATCTTATTTAGGTTATTTCTCAATATGGTATCATAGCCTAATCAATGAAATTAGAGTATTCTTACGATAGATTCGAGGAATAAGAGGCGATTAGAGCATCATGATTGATCGTAGTCCAAAGAAACTTGAATTAGGTCAGTTATATTTCAAAAAGGGTTGATTTTGAAAAATGTTTTCAGCAAAACAAAAAGAAAATTGAAAGAAAAGAAGAAAATTTATATTTCAGCCCTAGAAATAGAGAGAAATCGTCATGACTGAAAGAGGAAAAATAGTAGACTATGGTGAGAATGATGGTTTTGACAAAGGGAAAGACTTTCAAATCGCCAATCTAAAGTTAGATGGCAAAAATTACCTCTAATGAGCTAGATCTATCGAACTAGGTGTGATGGCAAGGGGGCGATGGGATTACCTAACTGAAGATATTCTCATGCTCGATATTTTTTATCCTACTCAAAATGGCGTAGAGAGAATGCCCTCGTAAGTGCATGACTTATTCAATCCATGACACCATCTATTAACAACACTTTTATGTTCTTAGAGTTGGCGAAAGACATTTGGCTGACTGGTTGGCTGGCGAAGATGCATATGCCAAAAAAAATAATGTTGCCAAGAAATATGACATTATCGAGAAGATTAGAAAATGTAGACAAAGAGAAAGGTCTCTAAGTGAGTATTATGCTTAACTTTGTGGCTTATAGGAAGAGTTGCAATTTTATTTAAAAACAAAATGTTAAAATTGTATGAAGAAATGAAATGATGAATTTTAATAACAAAAAGTGTTTGATCTTTTGTGAGGTATCTCTTTATAGTATGAGATGGCTAAAAATAGTATCATAGAAAAGAACTTTCATCTATAAGTACCATATACTCTTTACTCCTACGAGAAGAAGATAGAAAATACTTAAAGAAAGAAGGAAAAATCAACCAAGAAATTATTGTATTTATGGGCAGGAATGCAACAAATTCATCTACTCGCGGTAGAGATGGATATGGTGGTAAAGGCAGAGGTTGATCAGATGACAAACTGACTTGTTCTCACTGTGGTAAAACCAGACACACAAAAGAGACATGTTGGGAACTAGTGGGCATGCCTAACTATTTTCAAAACAGACCAAATAGGTCCTATTTCAGTGATCAAAGTGAGAAACAAAATACAGAAATGAGGTTGAATTCATTGGTTGAGATAAAAAAGAAAATTTAAGACCTTAAAGCCATAATAAATGAATCACAAACTGCATTAACTTCTTCTACTGTTGATTCTCAAGCTACCATGGCCTATCCCTTATTTTTCATGTCATTGGGTAATACTCTCTCATCTAATTCCAGGATATCGATAGCTGATTCGGGGGGCGACTGATCACATGGTTAGCATGAGAGAATTTTTTGATGATTATCAGTTAATTCAAAAGGAGATTGACATCAAATTGGCTGATGGAACATTCTCATAGCGGAAAAATGGAGTATAGCTATAGATTTTGGGATTCTTAAAAATGTTTTACATACAACAACAACAACAACAACAACAACTAAGCCTTTTCCCATACTAGATGGGGTCGGCTACATGGATTCTTTGTTTCCACAGATCTCTATCGTGTGCCATGTTAGCAGTTAACTCCCAATAAGCTAGATCATTCTTTATTGTTTCTTTCCAACACTTTTGTGGTCGTCCTCTACCTCTTTTAATACTTTCCAAATTTAGTTTTTCTAACCTTCTTACAGGTTCTTCTTTTGATCTTCTTTCTATATGTCCAAACCATCTTAAACGATGTTCTCTCATTTTATCCTCTATTGGTGCCACTCCTAATTTGTTTCTAATAACCTCATTATGTATACGGTCTTTTCTTGTATGACCACTCATCCATCTCAACATCTTCATTTCTGTCACAGACATCTTTTGTACATGTTGATGATTAACTGCCCAACACTCAGAACCATAAAACATGGCAGGCCTAACTGCTGCTCTATAATATTTACCTTTTAATTTTAATGGTATCTTCTTATCACAAAGAATACCTGATGCTCCTCTCCATTTTAACCAACCAGCATTAATTCTATGTGTAACATCTCCATCAATTCTTCCATCACTTTGAAAAATTGACCCTAGGTATTTAAAACTTTCCTTTTGGGGAATGCAATGTGTGCCAATTTGGGCATTTAAAAATGTTTTACATGTTCTCAATATTTCAGTTAATCTGTTATTAGTCCATGCTTGGCTAAAGACTTGAATTGTCTTGTAACATTCAACTCTACTTATTATATTTTTTAGGAACTAAGGACAAAGAAGTTCTTTGGTCAGGGTAGCATGAGGAAGGGACTCTATGTCTTCGAGAAGACTACCAAAACAATAATGTAGTCTATCTATACTAAAGGAAAAAAAATGAAGGTTTGATTTTATGGCATCAGAGACTGGGACATCTTCCACTTTCTAAAATTAGGATGATGTTACCAGCATTTTCTAGTTGTATGATTTGATTTTATAATGTAAAACCTGTCAAAAGGCTAAACATCATAGTGTGTATTTTCCATTGAATGAAACTAGAACTTCTAAACCATTTGAAATTATTCATTATGATGTTTAGGGTTCATGTTCTACTACTTCACTACAAGGTTACATATATTTTGTTTCCTTTATAGACGCTTGCACTTGATTCACTATGGTCTACCTCATGAAAACCATAGATGAAGTGAAAATATCCTTCTTGTGTATTATCAATTCATCCATACTCAATTTTAACTACCTATCAGAATCATCCATAGCGATAATGGAGGAGAATTTATGTCTCAATCTCTACATTCATATTTTTTGAGTTCAAAGATATGTACAAAACATCATGTCCATATTCCCCGCAGCAAAATAGGGTTTTTGAGAAAAAAAAGGCATATTTTGGAAGTGCAAGAACCTTGTTGATTGAGAATAATGTCCCTAAAAGTAATTGGTGTGAAGTTGTCTTAACTGCTCTTTTTTTAATAAAGTGCATGCCCACTAATGTCCTTAATGGTGATTCTCCTTTTCACTCTTTATATCCTACTCAAAAACAATTTTATGTACTATTAAGAGTGTTTTGATGTACGTACATATTTTTGGTAATACTAGAGACAAGCTTAACCACCCAACATCGACTTTTAGTTATAGATTTGCTGGTAAAAAGTGGACAAAGAAGAAAAGAGTGCATCGAGCTTTAAATGAAGACGACGCTCCAATATAGTTGCGGAAGATCGATGAATGAATAGCACCACAATGTGATTATCACGAAGCCTTAAAAAAGGCTATAGCCGAGAGCAACAAGCGAACACGAAGAGGATAATAAACACAAAGCAAACTTAAATAAATAATCTTTATTAATTAGCCACAAAAGGCTTAAATGAAACAATGGAATTTACATCATATTTATAGAGGAGAATACATAAGAAAGAGGAGAGAAGGTGGTAAAGAGGAGAAGAGGAAAGGGGGCTGGTCACAGCCAACCCCCAACGGTTAGTGGGGACAGGTCCCCAACGGCTAGTGGCCCTGTTGGGCCGGGCCGGGCAGTCTCGAGCCCGCAGGGCCTGTCGGGTCGGGCCACTTGGGCCCATTTTCTAACACCCTTCCTCAAACTGATATCTCCATGACTTGAAGTTTGCCAATTAGAGACAGAAAGCGAGGAGCAGGTAATAACTTGGTGAAGATATCTCCAAGTTGATACTCTGATTTTATAAATTTTAATGTTAAATTGCCTTGTATATGCCTTCACGAACGTAGTGACAATCAATCTCTATGTGCTTTGTGCGCTCATGAAAGGTATGGTTGTTGGCTATATACATAACACTTTTGTTATCGCAGAACATGATTGAAGGAGCTTCTAATTGTATGCCCAAGTCCTGAAGTAATTGTCGCAGCAAAGTTAGTTCTGTAGTTGTGTTGGCCATTGCACGGTACTCAGTTTCGGTGGAGGAAAGAGAGACTTTTTTGTTGTTTCTTGCATCTCCATAAGATGAGTGAGTGACCAAGGAATATGTAGTAGCCGGTAGGAGAGTGCCTGTCATTCACATCACCATCCCAATCAGTATATGCGAGCAACTGAGATAACGAGGAAGAGGATAGAAATACTCTCTTAGTTGAGGTTTGTCGAAGATAACTAACAATCCTCATAATAACACTCATATGCACTGAGGTGGGTGCATGCTGAAACTGACTTATAGTATGAACGGCATGAGCAATATTAGGCCTTGTTATGGTAAGATAGGTGAGTGCTCCAACCATCTGTCTATAAGGTGTGGGATCACTTAGAAGTTCACCATCAACTAGACGTATCTTTTGATTGATTACTTCAGGTGTCTCAATAACTTTGTCATCTGTAATACTTGATCTAAGAATAACATCATTAGTAAACTTAGTTTGTGATAAAAAGAAACCTCTGTCATCACGAGTTACCTCAATGCCAAGAAAATAGGAAAGTTGACCAAGATCCTTCATTTCAAACATATTTTTTGCTTGATTTGCTGGATACCTGGGTTATCACTACCTACCTAGGTTATCACTACCTATAATAATCATATCATCGACGTAGAGCAAAAGAATAACAATACCTGCAGAGGATTTTCTTATAAACAAGGCTATATCAGTATAACAGATAGTAAAACCATGCAGTGTCATAAATTCAGTCATTCAATAAAACCAAGCCTTGGGAGCTTGTTTGAGACTATAAAAAGCTCAAAAGAGCTTTAAAACTTGATTTTTAGGAAGGTTGAGACCAGGAGGAGGCTCCATATATACTTTTTCCTTCAACCAACCATTCAAAAAAGCATTTTTAACGTCTAACTGATAGATATTCGAATAATGAATTGCACGTACAGCTATAAGTGTTCTAACAATTATCATTCTAGCTACAGGAGCAAAGGTCTTCATAATCAATTTCATACTCTTGTGAATAACCCTTGACAACCAATCTAGCTTTATAACGATCTAATGAGCTATCACCATTAGTCTTGATTTTATAGACCCACCTACAACCTATAGTCTTTTTGTTTAATGGTCTAGAGACAATATCCCAAGTTTGGGCTCTATATAAAGTATTCAACTCTTCGTTAATTACATGAGTCCAATCTTGTGATAATTGGGCTTCTTTAAAGGTTCTAGGTTCCTTTAGAGCTGAAATATTCGTTACTAAAGCTCTATGTCTTGGTGAAAAACTATCATATGAGACAAATCTTTGAGGAGGTCTAGAATCACGGTTTGACCTTCTATGAATAGGCACAGACCTCCTATTGTAATGTTGATCAAAAGGTGTAATAGAGTGTCCGGTAATCATATGTTCATAAAGATCATTTTCTTCATGAATTACTTCTTCACCTAAAATATCAACAAGAAGGAATTGGAGTCATTAAGAGAACTATCATCATCCATACTTTTAAAAACATATTCATTTTCAAAAAACCTAACATTTCGTGATACATAAAGCTTATCATTTTTACAATCATAACACCTATATCCCTTTTTGGTTATTTTATATCCTAGAAAGACACATTATATGGCTCGATATAATAGTTTATCATCTTTGTCAGTATAAACAAAGCATTTACATCAAAAAACATGCAATCTAGAATAGTTGGGAGAAACTTTAAAGAGTTTTTCTATAGAAAACACATTTTGTAAAACCGAAGAGAACTTCCGATTAATTAAATAAATTGCAGTCATAATAGCTTCTGCCCAAAAATTTTTAGGAACACCACTTGATAAAAGCAAAGTTCTTGTGGTTTCTAAAATATGTCTATGCTTACGTTCGGAAATACCATTTTGTTGAGGAGTCTTAGAGCACGAAGTTTGATGTATAATTCCAAACGTATTGAGATGGGTTTTAAAATCCTTTGACATAAACTCTCCTCCTGAATCGAATATAAAAATCTTGATTTCGGAATCAAATTGATTTTTTACAAGATTATGAAAGATAACAAAATTTTGAAAGGCATCGGATTTTGCTTTTAAAAGATACACCCATGTATACCTAGTAAAGTCATCTACAAAAATGACATAATAGAAAATGTATCATTTAGACAAAACGGGTGTTGGACCCATACATCCAAATAAATTATTTCGAAGGATCTTGTTGTAACATGTGTTTTGTTTAAAAATGGAAGATGTTACATTTTACCAAGAACACAATCTTTACAAGAAAAAGATTCCTTAAATTTCATTCCAAGAGGACATTGATACAATTTTTGAGCATTAATATGTCCTAGTCTCTTGTGCTATAAAAGAACATCATTTGTCAAAACATTAACATATCCTATACTATTCAAATAGTCCATAATATAAAGTCCGCCCTCTCTATGGCCACACCCAATCACCTTCTTCGAGAGGTGATCATGTACAATACATCCCGTGGATGAAAAGGTTATAACACAATTTTTATCTGAAATTTGGGATACAGACAGTAAGTTCAAATTTAGTTTTGGAACAACACTAATTTTGGAACAACAACAACAACAACTAAGCCTTTTCCCATACTAGACGGGGTCGGCTACATGGATTCTTTGTTTCCACATATCCCTATCGTGTGCCATGTTTGCAGTTAACTCCCTATAAGCTAGGTCATTCTTTATTGTTTCTTTCCAACACTTTTGTGGTCGTCCTCTACCTCTTTTAATGCTTTCCAAATTTAGTTTCTCTAACCTTCTTACAGGTTCTTCTTTTGATCTTCTTTTTATATGTCCAAACCATCTTAAACGATGTTCTCTCATTTTATCCTCTATTGGTGCCACTCCTAATTTGTTTCTAATAACCTCATTATGTATACGGTCTTTTCTTGTATGACCACTCATCCATCTCAACATCTTCATTTCTGTCAGAGACATCTTTTGTACATGTTGATGATTAACTGCCCAACACTCAGAACCATAAAACATGGCAGGCCTAATTGCTGCTCTATAATATTTACCTTTTAATTTTAATGGTATCTTCTTATCACAAAGAATACCTGATGCTCCTCTCCATTTTAACCAACCAACATTAATTCTATGTGTAACATCTCCATCAATTCTTCCATCACTTTGAAAAATTGACCCTAGGTATTTAAAACTTTCCTTTTGGGAAATGCAATGTGTGCTAATTTTGGAAACTTCAAAATTTTTGTTTTGTAAGTCACCAACTTTATCAACATTTAATTGTGTCCCATCCACAGTATAAACACATGATAAGAGTTTTTGAACACATGATTTTAAAATATGTTCATTACAAGTCATATGAAATGAAGCACCTGAATCAAGAATAAGAGGTCATACCTTGAATTTCTTTTGTTGAAGAAGATCAAGCCACACCAACTGTTACTTTCTCCTTTATTTGGGCTTCAAGTTGCTTCAATTTTTCTTCGATAGAAGATGAAGCATGTTCTTCTACTAAGGCCACCTTCTTTTTCAATTTAGGGTAATTTGGCCTTATATGCCCGACTTCTATACAATGATGGCAAATAATGTCTTTTCTTCCTTCTTCACTTTTAAAATGAAGAGGTCGGTAAACCTTCATATTTGCTTCGGGTTTTGATGCGGTCAAGACGGTGTTTCTTTTAAGTCTTGCTTCATTCATTCTTGTTTTTGCCATTTGAAGATCGGTAAGAATCTCTTCTTTTGTAGGAAAAGGTTTTCTATGAATGAGCGATGGTCTTATCCCTTCAAATTCTTCCCAGAGACTTTTTAAAAATTGGTATACAAAATCCTCATTATCTTCACATTATCTCTCACTAAGACATTGTGTACATATAATTGATTCCAAACATTGGAGTATTCCTCAAAAAATTTGTTTACCCCTTTATCTCATTGTTTAAGTGAGACCAATTTGTCTCTTAATGCCATCCTATGAGCTACATCGCTTTAAACATGGGACTTTTTCAAATATTTCCATGCTTCTTTAGCATTGGTGAAATCGTCCAAAAGTGTCCATAGTATGCTCATTTACATTATTCATGATCACCCATAGGATTGTTCTATGACCTCCTTCATATTCCTCTTTTTGCTCAAGTGTGGCATTGATAGAGGGTTCTACCTTCAAACCATTTAAATAGCCCCATAATTTTTTAAAATATAATTAATTTTCTCTAGATTGGGCCCATGTTTTATAGTTCGAGAGTGTTAGACGAAAGTTTAATCTCCCTTTATCATCCATATTTCAAGGAGAAAGAAACTAAAGAGGTAAACTTATAAAATACGATCGGCATGCTTTCCGAGACGGTGAACAATATTCTCACAATCACAAAATGTCTCTGATACCATATAATAAAGACGACGCTTTAATATAGTTGCGAAAGATCGATGAATGAATAGCACCACAATGTGATTATCACGAAGCCTTAAAAAAGGCTATAGTCGAGAGCAACAAGCGAACACGAAGAGGATAATAAACACAAAGCAAACTTGAATAAATAATCTTTATTAATTAGCCACAAAAGACTTGAATGAAACAATGTAGTTTACATCATATTTATAGAGGAGAATACATAAGAATAAGAAGAGGAGAGAAGGGGGTAAAGAGGAGAAGAGTAAAGGGGGTTGGTCACAGCCAGGCCCCAACGGCTAGTGGCCGTGTTGGCCCGGGCCGGGCCACTTGGGCCCATTTTCTAACAGAGCTATTCGGACTAAATGGTGGAATTTCAAAAGCGAGAAAGAATGTATATTTAAAAAGAAAGTCCTTATGCTTGGAATTATGTTGGTACCTATAGAACAGGCTCTCTTGAGGGCTCCCACCTTTCTAACAAGCCTGTGATTACTTCTCACTATAGAACAGGCCCTCCATCATCATAACTTTTATACGTTGTATTATTGTGTTTAAATAGATACTATGGGAGTAAGTAGAGAGGTAGATTATGCTGAGTTGGCGAAACATTTGGAGAGATCCAGTAGGAGTGCTACTGGACTGAGTTAGATGGTTCACTGCAGCCATGCTCGGCTGAGATCTTTTTTGTATGTTTATTATAACTCTGGAACTAATTTTTCAGTGTTCTATTTTACATTTTTTTTTGGGTACATGTAATGACAAATTGATATAGTTATAAAAATTTCAGAAAATTAGAAAAGGCCGCCTAATTTTTTTCCATCATCTATACCTGAGAGAAATATCGTCAGACCCTTCTAGTTCCCTAACATGAACACTATTAGCCACTACTTTCACGACAGCACCCATTATCACCTGCCACCACCGTCACCATCCACCACTGCCCATTTCAACCACTATTACTACCCTCACTAGTGCCACCATTATCAGCATCATATTCCTGCAGTCAAGAGCTACCACAACAGCCACTACTACCACCATGGACTATCATCACCACTCTTATGACCACCACCAAATTGCCTTGAATGAAGTGTTCTTCCACTTCCCCCTAAGTTGGAATTGCACCTTCCCGATTCTGGCACATGCTTCCTGAGATGTTTTGGAAGCATATATTTTGTGCCTCGAGGGATGAATCTGGAAAGCATGCTTTCACATGCCTTAGATGTTTCCAGCAATTCTAGACTTTTCTAGTATAACATGAAGATTTTTGTTATGTTTTAGTCCAATCAATTCCTGTTTCTATTTAGTAGTTCTTCATACTCTCCATGAAACCCCCAGATTTTCAGTGCTTTTAGTGATATGACATGTATCCAAGATTCTGGATTTCTTAGTTTGCTGAGGTTAGCAAATAAATTCCAAGCTCTCCAACTTATCTTCTTACATGATGCACTCTGTGATATAGAGTTGAAAACCAGTCCCAAGTACCTATGGCATATCAGTCTGATCAACCTGTTCGGCTGTTCCATCTCATGGGCCTAGACTGTAAGATAAGAGATCCACTTGTGTGTCATAGCCACCAGTGAAAGCCTTTGCTAGTAGAAACTAGAGAATTTTTTTAAAGCTGGCCCCAAGGTTTGCCAGCGAAGGTTGCTTTACTGGCACACCCAAATCCTGCCATATCATTTAGCAAAATACACAACTGGGCATGCTTGTTCATGTAACTAACTATATATACATAGAATAAACTAGGTCAAACTCAAAATGTGCCTTAACATCCGGGTAAATTCTTAGGCATGCCGTGTTTGCTAAAGTACAACTAACCACAGATTTTGCAGGTTTGTTTTAAAGGCCAGCTCAAGAAAGTGTGGTTAGATTCTGAAAAGAAATGTATTTTGCCCATAATTGGCGTGAAGATTACCATCCTCCAACATTTTCACCACCTCTAAATCTCTCTTCCTCTTGCACCCCTTTTGTAAGGATTGGTTATGGCTGAGCGGTGGAGAAGATTCCTGAAGATGTATCCAGCAAACTCCAGGAGGTACATCTACATGTGTGTGTGCGTGTCATAGCTAGATGGTAAAGATTCGCCTGTCAATTTTCCAATGGTTTATCCTTGTTTATGGAAATTAACAGAATTAAACTATAATATTTCAAGTTCGGTGACTGATTAGTTTGAGTCAGTTCTGTTTATTTTATTTGTTCTCTAATGAATTAATTTGGTCTACAGAAAAGTATTTCTACATTAATGATATCATAACATTCAGTAGTGTACAGAACGTAATAGCTGATTGTTGCAAACTTATAATAGTATAGGCATATGTTAAACTTTTACCTAGTCGTAAGTATGTATATCAGGTTAATCTTATTAAGCTTTGAATATATATCCAGCAAGGGTGGAAGCCAATGTCTTTGGTTATTGACCTTGAAGGTGAGGAAATTTAATGCTGATCTAGTTGGTGTTGAACAACTTAATGGAGGAGCGTGTAGTGATGCGTCAGCAATTTGGACTGTAGAAGATGTTCAGTCAATACGTTTCCTAATAGCATTTGATGAAGCACGCCTTTGCAAGTTTCCAAGTACTCTTTATTGAACAAGGAAGGATGCAGGATGAGTCGGTCATGGGAACAATGACAGCGCCTGCTCAGGAGGTTAGGAAGGAGAGCCTTTTTTTTCAAATATTTGGATTTTGTTTGAAGTTCTGGACAAAAGGGAAAAAAGCTACAGGGCGTTCCTCATCATTCTCTGTGTTCGACACGTAAAGGAACTTCTTGGTTGCCGATGGAGTGGAAAGATATGGAGCTTAAACAAATCACTAGCCGGAGCACTCTGAGGTTGAAGGTTGGATAAACTAGGTGGTGCTTGTTGATCGACTTTAAGTGTCTTGTGCTTACAAAGGGAACTATCGCCTCCTCAGCCTGGATTGTTGAAGCAAAACCCAACACTCATTTGCAAAGGACACTATATTCATCAGATTGACGGGAAGACATAACAAGTATGCATTCATTCCACTGCTCTCTGTTCGGATTATGAAATATATGGCCATCTAGTATCGGCCAGAAATGAGCATAGCCAATGCCCGGTAGTTGTTTTCCCATGTATAGATGCTGAGCAGTTTTTCTCTTTAAACTTTGTTGGTAACAGCAGTTATCTTGTATACTTGAATCTGTAAACTTGTTCCCTATGTGAAAAAAAAAAGTTCCTCTAAACTTCATTACATTCATGCAACACTGTATGTTTTAAGTAACTTCATAGTACTAACTGTAACCAAAACTATAACCATAAACCAACCCTAACTCATCAGAAAAAGGTCACCTTTCAACACTTTTGAGGCCTTTCTCAGCCACCTAAAGTACGTTCTTAGCACTGCCAAAAAAGAGTTGGATTCGACAGTCTCGCTTTGTTATTTTGTAGAACTCGCATCATCAACATATAGACAGCAAAAGTTGGTGATCCTCCCTTGATAGCTAAACCAATTATGTAATTAAGAAAGAAACAAATATGTGCAGAAAAAATACAAACATGTCTACAGTCTCAGGATCTGCGCATACTTGACAGTGTTCCCTTCTTGTTCTTGGTTTCCCAACCCCTTGCATCCCCATGTGACATTAAGCAAATACTGTTTTGTAGTGTGGACTTGCACAAACCCAAAACTTGTATTATACTTGAAAATCATTACATCGAATGCAATTATGTCACTTTGGTCGTCAATGCTATATCTTCTCTAGGCTTTCTTTGGACACTTATGAATAACAACTAATTAACTTAAAGGACAAAAGTCAAAGTCGTGCCAATTTGATGGGAAAGTAGTGATCCATTTACGCTTTATTGACTGTTTTTCAATGTTCAGATGGGTCGCAGATGCTTTTCGCAGTCCAAAATAAGGTTTTCGTCTTCCACTAAACTCTTGATTTTCTACATAGTTCTGATTTTGATTCGTTACGGTAACCAAGGAACTTGGGCTTCAGCTACAAAGTTTGATGGGAGATGCTATTTATTGAGTATGTCTTACTAAATCCTTGTAACGTTTTTCAAAAGATTCTTGCTTCACACTTCCTGTTGAAACATACAGCTTTCTAGCAAGATAATCCTGGCTTTAGAATATGCCATTCTTGAAAGAAAGCTGACAGAACATATCATTCATAAATGGAATAAAACAGGATAGCCACATTACATTATGTGAGAGAGAGAGAGGAGGGGAGAGAGCAATGCCGATAGCCCATCAAGGCGATTTTTAGCCATTCAAGGACAGGATGCCTTTTTATGGATAGAGACAACGTCGCATTCTCGGCATTTGTGGCTGTGATCTTTCACCTCAATACTGTTGGCATATTGGGTTGCTAACGGGGACCATGGCCTGGTTTTTCTGTCACTATTAAAGCCATCATGGTCTAGTTTTGTTTATTTTAAAGCAGGAAAGCTGGGCCTGTTAGAGTCCCACTATCTTAAGGGACCTCAAGTTTGAACAAACTTGGGGACAACCATTAGGTTGATTATCAAAGTTTTTTTTTTTTTTTTACGCTAATCAAAACCAAAACTAATATCAAGCCTTCCCCAATACTATCTGGGCTTTGGATGCATGGATTCTTAGTCGTCATTGAGCTCTATCTCTATCATTTTGCAATATTTAACTTGAAATAAGTTTTAAGGAAATAAAAAGGGATGACCAAGAATTTTTTAGAGTATTTATTTACATTGTTACTAGTATGGGAAAAGGCTTAGTTGTTGTTTGTTGTTTGTTGTTTGTTATTTATTTACATTGTTACATGGAATGGATTGTGGATTACATTTCCCATTAAATTCCTTCAAGTTAATTGGGGTAAGATGCCATGCCCTATGCAACACAATTGCGAGGTCCATGCATTTCCATGCGTCGCAGTCACCCATCTCAATAATTTCTGTCATATGCAGTATGCACCATACACCTCAAGAAATATGAAAATGTTTAGCTGTTATGGTGGAAAAGCATGCAATTGCGTTGCATATAAATTGCCTTGGTATAAATCTTTAAGAAAGTCTGCACTAAAGATCTGCTCATCTTTGCAAGCCCTCGTCTTCTGCTTTCATGAGATCATCGAATCACATAAAATGCTACTGATGGTGCAGAAACTGTCACCCCCTTAGAATTGGTTTTAATACCTGCGAAAATCTTTTCGAGACGTCAAGTCCGAAATCCTCGCGTGGTGGAGACAATGTGAAGCTCTTCGCAAAAGATCAAACACCCAATCAAGTAAAAGAAAAAGTGAGTGAGAAGTTTTCTGGAGAAGTTTATCGACGTTTACCAACAGAAAAATGAAACGAAAGAGACATCAAACACTTGAAACAAGAAGGATTGATTCTATCAATGGAGATTCACCAATCACTAGCAAAGTGGGGGACTCTTTGGTGGGGAAGTCAATTTGCATGGGAAAAGAGGGGGAAAGTTTTCTCCTCTTCTTTTTGAGAGTACAAAAAAGGAGGAGAATTGTGGAGAAAAGAAAAAACTGTGAAACTCTTGGTGGAGTCATTTTCAGAGCAATCAGTTGGATGCGGCAACAAGCAAAAGCAGTATGTGACATTGAGCTAATGGGGGCTAAGATGAGATGAGATTCTCAAGGCCTTATCCTTATGTTTCTTTCCATGACATGTTCCAAAAGCAATTTGAGGTGTTGCAGTGAGCTCACTAGGAGCCACTAAGTGGCTGTCCCTGTGCTCGCGGCTGTGGGCCGGCACTACGCCAACGAGAAAGGCTTTCCGTCTCGAAGAACCTCCGCGGATTGGCCCATGCATGGCCAGGTCAGGAAGTGATGGATCTCCACTACGGTGAGGTGCCAAATTTTCGAAAATAAGTGAAATATACGACATGATTAAAGACATGAGCTATAATAATAGCTCATCGTTCTCAACAACAGGCTATTATGTGAGTTTTTGCACCAACCCGAAAAGCCCATGGTTACCATCATGGGCTATTCATTTGAGCTTTCGCCAACCCCCTCCCTCCCCCCCCCAAAAGAAAGAATTGGTGTAAAAACAAGTTATAATACAGACTGAAGCCTAACACAGACACACACATGCACCCTCTGGCAGTCAAACTCCCACCAGCAGCAACGGTGCTAGAGTGCCCTGTCGTTGAGCCAATGCTCTAGGTGCTTCTGCCGTTCACATTTTAAACCTTTAGGAAAATGTTAGCACAGTGTTGAATTCTTTTGATAAGCAAATTAGAGCATTATACATTAAATCTCCATAGTTTGATTCAAGATTTACAAAACGAGGTCTGTTAGGACAGTGGTATCAGACGAATGATAGGCCTGATTTCGAGCCAACACTAATCAGGTTGATACAGACTGGGTATAACTATACCCATCACTTAATGGGGCATGTACACGAATGATAGGCCTGATTTCATTTTAAACCTGATTTCGAGCCAGAATAAGACATACCCTGCTCATACCTGGCCTCAACTTCTTCTCCATCCCTGCTGATAATGGGGCATGTACACGGCACAAGATTGAGTTTCAGGTAATGGACTAGGTATAACTATACCCACTTACCCACCCCATTGCCATTCCTAAATTCGATCATGTTCAGGCGTATTTGAAACCGAATTTAATTAAAAATTCATTTTACGTACTTTCAAACTTATAAGTTTCCACTCATCCCAGACCCTTAAAAATTATCTCACATTAAGCCTTTTCTTTCTCTTTTTTATTTTGGTAAAATAAGGAGACCAAAGCCAGATGCATGGCCCAGTGTATCGAAGTCGGCACCTTCAATATGCTAATCCACAGACAGGTGAGCATGTGCACTCCGATGATGAGGTTTAAGTGCATCTCGATGAATAAGTACATTCTTTAATTATTTTCTCTTTTTTTTTTGCCACAATGGTTCATGGAGTACAAATAGAGAACAGAGAGCATAATGGAAGGCATACCACCACCAAGTGGGTTCATGTTAATGGCAAGCCTTAGTATGTCCACTGGCATAAAGCCCCACAGATGTGGTCCCTCTTTTTAATAATATAAATGTACATGCTTGCTTGTACGTAACTGGGGCCTCTCAATGTAAATGAAATGCATGGAACCCAAAAGAAGATGGTTACCGTTGAATTGTTTTCCTTTTTTTTTTTTGTATTCACCGCAGGATTTGTTTTTTATTTTTTTTGCTCTCTATTCTTTTTTCTCATAAATTCTAATTTCTAAATTCACTAGAGAATTATTCTTGTGTGTCCATCTATACATATATAAGAAGTTTGGTATATGTTAACAACAATGTTATCATATCTAAATAAGTCTAAGTATTGATATTTTAATTTAAAAGTAAAATGTATCTTTCAACTTTAAGTGTAATTGATTCAAAAAGTATTCTTTTGCTTTTTTAATGCACGGTTGATATTTGTTTATATTTGCTAGTATTTAAGTGTGCTAGTATATACCAAATTTTTATTTTTCGATACATAATAAATATAGAGAGACAGAGGTTGTATCATGTCCACCACTACTTTATCACTCGTACTCAACCTTGTTTTGGGGGTCACAAGAGCCCAATAATGTTGTCTTTCTTTTTTTCTTTTAAAATTTGTTAAATTACTATTAGGCCACTAAAAAACAATGGAAGAGCGTGTCAATGGTTCGAGTAGGTAATTAAAAAGTTTGTCTTGGGCAAAATTACGCCACCTTGAAGTGCAAGAATAAATTGCACGTGAGTCAATTCGATAGAGCCGCGAACAACATGATTGGTTTACTGCCCAATGCAACGGGACACATTGAAGAAGAAAAGTGAATACTGCTGGAAAATTGTTGGCTAAATTATTCTAACATATATTTTACAGACTTCCAAATAAATAATTAAATAAATTAAAAGAGCAAACGTAGTTCAAACCCACCTCTTATATTTGGGGGCACGACCAAGTCTACCATTTCAGCCTAAAATCATCTGTGGACAGATGAACTAAAGAATAAGCCCACGAGATTCGATCCCGGGACCCATCAGGCCAGCCATTATTGAGCCGTAGTTCGTGAAGCTCCCACTCTAATAATTTTCTGTAGACCCACGCACTCGCACTCCCCAAGAATCTCTTGTATAATGCACATTTAAGAATGACCCCCAATCATATAAAAAGGATAAGTACCCAATCCAAAATACTTTTATATAGAAAAGCTGACATATATAAACAATTTAAGTTTATTACTGTGAACCACTCCACCCAAGTCAATTTAGTTTCAAGCTCTCTCTCTTGGAGAAGGAATTCCATCCTTTGTCGCATTACTATAAATACTCATTATTGGTTTTCGATGTGTGGATGTGTATATATTCTCTCTGACATATATATATATATATAAAGAAAGAATGTCTGATTATATTACGCTATGTTATTTTTGATGACATGATTATAATAAAATTGCCATTCATACTTTTAAAATATTCTTACAACTTTCAAAATTATATTATGTACCTAAAAAAAATGATCGGACTGTGTATTTATGTATAACAGATCGACGAAAGCAGTGTATTCTTCAGTTTTGATTCATAAACAGGTTACCCAACAACACGGACGAAAGCAAAGGGGTTCTTCTAGGAGACATGCCCCCACATCGTCTCAATTCAGATCAGTCATTGTCTGCCTCACCCGAAATCGGGGGGAATTGTCGCAAATTTATTAGAAGAGCAGCACCAATATGCAATTAACAGTAATTGTAAAAACGCGCCATTCTGCAAATACCCCAAGGAAAGCCCGTTTCTAGATAATAATGCAAAATTAGGAAATCCAAGAAAATACATCATGCAGCGCCACCATCACCGCACATATATAGAAAAAACTCCCTCCTCAATATCCACCCAGCCCCCAAAACTCCGTATTTAAATCGCAGCAACAAGAAGAAGAGCATACCGGCAGATCGAAGAAGAAAACCCAGAAAGCCAAGGCCGATAACGACAGAAAAACACAATCCCCTCCATCTCTTCTCGTCCCTTCCCCTCGATCGATCTACGCACACAGAGAGAGAGTGATGGGGAAGACGTCGTTGCTGGAGGTGCTGAACGTTCGGGTGGTTGGGTCGGGGGATCGATTCCTGGTGCTGTCGCATGGGTTCGGGACGGACCAGTCGGCGTGGCAGAAGGTACTGCCGTACCTGGCCCGAGATTACCGAGTTGTCCTCTATGACCTTGTTTGCGCCGGCAGCGTCAACCCGGACTATTTCGACTTCAATCGATACACCACTCTCGACGCCTACGTGGAGGATCTGCTGGAAATCTTGTCCGCTCTCCGGATCGAACGGTGCGTCTTCGTCGGACACTCCATGTCGGCCATGATCGGGTGCGTCGCCGCCATCCGACGGCCGGAACTCTTTACCAAGCTCATCCTCATCGGCGGTTCTCCCAGGTCCGTTACAACCTGTGTCCGACTCTTTCTCCCTTACTCTTCGTCCCCTATCCTCCTTCTTCCTGGAAGCAACTGATTTTCTCTCTGCTTATTACGAGTTTGCCCTTCGATCGAACGGTATCGATGATGGAGAGGCCACCAGATGAGACGATGGTGATACTGATGATTCACGACGACGACAGCGGTGTCGTTCGTGATTTCAAAAAGTGACGAAATGGTGCCGGATGAGGTTTTAAAAGACTTGGTCCCTTTTTCGATTTGGGGGTAGATACGTCATTCGTGGAGATCGTGTTTGGATTGTGTTCTCTTTTCTCTTGGTGCTGATCGGATCGTGCCGGGCCAGCGCGTTTATTCTTTGATTGGGAAATTTCGAAGCGCGGAAGATGAGTAGTTTGTTCCCAACGTGAACCTAAAAGAAAATATTTTTTTCGATACAACCCTGTTATGGGTCCAATAACGGCTTAAAACACCTTCTATTTGTCACTTCTTTTATAAGGCCTTCCATTTGTCTCTTTGAATCAGTGTTCGTAAAACCGGACTGGTCACTGAAACCGGCGATGGCACCGGTTCACTACAAAAGAGGCTTGACCGTATCGTACCAGTAAAAGTTTAACTATATATAGTTCATGCTAATAACATTACATGCTACCGATCTCAACCATCTCGTAAATGGAAACTAGAGCTAATTTGACTATCTATCTATAAATGGGATGCTCCAAAAGCAAAAGTGGTGCTCTTTATATTGTTTCACGAGTCCATGAATATTGATGAGATGGAAGAGAACAAGTTTAAAATAAAGGATCAGCTAATTTTGAAGGTATCATTACGTGATTCAAATAAGACTAACAGAGAAAAACTTCTTTTTGATAAAATAAAAGAGTTGTTGCTTAAGATGATTTCAACACGGTCAAATGAATCTCCGGCGACAAGAAAGTCATGAATTCCTGCAACCAGAACTTCAAAAGAGTAAGCGGTGTTAAAGGGAACAATAAAGCATGATATTCTTTTTTTCAGTTTAGTTCCAACACAGTATAAGATCGGGTTATATAAAGAAGCATGACAAGTAAAAATATATGCAGCCGAGTCCACTTGGGCATGGAGAAGATGGCTTGGTTTCTGCTATGGTTTCGACTTAATGACTAAAAGTAGCTAGTTGGTAAATGACGGGGATTCGAAAAATAAGCTTCATTCGGCGTATTTGGATCAGAATTGATGTTAATTCTTTCTATCTTCTTTAGATATTGTTGTTGGGCTGGGTCTTCAATCTTGCTATTGTAGGTACTTGAACGACAAAGACTACAACGGTGGGTTCGAGATTTCGGATATGGAGAAGGTGTGCGGCGCAATGGAGTCGAACTACGCGGCATGGGTGAACGGGTTCGCCCCACTGGCAGTAGGGGCAGACGTGCCGGTTGCAGTGCGCGAGTTCAGCCGGACCCTCTTCAACATGCGGCCTGACATCTCTCTGTTTGTAAGCCGGATGGTGTTCCTTAGCGACCTCCGGCGGCAGATGAGCCAGGTCAAGGTGCCCTGCGTCGTCATCCAGAGCGTAAAGGACATCGCAGCCCCCCTCTCGGTCGCAAACTACCTCAAGAACCACCTCGGGGGCAAGACCATGGTGGAGATCCTGCATACGGAGGGCCACCTCCCCCACCTCAGCGCACCCCAAATCCTGGTGCAGGTCCTGCGCCGAGCCCTAACTCGCTAGGTAAGCTGTGGGGCCTGGGCCCTCCTTTAGGTGGGCTCCCCCCATCGCATATTGTCGACATATGTCGAATAATCCCCACCGTCCGATGACATCTGACGTGGATGATAACGTGTGGCTGGAGGGCTGCCTGTGGGAAAATCTGTCTTAATTGTAGAGATGGTGTTCTAAAGACGAAGTATTTTGCACGAGCATGTGAGACGTGTAAAATCATATGTATTTACTCATGCAAGAGAAATGGTGGTATAGAAACTTTTGAAGGGAAGATTTTGTGTACTCTTATTATAGGTGAGCTGAAGATGTGATTAAAATCCAAAATGTGTAGCGTGTTTTAGAAACAAATCCTCACTTCCACCGGTGGACGTATAAAATTTTCAGGGAGCAAAAGTCGGTTGGGCCAAATTCAGGCGAGGTCAACCATCAGTGGCGGATTCACATTGTGGCAACCACCCAAAACCCTGAAAATTTTGTATATGTAAATTAAAATTTTTAAAAAATAAAAAACTTTGAAGCCCGTATCCCCTGAACTTGAAATCCACCCACCTAAAACAAGTTTATGGATCCGCCACTGCCAGTAGAATTTTTTCACAAGATCGAACTAACTAGATTTTTTCAGATTTTAAAAGAATCAAACTATACCGACGAATAGCCACTGCTTATCAATGGCACTAATTCTTTTTTGTTTGTCAACATTCACCCTTTCAGGAGCTGAAACAAGGATAAGACACTTGCCTTTTGAGAGTATTGTTGGCTTGTGCAAGAGGGTAGCATTATGGGGAGTTAAAACTCCTGGTAGCTTGTTGAGCAATTAAAAGACCTCCTCTTCTATGTCAACTCCTTAGCGGGTACGAGGTGGGGACTACGGAGCAATCCACTACCAAGGGTGGATTTGAATGGAGAATCTGGCCCTTCTCTTTTCATCTTATCAAATGCTTTGGTCCTTGGCTCTGCAATATATATATATATATATATATATATATATATATATATATATATATATATATATATATATATAATTCAAGTGCTAGCTTATTGTTCTTTCCGTGATATATATATATATATGTGTGTGTGTGTGTGAGAGAGAGAGAGTGTGTAAAACAAACTTTGCTGCTTGGATCAATGTTTGTGGAGGAAATCTGTTGGTGCTGAATTGTCGTGCTTGGTGCTCGATCAGTGCAGCTTCAAGCCTCGGTGTTTGCTTGTTTCTCATGATTTCTGGTAAAAGTTAACAACACCATTCAAGAATTTAAGTGTCTTTTGGAAAAGATTTGAGCATAGATAGTGAAGTGAAATCAAAAGGAGAAGCATTAAGGGCGTGAAGTTGAAACAGGAAACGAATTGTAAGGTTGTGTCTGTCTCTGAATTGTCTATTGGTTGTAACAGGAAACGAATTGTAAGGTTGTGTCTGTCTCTGGATCAATGTTTGTGGTGGAAATCTATTGGTGCTGAATTGTCGTGCTTGGTGCTCGATCAGTGCAGCTTCAAGCCTCGGTTTTGCTTATTTCTCATGATTTCTGGTAAAAGTTAACAACACCATTCAAGAATTTAAGTGTCTTTTGGAAAAGATTTGAGCATAGATATAGTGAAGTGAAATCAAAAGGAGAAGCATTAAGGGCGTGAAGTTGAAACAGGGAACGAATTGTGAGGTTGTGTCTGTCTCTGAATTGTCTATTGGTTATGATGGGAGGCAAGCTAGATGCACAAGCTGTTCGTCAAACTCATGGCCTTCAACTTGTGAGACAAACCCGTACCCAATTGCTGGTTGTGCGTGACCTATTCTATGTATGGATCCGTATATCTAAAGGTAGTAAAAGATAAAGGCAGAACTGCTGAAGATCGAACCGCAACAACAACAACAGTAACTAAGCCTTTTTCCATACTAAACAGGGTCGGCTACATGGATTCTTTGTTTCCATACAGCCCTATCATGTGCCATGTTAGGAGTTAACTCACAATAAGCTAGATCATTCTTTATTGTTTCTTTCCAACACTTTTGTGGTCGTCCTCTATCTCTTTTAATACTTTTCAAATTTAGTTTTTCATACCTTCTTAAAGGTTCTTCTTCTTAACTTCGTTCTATATGTCCAAACCATCTTAAACGATATTCTCTCATTTTATCCTCTATTGGTGTCACTCCTAATTTGTTTATCATAACCTCATTATGTATACGGTCTTTTCTTTTATGACCGATCATCCATTTCAACATTTTTATTTCTGTCACAGACATCTTTTGTACACGTTGATGGTTAACTGCTCAACACTCATAACCATAAAACATAGCAAGTTTAATTGTTACTCTATAATATTTACCTTTTAACTTTAATGGTATCTTCTTATCACAAAAAATACCTGATACTCCTCTCTATTTTAACCAACCAGCATTAATTCTATGCGTAACATCTCCATCAATTCTTCCATCACTCTTAAAAATTGACCCTAGGTATTTAAAACTTTCCTTTCGGGGGATGCAATGTATGCTAATTTTAATTTCTATGTCCTCTGAAGTAACCAAATGATTAAACTTACATTCCATATATTTTGTCTTTGTTCTACTTAGTTGGATGCCTTTACTTTCTAATGTTTCTCTCCATAGTTCTAATTTTCTATTAACTTTTTTCTTAGACTTCTCCACTAACACAATGTCATATGCAAATAACATACACCAAGGTACTTCATCTTGAATATGTTTTGTTAGCTAAACAATCACCATTATAAATAAGTATGGACTTAAAGTTGATCCTTGATGTAACTCAATATTAACTTCAAAGAAGTCTGTCATTTCTTCATGAGTCCTCACACATGTTTTTGCACCATTTTACATGTCTCTTATAAGGTTAATGTATGTCAATGGGATACCTATTTTTTTTAAGGTTCTCTAAAGAACCTCTCTCAGTACCTTATCGTAAGCTTTTTCTATATCAATAAATATCATGTGAAGGTCTTTTTTTTTTGCTCTAAAATATTCCATAAGACGTCACAAAAGTTGAATCGCTTCAATAGTAGATATGCCTAGCATGAATCCAACTTGGTTCTCTGTTGTACTTAATTCTTGTCTTAACCTACGTTCGATAATTCTTTCCCACAATTTCAAAGTATAGCTCATTAACTTGATACCTCGATAATTCGCACAATTCTGAATGTCTAACTTGTTCTTATATATGGGTATAAGTGTACTCGCTCTCCATCCCTCGGGCATCGTTTCTCCATATTTCATTAAATAGTCTTGTGAGCCAAGTGATTCCTGTTTCTCATAGGATTTTCCAAACTACTATAGAAATATTGTCAGGTCTTACCGATTTACCACCCTTCATATGTTTAAGAGCCTATTTGACTTCATTCTTTTATCTATAACATAATTAAGATATTTAGTTTTCTTATCTCTAGCCCTAGCTATCATAAAAATATCTCTTTTACCCTCTTTTGAGTTGAGTTTTTATATAAATCCTCCCAAATTTTAGCTTTTGTTTCATTGACGGCCTTTTTCACTTCCTTCTTTGCTTTCTTATAAGCATCTAAAGTTTTACTAGTTTTTTAGCATAATGTAATTTGTAACATGCCCTCTTTGCCTTGATTTTATTTGGCACTACTTTACTCCACCACCAAGCTTCTTTTTGTGCCGGTACACCTCCCTTAGATACACCTAACACATCTTTCGCCACTTTCCTAATATGTATACCCATATTATTTCACATATCACAAGGTGTATCAATATAATTCCAAACATCTCTTTGAAGGACTTTTTGTTTAAATATATCTTCTTTCTCTCTTTTGATGTTCCACCATTTAGTTTGAATAACTTAATACACTCTTTTCTTTTTTGTCCATTTTTTTATTTGTAAATCTATAACTAAAAGTCGATGTTGGATGGTTAAGCTTTTTCTTGGAATTACCTTGCAATCTTTACAATACGCTCTATCTTTTTTTCTACAAATAAAGTAATCAAGTTGTGTTTGTGATAAGCCACTCTTATAAGTAATTAAATGTTCATCTCGTTTTTTGAAGATTGTATTGACTATAAAGAGATCAAATGCCATAGCAAAATTTAAAATCTCCCTACCTTCCTCATTTTTATCCCCAAAACCAAAGTTTTCATGAATACCTTGATATCCTAATGCCTCTTTACCGACATGTCCATTTAAGTCTCCTCCTAAACAAATTATCTCTCTTTGTGGAATCCTTTGAATCACCTTATCTAACTCTTCCCAAAAAGTTATTTTCATACCATTTTCTAGTCCCACTTGGGGTGCGTAAGCACAAACTATATTCAAAACCTCGTGCTCTTAACACTAATTTCAACGTCATGATTCGGTCACCATATCGTTGTATGTCTACTACACTATCATTTAAATCTTTATTTATGATAATACCAACTCCGTTTTGAGCCTTTTTCTTATCTTAGTACTATAATTTAAAACTTGGATCATCTATCTCCTTTGCTTTTTCTCCAACCCATTTTGTCTCTTGTAAACATAGAATATGAATCTTTCTTCGAATCATAGTATCTACCACCTCTATTAGCTTACAGGATAATGTTTCGATATTCCAAGAACCAATATGAATCTTATTATCTAGAACTAGCTTCCTTACCCCCCCGCATCCGTTCATATTGAAAATGTAGAGACCCTCTCTGTAAATTATTCACTACATTCGGGCGGCAATGTAGCGGGACTAACTTCTTTACCCATACCTGTCCATGATGTGGGAACCCTCTCTTTAATTGATTCACTACATCCGGGCAAAAATATAGTGGCCCTTGCTTACTTATCATTGCATTCAGGCTCTACAGCGCATCGCTAAGTGGGAAGCCCCAAAGCAATTCTCATAATTTGTGTAATCCATTATATAAAAATCCGACAAAGTTTTACGTTTGCTGTCGGAAGCCTAACACAACCCTCCTCTTTTATTCGTGCTTGGGACCGACAATACAATGGTGATCTCTTACATGGGCGCAGTTTCAAACCGTAACAAATTAGACTTTTTATTCACTCATAATCTGGCCGTCAAGTGTGATCTACTAATACTGATCAGACCACACTGGATTGATATCATTCTTTAATCGAGTCATATTGTTTTGTGACATTTGAAAGCTTCGTTAATTGTGAGTTGCTTGATTTTCCTACGCTTCTTTGTTGGGTGCACGGGCGCCTGAAGCAATTGCATGCACGCATGCGCGCATCCACGTGTTGTGAAATTACATTCTAGGTCTCTAATGACAATGGAACACTCATTTCCAGGTTGTGCACATCTGTGTGCATGTGGATGCATGCACAAGTTGTGCAAGTAGAATAATTATACGCCCACAACCCGTTTTCTTCAAAGCATTTCTCCACTAAGTTGCTTGATTCATTCCAGTTACTTAATGCAACTATATACGTCGCATATATCTAAGTGGAACTTGAACTGCACCCCTGGCAACAATTCGAGGCAGCAAAGCTTCCATTATGTTAGCATTCAATTTCCCAACTAATCTTGATTTAAGGAAAACGAGAACTTTCTAAAGCTTGGATCTCACAAACAAGATCATGCTACTCTTTGCTAAATCTTTGAAAACTACGGAAATTGAAGAAAAACCGATTCACTAATAAAATAACAGAAATATCATGAGGAATAGAGTGCCAACTCAAAACAACCTTCTAGTCGAAGGGCAGAAGTTCGATAACCGGGAGCGTGCACATCTGCTAGCTATGTGCCCTAAACCTGCTTGCGAATAAAAAATATAAAGTATAGGTCAGTTGGTAGTAGACAATGTGACGTATGTGGGTGTGTATGCTCTCTGGTATGCTATACAAAATGCACCGATTTAGGTGCTCCATTAGACACTAGCCGGCACATGGCCAACATGTAGACATAATTCATACAACACTAATTTTTTAAATCAGTTGATAATATTTTGTTGCGTATAATTTGTTCTTTTGGGGGGAAATCGGTGCGCAGCGGAGGATCTACAAGTAATTTCAGGGTGGGGTGAATAGCATGCTCAACTGTTTAGGGTGGACCGTATTTTATACACTCACGGATTCAATCCTCCAGCCTATACCTCAGCTTAGACACGTCCTTGGAACTATAGGTTCTGGCTGGAAGCCCAAACCACCTAAACCTTACAAAAATATTTTTATTTAAAAAAAAAACAGAACAAAATTAACAGAAGTGGGTCAAACTGACAGATGTTTCGGATTTGGATTCTATTCCACATAATGTGGAACCATAAGCAATTTTTATGAGTTCTTTCCTGGTTTGGTTTGACCGGTTTTGGTTCCGATTTGGTTACAGTTGGAACCATCAATTCCGGTTCTGAATCAGACATGTCTAACGTAGATCCACTTTTGTTGGTATGAATATATGTGTGCATGCCCCGGAAGGTTGCGACTCGCAAATGTTATGAGTTAATTTCTGGTTTGGCTTCGCTCAATTAGGATTAAGTTTAACTCGTTTAGTTCCGACCTGTTATAAGTTTCACTCGCAAATGTTATGAGTTATTTTCTGGCTTGGCTTGGCCTCTGTGTGTGTGTGTTCGCTCCAGCAAGCACGAGGGCATGAACCCAACAGCAACATTGAAAATCATAAAACCCCAACGTCAAAGCTTGGAAGCATGCTTGGCTCAGAGAAATCAAAGAGTTGACTGTTGACCAACACAAGAATAGTTATCATCCTATGATATTATTTCAACAAAACACTTCTAAACCCTGACATTTATTTCACGATATTTTCTTACTGCATTGGATCATCTATCTTTTTGATTGAATGGTGTATATTAAAAAAATATAAAATACAAAATGTTCTTCGTACTTTTGCTTTTTGGAAAAGCTGGGATTTTACTTTCCTTTTTTTAATTAAAAACAAATGAACAATGTCTATTGTTAAAAGAGTTTAGCATGAATCAATCTAGCAACAACCCTCATTATTTGTTGAGCAAATCCAGTATTCTCTCACTCAAAAGAGTGAGTCTCTTGATAAACTAAACTTTTCATTTTCATCATTAAATTAAGGGCACTAGGTTAGTTTGATTCGCACACGAGTTATTTGGCTATGAGAGAATTCAAATCCGGATTATGGCACTTGAATCCAAGTAGGGGAACTAAATAAAGAACCAGATCCGACTTTGGGGTGTCCAGTAGGTAGGACTGGTAAAAGTGACGAACAAACTGGTTTGCAATCTGTTTAGACTTGTCATATTGACATGAATGTCATGACCTAGACAAGCTGCACATAAGCTTGCATATTTATATTTAAAACCTTATCTTCAATATATAATATCAAAAAGAAATAAAAGTCTGGCTGGTTTAAGCTTAAAATTTTTACAAATTTTATTTAAAATTGAAATTGAACTCTACTATTTGACTACATATTATATTAGTCATTAGTTGGTACGACTTGATTTTCTGAGCATGTATATATTAATAATATATTGTAACCAAGTGAACAGCCTCATATCCAGACTCAGCCAGTTCTTGATTGAGGCCCAAACCGTCCTGAACCATGAAAATAATATATATTTTTCAAATTTAAACAATATATATGTAAGGAACCAGAGGATAAAATGAGAGAATATTGTTTAAGATGGTTTGTATATATAGAAAGAAGATCAAAAGAAGAACCTGTAAGAAGGTATGAAAAACTAAATTTGGAAAGTATTAAAAGAGTTAGAGGAGGACCACAAAAGTGCTGGAAAGAAACAATAAAAAATGATCTAGCTTATTGTGAGTTAACAGCTAGCATGACACACGATATGGATCTGTGGAAACAAAGAATCCATGTAGCCGACCCCGTCTAGTATGGGAAAAGGCTTAGTTGTTGTTGTTGTGTTGGGTTGAAACACCAGTTTCCATTTCGGGCCATTCCTAGTTCCAGTTCCAGGCCCAATTTCGATGGTTCTGGTTCTAGCTGGTTCAGAACCTACCATGTCTACCCAATCATTCTAGCCTAGACGAACAATACTTGCTCATGTTTGGCTCGTTTTAACACTAATAAGCTGCTTGTATTTGGCTCATTAGATTAATAAATCAGCCACAAGAACGAGCTTAGGTTGAACCATACTGAGCCAATCCATCTGTTGCTCCACTTGTTTACCAGCTTTACTATTGGTTCTAGGGATCACATTTTCCGTGCTCGGGTTCTCGTTAGTTTAGGAAACAACTCCACTGAATTATAACCTGATTGTTTCCTTGTGTTACTTTGGGTGGACACAGACACACAAACACCGCCTTCTTAGCTCGTGTCTATGTCAGGTTTCCGTCTTGATTGTTGTATTACGATAACATTAACTAATGTTTGTGACTGCATTTTGTGTCCTGTCGCTTTGAGTTCATGCCAGAACTAGCTCAACCACGACCTGCTTTCCATCGGAGATACTTTAGGTGGACACGAACATAGAACTTTTGGGTCATGTTTATGTCGGGCGTTTGTTTATTGCTATATCTGGTTTCCTATATCAATCGGGTCATGTGGTTCTTACCCGAATAAATGATGGACTGTCACAGTTGTTACCAAACCAGATCCTTCGGGTCATGATACACATGTATTTCGGGTCATACCCACGCTGCATCGTTAAAACGGTTGACCTCGTTACCAAACCAGATCCTTCGGTTGACCTCGTTAAAACGCACCCACGCTGCATCGCCAAGTTTGAATTAAACGGTTAGTGCCTCCGGCCCGTTCCGCGGACCGCGGTTTGACTCCATTCCGCGACCACTTCCACCTATCGCAGGGGTACTATCGTCAATATCTTAGAAGACGACCGTACAAGAGGAACTTTGCGGGTCCAGGTAAGCACTTGAAGAACCGATTTAGAGTCAGTTGTTACCGGATGCGGGTCTCGAATTTCGGAGAACAAGAACAGACCCGTTTCTTAATCGGGTATGATGTGAACTTAAACGATCTGCCAACGATGGATGGATAATACCACCGAACTTTATCTGACTAATAATGGGTATGACCGTATTAACCGCCTTCATTTTTTTTATAAATCACTAGAATCTATATTATAAATTCGACAAAGTTTTACGAAGACTATAAAAAAAGCCCACCTATATATGTTCGAACCGGGCTGACCCATTATCGAGATAAAGTTCTCCCAACACTGGTTTTCTCCATTCACCAGGCTCGTCAAGCATGAGACATTGGTTAAGAGCAACGAGTATGAAACTACTTAACCCAACCCGGCGCCGGTGACAACTCAGTTTTAATATGAATTTATGATATATCCAGCTCCGAACCAAGCTGATACAAGTTGGTTCCATATTGATACCGGAATTTGCTAGTATGAGGTTAGTCAAGGATCGCAACGCTACCTCCAAAGCAAAAAGCCCACGCCCTTGACAGTCGATATCAATAGAGTTACTTGGCCATATTTCACCTTAAGAATAATGTATTTCCACATTGATACCAGAAATTACTGGTATATATACATACATACGCGCGCACACACACACACACACACACACACACACACACACACACACATATATATATATATATATATATATATATATATATATATATATATATTGGTCATATTTCACCTTAAAAAATAACATATTTCCACATTGATACCAGAATTTACCCATATACATGCATACATACATGCATGTATAAAAACACACATATATATTAATAAAAGAATGATAAGTTCTTAGAGAGAATGTACTCATGGATTATTGATGGACGATGAGGGCGTGACCATTGGTGATAGAATGGTAGTCCTTTGAGAATATTTATGTGTGTGAGATGCGCACAATTGCTATTAACTATATTAAAAAAAAGAGGTAAGTTTTGACGAAAGAGACATGGCATATGCGATTTTCTTCAATGAGGGAGACGTGCTCATCAGAAACTTGATGTAGTTTTTGATTTTTGATTTTTTGTATGTTTCTTGATCTCTTTTTTTTCGTTTTTTGGTTCTTGATTCTTATTGTTTTTGCTATTTTTTTATTTATTTTGGCTCATTTTTCTTATTTTTTGACGAGATTCGTAAGAATATGCATTGACTTACAAAGAAAACAACAATGTTAAATGAAACATCTGTTGTCGAAGTAAAAAGATCCGACGAGATAAACCCTTATTAGAATTGGGTGTGAGAGGAGAGTATTTATGAAAAAAAGGTTTGTTAACTAGACGGATACGGTTCGGGTTTGTTAACCGACGATTTAGGCTCTCTCATGACGGTTGGAGCCCTCATGTGCTAAATTGGATTCGGGTCGTGGCGAGTATGGTCCAATAAGCTTAGAGTTTCAACACGAACGGACTTTCCTCACACGTGTTAGGCAGATCTAACTACCCCATCTCTTGAGAAGAGTGGGACCCATATGTGCATTAGTCTCCGTATAAAATCTCAACCCTCAGTGAAAGCGTCCCATCCCCATTCTCCTCATTATAGCCACCGCAAACTTCAGACAGAGAGAGAGGGAGAGACCTCGTTGCTGGAAAGAAGGAAAAAGGCGAATTTTCCGATGATATGACGACAATAAACGGCGATAGCTGCGACATTTTCAACTCCTCCTCGTCCATATACGCCTACCTCGGCAGGAACCTCGACGGCCTGAGGCTAGACGCTACAGCCTCCGCCTTCAGCGAGTGCGTGAGCGATCGATCGGGCGAATTCGCTACCGGCTCCGGCAGACGGAACCTCCTGGCAGCGGCTTGCATTGCGGAAGGAGCTGAGGATGACGAGGTAATCGTGCAGCTCGTGTCCGATCTCGAGTCCGGATCAGTCAAGACGCAGCGGAAAGCCGTATTGGAGATTCGCCTACTGGCGAAGTACAAGACGGAGAACCGCATCAGGATTGCCGACGCAGGAGGAATCCGGCATCTCGTCGCTCTGGCGCAATCATCGGATGCTCAGATCCAGGAACTCAGTGTTACGGCGCTCTTGAATCTCTCGCTCTGCGACGAGAACAAGGACCGAATTATCGGCGCCGGGGCCGCCCGGGAGTTCATCAAGGCAATCCAGACGGGGACGAAGACGGCGATGGAGAACGCAGCGTGTGCAATCCTTCGACTCTCTTACCAGGACGATATCAAATCTGCTATCGGACGCTCCGGAGCCATCCCGCCTCTCGTCGGCCTACTGTTGAACGGAACTTTTCGCGGAAAGAAGGACGCTTTAGGCGCTCTCTACGCGCTGACGACGGTGAAGGAGAACAAGGTTCGAGCGGTCGAGGCCGGCGTGGTTCGACCTTTGGTGGACCTAATGGCGGATTTGGATTCAGGAATGGTGGACAAGGCTGAACTGGTTACGACGAACCTCGTTTCCGCGACGGAGGCGAGGGTCGCGCTAGTGGAGGAGGGAGGAATTCCGGTACTCGTCGAGGTGGTGGAAGTCGGGACGCAGAGGCAGAAGGAGTTTGCGGCGGGGATACTCTTGGAACTCTGCGAGGATAACACGCAGAACCGGGGATTGGTCGCTAGGGAAGGAGCGATACCTCCGCTCGTCGCTCTCTCGCAATCCGGGACGAGTCGAGCCAGGCAGAAGGTAACAATCGAAATGATGTTTACTGGTTTTCTCAGTCATCCTTATTCCGTCTTCCGACACCAGAAAACGGCTTTAGGTCCCCTAGTGAAGACTTTTATGAAATTATTTTCCAGAGAGGAAGCTCTTTTTGGAAGAAAAGTATCGGTTTTGCCCCCAATGTGTGTTTTTCTTTGAATTCCTGAAACTTATTTAGAAACCCATTCCCATTGGACAAAGTCAAAATTAAGAAGAGAAACAGCGATAGCTTCTGGAGAACTCCCCAATGTGTGTTTTTCTTTGAATTCTCAACGCCTTTTGATTGTGAAACGAGAAACCTTTCTACGAAATCCTGTTGGATTTAGTAACTTAATTTCAATAAGTCTCTCGGTACTCTCCTTTTTCAATTGAAAACTAGAAAATAAATATTTATATTGCAGCCGACATTTCAGCGGCAGCAGATATGTATCGTTGAATTATTTCCCACTACAAAACTTTCCATTGTCAATGCGGTCAAAAACAGGAATGTTTTGGATTTCAATTTCCCGCACCAGCGCAAAAAAGCCAAAACCTGTTCTCATCTTTGTGAGGTGTTCACCGTTTGGATGCATCTCCCATTTCTTTGGCATTTTATGATTCTGCGGGGCTTTCATTTGAAAACAGTGGAGACATCCAAACGTTGCGTTGTATCTATAAGTGATGATTGGATTAACACATGGGTGGAGACTCTGTGCTGGAGCCCCTGGTTTTGATCTATATATATATATAATTTTATAAGTTTTTTTCTAAGGAAGATGCATATAAAGGCGTACACCAAATTGGGTTTATTTTCATGACGATGCAGTTTTTGTATGTATGGCTATAAATTGTCCAGGGGGGCCCAAATGATTCAGTAAAAAGCCAGTGGGTGGGGACGTAGTGAATGTTTTTAATCATTGTAGATTCGTTACCTTATAAATAACTCTGCTGATGTTCCCTCCTTTATTGTTTCAGGCAGAAACTTTAATTCGGTACCTACGGCAACCCAGATCCGGAGACAACGGAGCGCGGCCGTCGGAAATTTCAGACTAATTTTTTGAACATCATGGTGGAGGCAAATCACACCACAAACAGAAGAGAATAGATACGAAGAAATGGGAAATAGAAAAGGAACTTGGTTTCTGTGTTAAGATATGTATATACGTGTAACAAAAGAGAACCCTTGTATTCTTTTTGTTTTTTTGGCTCTACGGGGAGCAAGCATCTTAGTTGGTTGAGCTGAATTCAAGTCACACTTCTCTCGCTCTCTTTTTTCGCAGGAAAGTGGTATCTTTTCTCCGACCATATGACTCGTTTTTGTAATATATGTCTTTTGCTTATGTAAATCTTCATCAATCTCTTGAGAAAGCTTCCGGTTGGATATTACTTGCTTTTTGGGGGTTCAGAAATCAGATTGGGGGGTTTAATGAGAAGATTAAGTAACGAAAATGAATAAAGAAAGAAAATCAAGGCTTTAAAAGGTATGTTATGAAATAAACACCAAAAAAAGAAATAGACGATTAAATAGGGGCTTCATTGGTCAGGTTCCAGTTCCGATCCCGGTTCAATTTTCAGTTGCTACTACAAGACTCGAATGTGGATCCGTGCAAGGGAAATATAAGTAATTGTGGATCTTAATCCGAACTCGTGTAAGACTTAAACGTCCGATGTAGATTTTAATAAATAGTGCCCTGTTCGCTATGTTAATAGGATCTTACTGAGCTTGACTTCATACCTAATGGCTTTATTCTTTTGTTACCAAACCCTAATCCTCCTAGAGTTGAAACTGAGTGGAGCCTTTTTTCTTTTCTTGGTACAATGGAGAGGCCGAACCTAGATGCTTTCTACAGATATCGAACACGTGACCTTCAAGTTGCAAGTCGACCCCCTAGCTAGATGAGCCTTTTTTCTTGCAAACCCTTAAGAAGAAAGACACGATGTCAAGCTCACCGGTAGAGATATGCCTGACCTGAGATTACCCGTAAGGGGGGTCGAAAAGTCCATACAACAACGGTAGAATTATCGAATTAAAACCAAATTATGGTTCAGTTCCTTAGTAGATGGAACCTCAACCGAACCAAGGAGGTCCCCAGTTCAAGTCCGGTTTCTTGGGCGACGGTTCAAGTCCTCCTCAACCTACCTGACCAGGTTCCAATCGGCCACACCTCTAAGTCGAGGAAAAATCCATTTATTGGATGTTAAATTAGGTCCATTTTGTTCATCAATTGTAACTGGTAGGTCTTACTACAATGGACCCACATCTTCTTTTCGTGTAGAAGGGTTGCTTTCAGAACAAATAGAGCCTCCGACCCATCTTATCTAGGAATTTTTTTTTCTACGTACTTTATACATATATTAAAGAAAGGTAAATAACCTTTTGCATTTCCTTATATGATCGGATGTATGACCAACTCAAAGACTGGACGCTCTCGCATTGTTCTTTGGAGAATATCGGTTCTACACCAACCAAACTCTTGCGACGTCATAGCGATTGAGACTTGTTCCAAGTATAATAACCGTACTAACTATGCGAAACAGGACTACAGAATGGTTGTATAAAAGTTGAAACCGAACTTCATAGTTTAATACTTCGTGGACCAGACGCAACTTCGTAGCTACTTTGACCTACCTGCTACCGCGTTTTCCTGGCGACAGATCATGTGATCTGGGGAAGCATGAACTAGCACCACAACCCACCTTAGGAATTGCTTGGTTGGGTAGTAGATCATGATCTCCCAGATCATACCAGGTCCAACCCCATGCTCATGATAACATGAGGCAGATGAAGTGACAATTGAAGCATGAGATATTTGCAAGCCCATATAAATGTGATCTACTTATCTATATATAGTTTCTTTAACACACATTTATGTATAGGGAGAGAGAGAATGAGAGTTGTTAGATTGACTCTCATCTCACACTTTGCTAGAATATCTGGATCGTCCGTGTGATTGCACCGATGACTCAGATCTAAGATGAACAAAAACTATTTCTATACATATTGTACACCCTCCTCCAAGAAAAATGATGAGTAAATAGCGATCATCCAAGTTTCAGTAAACTTATTAACATGCATAAATTGCATCATCAGATATGTATGTCATTGAGGTCATGATCTTCTAGAATGGCGACCACTAGTATTTAAACTATCAAACAGTTCACCATATTTTCTTGAAGACTAAGAAACGCGATTTCTTGGCAACAAACTACTTGAAATGCAATAGAACTAATAAATTCACAATTGGGACTAATATGAGAAATCATTTTCTCCATAGTGCAACTAAAAGTGGTTGATGCCTCTCTCTCTCTCTCTCTCTCTATCTATCTATCTATATATATATATATATATACTATAAGATTAGGTAATTAGAAGTAAACCCCTAGTACTGTGTTGAGATAGAATGGCGCTATCCATCCAGCTGTATATTATACTTTAACTTAGTGCCAAGAAGACGTTATCAACTTTATCTCAAGAATAATGATCTACAGCAATTACCAACTACATTCTACAATGCTTCTCTCTAAATCTGAATCAATCAACTAAACACGACATTTTTTTACGTTGAAACCATGCTTGTGGCAAGGATAAAGAATAAAATATTATATTATAAGATAAAAGTAAAGTGGGAACACAAGATAATTAAGAAATTAACTTCTAGACAGCGTAAACAATTTAGTAAACCTTTTATATTTTTCTATGGATATGCAGATGTATACCAACATGTCAGCTTCAACTTAGTTGTATCATTCATATAATACATTTGAATAGCTCACCTGAGTTTGACTTGGGTGAGAGGACAGAGACCTCAACGAAGCTTCGAACCCATGAACTAACATGAAGACAAACTCAATGCAGAATGAACTCAATAAGCTAAAGAAGGAAGTTTTGATTTTATATAAAACGTATGTTGGAACCAACATCAAGATAAAATATCTTCAAAGTGTACTCATTAAACCTGAAAAAATAATAAGTTTATAGAAAAGAATTGTTAGAGAAGACAGAGAACGCGTTTGTGGCAAGTTGGACGTGGAGTTGAACCAAGAAAGGAAAGAATGTTTTTTTCTAATAAAACAATGCAAACCTACAGAAAAAGGGCGTCGAGACGGATCACGCCTTTGTGTAAATAAGACAAAGAGGATAAGTATCTCAAATGGCAAAAGCAACGAGACTGATGTGATGATTCGATCTGCCATCTTAATCAAACTAGATTGTGAAAATTTTGGCTTTAAGCATCAAGAACAATCTCTCTCTCTCTCTCTCTCTCTCTCTCTCTCTCTCTCTCTCTCTGTGTGTGTGTGTGTGTGTGTGTGTGTGTGTGTGTCTGTGTGTGATTTAAATGATGATGCATTTTCCACAAGGTAAACCATGATGACGAGTAAAAACCCATGTAGCCGACTCTATCTAATACAGGAAGGCTTGCTTGTGGTTGTGGATTTGCTTTGGTTGGATATATAATCAAACGGCTTACCAACTACAACTATGTATTCAGAGACTCAATGTGCGATATATTGTTCAATGTATTTAGATCAACTACTCTTTTAAAGATCAGGATATGTGCTTATATTCCTTTTACTGTAATGTATAAGTTTCTTTACCTAAAGTGAAGTTTACGTTACAAATCGCATAATAATCTTATTAAAAGAAGAAAAGAAATGAGTGTTTTTATTGTGCGTACGTTTGACACAAAATAGTTTCATGCATTCCCTTGTTTTTTTAGGCCAGTGAGTATAAACAAATTGTCATTTATGTTTATATTATAACTTTTTAAATAAAATTGATGCCTTGGGAATACATGAATATGTATTTATTGAAGGTTACATGAACTGGTTTTCTAAGAAAAAGACATGATTTAAGAATGATAATTGATGAGGGCACTCTAAGGTGCTAACCTATTTCAACGTTCTTTTTTGTTTGAGCAAGCTTAGCTATAATGTTTTGATGGAATTAAGTATATTAGTATTGAGAAACAATAATAGAAGATCTGATAAGTATTACACTAGCTGCATATATATATATATGGAGAGAGAGAGAGAGAGAGGACCTGATATATGTTAGCACACTTGTGTGTTAGAATATTGAAACAATTTTCAACCATTTATCAACAAAATTTATGTTGATGTATGGTTGAAATTTAAATTGGAAAAGTAAAAAGTGTGGACATTAATAAATTATTTGCAAAAAACACACATATATTTTTCTTTTTTAAATTCAAATTCCAACATTCATCTTAGACGATAGGTATTTGAGATTTATTTGAATATACTAGTATTTAAGTATGCTAGCACATACTTAGTTCTCTGTTATATGTACATACGTATATATATACATATATGTGCATGTGTGCATGAGCTCGCATTACCTCTCTCATGAAGACTTAGAACCTGTCATCTAGGTGCAACCTTCCTCATAGATAAGGTTAAGTTAGAAAGTGCAAGTATGGATTCGGCGCCCATTGGATTCTGGTACATGACGCAATGGCATATTATCCGAAAAAGACTAGATTCTCCATGGCCCCAGTTAGAGGCTGATTTGTCCACTCTTTTACACAAGTGGTATCACCGATATACACCGGGATTTGGACCATGGCCCAAGTTCCACATCCAAATCCAAACGCCCAACGGAATCCATCAGATGTTCTTGCTGAATATGTTTTTTCTTTGGAATTTATAAGTTGATATTGCCAAGAAGTTATATAAATATATATAGAGGGAATCGGATTCTACTCACTGCTTACATGTTCTTCCATTTTCTTCTAATAACATAAGTGTAATTTAAGTTTTTAAAGGTTTTAAAAATATAGAAAAAACATTGTTATTAAACATGTTACCCAATAGCAATAAGAGAACAACATAAAAAGTCAAAAGTACCAAGTAAAATAAATGCACCTAAAAAGTAGGTGATTGATATGTTTACATACACACCTCATTTTTACTCCTTTTTTTCAAAATGCTCATAGTTATTTTAAAAAATTACAAAAATATCATTTTTGCTAAAGCCTTAACACTCTCTCCTCCTACGTGAACCGACTTATAACTCTCATTTTATTATATTTCTTTAGCTATTCTTTGTTTTTCGCTTTATTTTAGCCACGTAGTAGGAGATCTACAACTATTTCTACCAAGAAAATAGATTGAAATCTTTCAAAACAGTGTATTTGGAAAGGACCAATGAGAGAAATGTGAGAAAGAAGAGTTTTCCCATTTCTTGAGTCGATTCGAATTGAATTCATCAATTTATCGAAGTATGTTGTTGATTTTGTACCTGGTTTGTTATGGTTATCCCTAAATGTGAAACCATCTATTTTGGCTTTAGTCCGGTTTCAGTTTCATCGAAGGTGAAACAGAAACCGAGTCGGGTGGTTTCTAGTTCTGATTACGGTTGAAAGTGTTGGGCCGGTTTGAAGTCGGTCATGTCTACGCTCAACCTCACACCAACACTAAGATGTTATTAATCTTATAAATAATTTTTTTTATACAAATATAGCTTATAGGGTACGAGTACGAGACCATAACATTATCATTTTATCTAAAAGATGCAACACGATGTCATATAAAGAACACCCCCTTATATGACAACAAGAAAAAGAGTAACATGACTCTTCACATTAAGAGGATGATACATCCACCTCATATACTAAGATCGATATTACAAACAGTGGAGAGGAGAGATGTTCTAATATGGTGGGATTAGTCCTGAACTTTAAAGGTTACATTGCATATAAGATCTGAGAGGAACATATATTTTAAAACTTTATTGTACATTTGTAAATACTCTCTATACATGTACTCATATCAATACTCTCTATTCTAGTATATTATGTAAATATATTTTTACAAACAATAAGAAAAGTAATAATACCTCGTACACATTACAGTGTGGGTAGAGTCTGAACAGTGAAAATGATAGATGTCAAGTCTGAAAATTGGGTTAAGCTTGCATATCACAATTGGCCAATTTGACATGTGGACTTACTATACGAGGTGATAAATCATGTATTATTGACTATTTTTATCGAGTGTTGACAACCAGACATAAATAACTTCTATATGTTATGGAGTGAGATGAATATCACACTTCAGGATGTCCATGAGATACTTGGTCCTATAATGGATGACCAACTTATTACCTTCACATAAGAGATAATGGTTAGAAGCAGAAAAAAAAAATTAGGTGATATGTTAGGAATGGGCATCGATGAAGTCGTATGTTAGATTAAGTTTGGGGTCATTGAGTTTGAAGTGCTTCGAACTAATTTTTTAAGGAGAAAAGTGAGTAATAAAAATAAGGCATTATATTATTTGTTTTATTGTATCATTTAGGGTGCATGTTGTATCAAGATAAGTGTAGAGATATAATACTCATAATACTTATGAATCTGTCGGTACACGATTTTATGAGGATTAACAGTTACACATATAAGGTGTAGCTACATTAACGTATTTATATAGACAACTAGAGAAGGCATTTTATATAAAATCATGACTTAGTTAACATACTTCTTTACTTTATGTAATAATGTTATTATTATTGCTTATATTATATTTAGTTCAACTTTTTTGTTTAGAAATTAACAAGTTATATGTTTTAATTGTAGATATGGATTTATAAGTAATTCTCAATTTTCAAAGTTGTTATGTAGTCTGAAATAGCATGATATAAAACCACTAGTAGGTTTATGGATGGGTAGTGTGTGTCACAGGTAATTTGCTTTTGATCGGCTAATAAAATATCGTAAACAATTGAATTTAATGATTATAGATATATAGTTCTGCAAAGTACATGGATTATAATGCATAAAAGTTATCGCGATATCATGGATGCATTTGTTTTCCCATACTAACTTTTCTTCGCTTAATTTCTTATACTAACACATGAGTATGATACATGAGACACGACAACTTTAGTATATTTAGAGTTTGTGCGACGACTGTTGGCGAGTGACCCTATGTTATTGGACCTCATATAGACGTAAGAGCAATGTTACAAACAAATCCATCAGTTGACACTTGATGATGATGATGATAGTGACGATAAGTGATATATTTTTTTTATTGTATTTGGATGTTATTTTGTAAATTTGAAACATTATATATGTAAATGACTATTGTAATGAAAGATATTTGGTTTTTTTGCTACATACATGATTGCAATGAAATGTTGTACTCTATCAATCAACATAATACATGATATTAATTTAAATCTTAAAATCCGCAATGACATATACAAATAGACAATAGTTGATACTTAGTTATTGTCCTAAATATCATGTACAACATAATCTCCTGATCCTCTAAATTATATTTACAAGTTGATACATTCTTCAAATGTAGTAACACAACTTCCAAAACTTTATTCTCGGTAACATTATCATGATGAAAAGATAGGAAGTATCAAAGAGCTATCAATCATATGCATCTTTGAAAACACATAACCAAAATAGAGAATTAATATCTACTTCAATTTATGAATTATCGCCATAACATAATAAAATATATAGATATTATGCTCACTGCTAGAAAATACAGTGTAACATGATGATAGCACATGTATCACATATATCTCACAATAGACTACTAAGTGTCTGATACTAGTGACAAAAATATGGTTGACCCTATCATAGAGAAGAGTATTAATATTATATTCCACTAAGTAGTGATAATTGAACTCATATTTAACATTGTCATCCAATACTAACTAGAGCATAATTTATCTCTCATGTATGCAATACAATGAATAGCAGTATCAACATCATCCTATACTAAAATCTATATATATGACACTTATGTGACACTTTCTTTAAGCACTCTCTACGAGTTTCATGTCACCAATACTCTTCTGTTACATTGTACGATACTCAAAGCTACTCAATCTTCCTACAAAAGCGATAAGTGAACTCATATCTAGCATTGTCATCTAATATTAACTAGGGCATGACTCATCTCTTATTTATGTAATATGTCGAATAGCACCATAAATATCACCATCTTCTACGAAAACTTATATATATATATATAACTTACGTGACACCTCCTAAAGCACTTTATACAAGCTTCACACAACCACTACTCTTTTGTTGTATTGTATTATACTTATAGCTACTCAATTTTCTTGCAAAAGCATATCCTTTGATATATAGTCCTAAAGGGTGATTATTTATCCCATTCATTACGTACAACTCTTAATATTCATCTACTTCACCCTCTCCTCTTAATAAGAAGGAACAATCAACCTTATTATTGCTCATCCACCTAATACTTTCAACATCAACACCATGATTTTGCCTAAACTTGACATTCCTTTTGCACGCAAGTTATACCTTGCTTATTACAATTTACTTTTCGAGTGACTAATAATTGTAATGCTTCCTCCCAACTTGTCTTAAATAGTTAATAACTTCATTATGACTCCTAAACATATCATCAGTCGTAAACATAAGGAAATAGTCTAACCCATCTCTCTCGTAATCAACAAATTCATCATCTACTTCTTCTACCAACTAATCAATAAATACATCGTTCGATGTATTAAAATCATTATCACAATCATAAGTCATTATATAATAGGTATATTCATTAGTCAACATCTTCTCTGAATTGCTTCTATTGTAAGTGTTTTCGTTCGAGTTGTTTACCATTGTACAATAAAAACATTAATATGAATTATCAAGAGAAAACTATTCGGTTGAGGGAGACGCGAGACATGTGCGCCATGTCTCTCCATTAGGAGAGACATGTCTTTACCATGTTTCCCTTCATAGTTCCGATCACCCCTCCAATTTCACCCACAATCATAAATCATCTTTAAATGTTTGAAAAATCAAAAGATTTCAAGCAAAGCAACGAAAATACAATGATCTCGGTAAAAACTAACCTTCTAAATTAAAGAAAAAATGAAAAAATGAGCAAATCGATCATCTCTTCAAATTTTCTTTTTCATTCTTCTTGTTTCTTGGTTCATTGATTCCAACTAGGTTCGTAAGTAATTAATCAATGATGGTTGATTACAAATAATTATATAACACTTATCAATTAACAAAAATCGGCCACCCAAGGAAAAGAGAAAAATCATTAGATTTTATTGTAGAGAGGGGAGAGAAAATCCTCTGAGGTAGTTTAGGCATTTAAAAAAAATGGGGTGTGTGTATAATAAAAGGAATGCATAGATAGTAATACCCAAAAAGTACTTGAATAACATTTTACTTTTGAATTAAAAATCTAACTGTCGATCTTGTTGATTGGACGGTTAGAACCTTAAAGTTTGAGATTGTGACTAAAAAAAAGCTTTGTGAATGGTGCTGCATGCGCATGCATTGCCCTAGCAATTTATGGGTATTTTTCTTGTTATCAACTTATTATCTTGCTTCTCATCAATGGATCGGTCAACTGTGACTGGCTAGTGGGTTGGTTCTCTTTCGAAAGGTCATGAGTTTAGTATCCCGAGTGTGCATCCCTAAATCCTTACTTGCCTTAAAAAAAGAACCGTTTCCATTACTGCTGCGATTTAAATTTTCGAAAACAAGAAGACCGTCTATCGTTAAAAACCAGCATATCGGATTTGCACATCACTTTGTCACGTTATAGTGACACTTAAATGGCATCACAACTAAAGGTGTCCAACTAAAGATGTCAAAATGAGTCTGACCCTGTGCAGGTTCGATCAGAGATTTGTGGCTCATATTTAAAGCAGGGCCAAAATGATTTGGTTTGTCTGGCTCTGTAGATGGGTTGGACTGGCTGCAGGGTCACAGGCTCATTAGATATTGAATCGGGTTTATAAGACCCGATCTAAATTTATTTGAAATTCAAATATAACCTTAATATTTCAAGTTTCAATAAAACATATACACATATAATAAAAGAACTATATATATACATATATATTTAATAGAAAACAAAACATATATATTATAGGTATGTAGTATATATATTATATATGACTCATATTCTATATATATATATATATATATATACATGAATGGAAAACCATACATTATATATATAATATATGTAATTGAAAAAACTGTGTATATAAGAAACTATACATTTAACAAAAGAACTTTACATGTATAAATATAATCGAAAAAACTATACATACATTAATATATATATATATATACATGTAATGTAATTGAAAAACTATATATGTAATATATTCATATAAAAATACATTTTTATATGTGGGTGGGGCCGGGCCAACACTTTAGAAGCCTAAAATGTGGCCCGGGCCGGCCCACTGGACAGGCTTATCTCGACATCTCTAATCACAACAGAAAAGGACGGAGTTCAGAGGCTATCGGAAACTGCTCATCCGGGTGACATCGACGACGGTTTTCTGTCCCGACTTCTCAGTTCAGTGGGTGATATAAGCAGCGAGTGAAGTCAGGATGGCAGTGCCTCTGTATGCTATTGCGCCGGGCCTCAACGTATCGCGACTCTGCTTCGGTTCTCTCTTCTCTCTTTGTTTACCGACTTCTTTATTTGCGTTGTTCGTCGTGTCCCTTTCTTTATCTGATACTATATAGTATTTGCTGTGGTGTGCAGGAAGCATGACGTTCGGAGAGCAAAACTCTTTGAGCGAATCCTTTCGTCTTCTCGACATGGCGTTCCATGCCGGCATCAATTTCATTGATTCTGCAGAAATGTGAGATACCAGCATCGATTTTCCTCATCTCTTTCATGTATTCGATTTTCAATAAGGAAATATGCATATACACATCGGTGGTCCTCCGAGAATTAGCTACTTTATGCATTTTTACGGCTGTCTGCACCAATGGTTTTGTGAATGGAGTTTGTTGTGTCGTTTTTCTTAGGTATCCGGTGCCACAAAGTCCGGTAACACAGGGGAGGAGTGAAGAATATGTTGGCCGTTGGATGAGGGATCGGTGTATACCTCGTGATAAACTTGTCTTAGCAACCAAAGTGTGCTCCTCTTTTGATCTTTTCTTTTTGTTGAAGTAATAGTTCCATTGCTGTTTATTGGAAGATGGATGAAGCATGTGTTGGAAACGAGGTTGCGCAGCGGATAAACAATAATAGAAAAGATGAACATTTTTTTAGAGAAAAAACATGGAGATGACGGAGGAGCCAGACCTCGAATCGAGGCTGTCCCCCCTCTTTCAATCTCTTTCTTAATCCCATCAACTTTAAACCCTAATACAACAAAACAACCCTTATATAAGGTGATGTAAAACATAAAATGACCTTAGTACATAAAATTACCAAAATGCCTTTACGACTTCGGACAATTACAATAATACCTAAAACATCAAATATACTTTCCTAAAATATCAAATATACTAAAATTGACTCTAAACTTACATTCTTCAACACCCCCCCGAAGTTAGGAGTGAGATACTACGAACTCCAAACTTACAATTCTTCACCACACGTGTACGAGCGATCTCTTCGAGGCTTCTGTAGAACAACTTGAACACTCAAGAACACATGGGTAGCACACGACTCTTCTATGGGTGTCTGTCTCTCTCTCTTTCTTCTTCTCCATAAAGTGATTCGGCAGCTACACTTAAAAATCATGTTTCTTTTACTCTTAAGAAAGCTGATCTTTTGTGATAGGAGGTACTACTCCATCATACACACTTCACATGGCTTTTCCTATGCCCCTTCACATGGTGGCTGTAGCCGGTGTATTGGTTGGGTGCTCTCTCTACGACTCAAATAGCAGAATACAAACATCTGCTTATACTAGTCGGTCTGCACCCCTTCATATGGTGACTGCAGCCGCTTTTTCAGCCCTCTTGGTTATTTACTTAAGCAACTCAAGGTTTTAACTTTCATGCTTCTTGGTGATACTGTCACATTCTATATTAACAAATTCTTTTGGCTTCTTTTATGATTTGCTTTGTTATACATGTATAGTGAGAAATATTGATTTTCTGCATTCCATCAACAACTCTAAATTCACATTCAACTGCTTTTCCAAATGAAGGCCATCATCATATGCTACTTTATATCTTCTGAATCTTTTTTTGAACTTTTTTTATCTCTTAGACATTTCTTCAAACACTTGATGCACATGTAAACATCTCTTTTCGAACATTTCAGCGAACACTTGATATGCAGATAAACATCTCTTTTTGAGCATTTCATCGAACAATTCACGTGTAGATAAACATCTCTCTTGAACATTTCATCAAACATTTGTCTTGCAGAGTTGAAGTTTTTGTGATACATTTCATCAAACACTTTTCGAGCATCATTAATCTGACCCACTTTTGCATACATATCAAGAAGAGAGTTTATCACAAAAGGATCCTCTTCGAAACCAATAACTATAGCTTTCCCATGAACTTGTTTTCGAAGACCGACTGATGCTATTCCAGTACAAGCACTGATTACAGTGGCATAGGTAAAGCAACTTGGTTTGGTCTCTGACCACAACATCTCAACAAAAAACTGGACAACATCCTCTCCATGGCCATTCCGCTCGTAACCAGAAATCATCGAGGTCGAGGATACTTGATCATGTTCATGCATATTATAGAAAACCTTCTTCACGATGACCAAGTTCAGAACAGACAGGTCAGGGCTGACAATGCAACCACAAACATACTTTCTTCTGCGCTCTCCATCATGTCTACCATACCCACGAAAGCAAGGCGTCCCCCTATGCAGCAATAGGTGCACACGCCCAGGAGTCAGGACTCCTTGCTTTATGGGAAATCCTTGTTTGTCACATCCACCAGTGATCTTGAATACATACCCCTTGAACTCCTCACCCAGAGCATCTCCATTGACCTCTTATAGCAATTGCCGTGAAGTGGAAATTCCCAAGTGATGTAGATAGTAATGAAATGGTTGCTGGATCCAGCCCGAAGGGAAAGCCAATGTGCTATCAAGAGAAGAAGCCTTTCCTAACAACGGGGAGCATCTTGCAAATGGAGCATGGCTAGAATCTGTGCATCAATCGATTGGAAAACTGATGCAGAACGACACTGAGATGCCTACACCAACCCACCATTATTGATGAAGATATCGAACGCTACACAATATAAACCATCAACATCCAGAAGCTCCCTTTGTCACAGATGATCCATCAACTCACCGACGAGAACAACACTCACACGATGAAAATAAAGAATCCAACCGAACCAATCTAACACGAGCAAAGCCACGAACAAGCGAGAATAGGGACTCTCAACCCTAGAAATCCTTTGAACCGTCACAAACATAGAATCTCATCGAAATTTTTTTCAGCCCATCGGTGAACCTAAGCCATCGTCGGCTCTGATACATTGTTGGAAACGAGGTTCCGCAGCGGATAAACAATAATAGAAAAAGAACACGATATGAAGAGGAAAAGCATGGAGATCGAAGGAGGGGGCGGACCTCAAATGGAGCCCCCCCCTCTTTCTCTCTCTTTCTTAATCTCAACAACTTTAAACCCTAATACAACCTATTAGTCCTTATATAAGGTGGTGTAAAACGTAAAATAACCAAAATGACCTTAGTACAAAAAATTATCAAAATGCCCTTATGACTTCGGACAATTACAATAATACCTAAAACATCAAATATACTGTCCTAAAACATCAAATGTACTAAAACTGACTCTAAACTCATATTCTTCAACAGCATGCATGTTGGAATTCTCAATGTGGCGCATAAAATATTTCATTTTGTGCTTTTTAGTGTAAAAGAATTGACGTTGTTAATATTTTGCTGTTGTGGCATTTTTAGGTAGTTTTGCTTTCACAGATATGCATTTTGGTTAGTTACTGTTGAAGGGAATGAATATGTAATACATTAGTGGACTCAGCAACAGTTTCTGCTGTAGCTGGAAAGTCTGACCAAGTAAGCGAGTTCTGGTCTGTGCATATCTTGCTTGGACAAATGACTATATCTGCATCTTGAACGGGAATTGCTTTTCCTGAGTTTAACTAAGGTGAAATTACAGGTTAGTGGTCCATCTGGTCAGATGATTTGGATTCGTGGTGGACCCGTGTCTTTAGATGCCAAAAATATCAAGGAAGCCATAGATGCAAGGTTAGACATGCAAATGTTGTTCTTTTTCTCATTACTTCCATCTTCTATATGAAGTACTACTGAAACAAGATCTGTCAAACGTATGAGAAGTATGAGCTGACTTTTCTTTTTACTGTTTTTTCATTTATACATAAAATTTGTTTGGTTTCAGGTGGGAAATAGATGAAAGGTGTGACATGTATATATCTCCAAGACATTATTGCCGTGTCATAGTTATACTGATTAAGAACTATTCTCAGTGAAAAGATTAGTATTGTTGAATCTGATTCATGTCAGTGAAGACGCGTCAATCAATATTTGTATTTTTGAACTATGTTACCTCGTCTGAAAATAAGTTTTTCCTATTGACGTTCTCTAGCACCCAAAATTGAAGTTGTTAAAGAAAGTAATGACCATGTCAGTTTTGGAATCCTACTGCAGTTGCACTTCATTTTGGTCTTCTAAATGGTCAGGTTCATCAATTCTTAGCTAAAGATTTTTATTGTGGAAGTTTTATTCGATGTACTTATTCCAATAGTTCTTTTTTTTTTGTTTATGCAGCTTATTGCGCCTATGTACAGACCACATTGACATCTATCAGATCCATTGGCCTGACCGGTCTGTACCTTGTGTTACATATACATATACATATATATATATATATATATATATATATATATATATTTATATTTAGTTACAGACTGTTGAGATAATAGAATCTACAATATGCATTGGAACATCAACATCTATCAGATCCATTGGCCTGACCGGTCTGTACTTTGTGTTACATATACATACACACACACACACACACACACACATATATATATATATATATATATATATTTATATTTGGTTACAGACTGTTGAGATAATTGAATCTACAATATGCATTGGACATGTCTAGGTGTTTTTTATTAGTTTTATCTAGATAGTATTTTAGTAGTTTTGAAGTAAGGCATGCTGAGCTCTTTTTAGAAACACTTTTCATTTTTTGGTGGTGATGCTGTATGGGTGGGATGGAGGTGTGGTGGGTGGGTGGGGAGGGATGCAACTTGTATGATGTTGGAGCACTTTCTAATTTTAGGATAAGAAATAGCTTGTTTAAATGGCCATTATTTGGTTCCAGTTATGTACCTATGTTTGGGGAAACTGATTATGATCCAAATCAACAACTTGCATCAATAACTATGGTGGAACAGCTGGATGCTCTTGCAGTTGCTAAAGAAGCTGGTAAGGTATGCATACACATTTATGCATTTGTCTACATGGTGTGTGCTTATCTATTCCATTTCTCAAATGATCTCTGAAGTACAATGAATACATAGAGAAATATATATCTCATAAATCTTGTGACCTGTTATGTAGATCAGATATATTGGGTTAAGCAATGAGACACTGTATGGCGTTATGAAATTTCTTCATATTTCTCAAAGCGACAGTCGGTATCCAAAAATAATTTCTATTCAGGTGTGAAAAGTTTGACCTTTGTGTTCCCTTTTATGGTAAAGATTCGTGGTGTATATATGTATTCACTACTTTTGTATTTGACAGAATTGTTACAACTTACTTTGTCGGAACTTCTACTCTGGCCTGGCTGAATGTTGCTACCATGAAGGGTACCTCAACAATATTGCTGTGATTTTTAGTTGCTGAGGGTTTTGTTGTATGTTAGAGGGTTGATCATGCATAGCAATTTTATTTTATCATCAGTAAATGTTATCTTAGAAGTTAGAACTGTTTCTTACATCATTAAAAATCACTGGTTTTCAAGTTGTTTTGGATTGTTGTTGACAATTTTGTTTATAATAAGATGCTTAAGTTAACCAGTTTACTAAATACAATTTCTTCATGATGTATGCACCCTTTGAAAAATAACGAGGAAATATATGATTAATGCTATGTGAACTCCTAACAACTACTTCATGCCATCTTATGCGCCATGAAAATTGTTGTCTGAAGAGTACAGAATTGATCTAGAAAAGTCATATTATTGGTAAAAAGCAAGCAACTTTCGAGGACTCATGAGAAGGTCTTCTCTGGTACATGTTTAGCCCAATATACTAAGTGTTTAGAAATATACAACTTGAAAGAAGACCGAAATCAAACAAAGAAGGTCAAGAAGAGGAAACAAAAAAATGACATGAAATTAGCGGGTTAGCAGTATCAGGTGAATATTCTCCAGCCTTGCATAACTAATGCCAATAAGGTGATCATTGGTGACATAAAACATTTGAAAATGGCTAATGCAGAAACATGTGACTGTAAATTTGAAGAACCTTTATCTAGGAATCTCAAGGAAACTGAGAAAGAAGGCCATCTTTATCTCTTTCTGGTCAGTATAAGTTAGATATGGGAGCCAGGAGAACCTCAACCCTTTATAATTTCATAATTTACGATAAGAAATGGCCAAGTGGATGTCAAATAAAGGGCTAACATAGTGCGTCCGCTAAAAATTCCAATCACAAACTGCAACATGTCATCTAAGTTTGTCCTCTTCCAAGATTTCAGCATTTCGAAGTGGATCTCTGAAGTGTTGATGCTAGCATTCATCGTTCTGATAAGAACTGTATAATGATGATAGTTTACGATTCTCTTTCAGTTTCTGATACTAGTGGTTTCTCAGTACCCTGTCTGCACCAGTGGTATCTGCTTTTTTTCAGCTTTGACTGTCCACTGCGAGGCAGTCTCTTCTGTTGAAATTCCAATCACATAGGATGCAACATATGTCACCTAAATTGGTCTTCTCTTCCAAGTTTTAAACATTTATAACTGAATCTCTAACATGTTCACACTGACTGTCTTATTGGCCTCATTGTACATTCAGGAATCATCTCCAACATATTTGTGATAAAAACTTTGCCATAGTGGTAGTTCACCTTCTATTTCTAAGAGTAGTGGCTTCTTATGTCTGTCTTCAACAAAGGTATCTGGTTCTGCTTTCTAGTTTTCACTGTGTAATATGAGATCTCACTTTTCTTAATGATCTCCTTTATCATGTATGGAATACTTACCGTATAGGCTTCTCTAAACTGAAAATGCATTTGAAATTCTTCAAGTTCAACTCCTTGGTAGCCTTATTTGGACATTTTTTATTGTTAGAGGTCCTGCTATTTTCATCATTATTTCATCAAACTTCTCATCAGTTATGAAGTGTTTGTGCTTTTGTTTCCAGGCTTAGCTTAATGGCTTACAGTCCTATGGCAATGGGATTGCTATCAGGGAAGTATATGTCTCCTGATGGTGGTGCACCAGATGCCCGGATGAATCTATTCAGAGGTGTGCAAACTATATAAAGTGTATGTGTGTGTGTTTTGACATGTAAACACAGAAATACACACACCGGGGATACACTAAGTTTGAGAGATAAGATCATTGCGAACTTTAGGGCAAACGCGTGCCAATGGCCTTTGAACATGTTGAAAGTTCTTCACATATTTACTGGTCAAAGAAATTAATAATGACCGTTTGTTTTGATACTTTAATTATCTGTACACAAATTTATAAGGACATGAAAACTTCAGTCTGTTTATAAACACTGCTACTTAATGTTGGATTACTCTGTAACTTTGTGATGACAATGGTGTTAACAGTCCTTTTAACAAGTGCCATATGTTAGCAGCTCCCAAATTTGGTTTCCAGGCATGCACATTTTTATCTTTCATATCATATTCTTTGCTTACTCGTAATTCAACCATCTTCTTTAGGGAAGTATGCTGAAGGTGAATCCAGATACAACCTTTCAAAGAAGAATGTCCAGGACGCAATTAGGGTGAGAATCTTTTTCATGTCCTCAACCTTCGTGAGGGACCATGTCTCATGGTCTCTATCAAATTTCAGTTGGTTAATCTCCTTAGTTTCAAAGGGATGCTCTGTCATGTGATTAAGCTAAGCATTCTTGTTGCATGTTCCATCTTGCAACAATTTTGTCATGTCAAGTGTTTTGGTGCAATCAGTCTTATAAGAAATATTTATGAATTCAACTAGGGATGAATTCAATGATAATCGTGCCAATCAGATTTCCTCCGGTTTTTCTTTGACAATAAATCTTCACTTTGCTTGACCAAACGCCTTCCTTAATTGGAAGCTAACTTTTGTGAAGCATCGGGTAGGGGCATGTTGCTTTTGTTGTAAAATAATCTTTATTGAAGGAGAATCAACATAGTACAATAGATCGAGTTACTTCCAGCAGTCGACCAAGATCTGCCTCACCATACACTCGTGACGGTTGGCTTAACATGGTTGCTAATTTCTTCTCTCACTTAATTAGGTTTTCTTAAACAAGGATTATATAGTGTTGTTCTAACTTGAAAGGCAAAATTGCCCTTACACATTAGAAGTAATCACCCATAACATATAAAGAACCCGAGACCCGATATACTCTTTAACACTCCCCCTCAAGTTAGGAGAAAGATATTTATGACTCCCAACTTGCTAAGAGATTTTATTTGTTGATAGCCTTTGTAAGGAAATCATCACTTTGTTCTTTCTATGAGGAGATGAGCTTAAACTCTTCAGTTTTGACTTTCTCACGTATGAAGTGACAATCTATTTTAATATGATTTTTTCTTTCATGAAAAACATGATTGGAAGCAATATGTATAGTTGCCTTACTGTCACAATAAAGAGGAATAACATTTTCTGTCTTCATAACCAACTCTGCCATGAGAGACTTCAACCATAGTCCCTTTTACATTCTTTGTGCAATTGCTTGATATTTTGCCTTTGCACTAGATCTAGTCACTACTGGATCTAGCCACTACTGCATGTTTCTTACTTTTTCATGAAACAACATTACCACCAATCATAGTAATGTAGCATGAAGTAGACTTCCTATCATCCAATGAGCCAACCCAATTAGCATCTGTAAATACTTCACTGTTGAGATATCCTTTGTTAGCATACAATATTCCATGACCTTATGCGGGAGCTTTTCGTATATCAGAGAATGTGGTATAGAACTTGCATATGATTCTTAGAAAAAGCACGTATAAATCTACTTACCATTCTCACCGCATAATCTATATCTGGATGAGTAATAGTAAGATAGATTAACTTACCCACTATTCTTTGATACACACTCACATCCTTATAATTTTAAGCATCTCCAAGATATAATTTTAGATTCGGATACATGGAAGTTTCACTATCCTTGAAGTATGTCATTTTCGTAACTTTGAGCAGGTCTATAGTGTACTCTCTTTGTGTTAGAAATACACCTTTATTTGAATAGAGAACCTTTGTTCTTATAAAATAGTGTAGTTTGCCCAAATCCTTTATTTAAGTCAAACAATTGATGTACTTTTGCCTTCAATAGAGTAATTTCCTCTATATAATCACCTATCCCCTTTTCATAAACAATTTATTATCATTGGTGCTTCTGTGATATCTTAGGTTAATGATATGATCTTTGGGAGATTGTTTCAGACTATAAATTGCTTTGCTTAATTTGCATTACTTTATTGATCTCCCTCTTTTGTTGTTATACCCTAGATGTAATGTCATATACACTTTTCGTTTAGTGTTCTTGCAAAAAGACATTCTTCACATTTAGGTGCCACATATCCCATCTTTTATATGCAACTAGGCTTATGATAACCCTTATATTTGTTAATTTTGTAATTGGAGCAAAGGTCTTAGTGTAGTCTACCTCGCATGATTGACTCTACCCCTTTGCTACTAACCTCACCTTATAACGTTCCAAGCTCTCATAAACTTTGAATTTTACAATGTAGATCCATTTACAACCAATCACTTTCTTTCTTCCGATAGATTAGTAAGATTCTTTTTTAGAGTTTGTAATTCGCATGCTATGGCTTTTCTCCACTGTGAGGACTTAGAAGCTTCTTCAAAGTCCCTAGGGATACTAGCTTCTTCAAAGTCTCTAGGAATACTATGTATTTCTCACGAATGATTCTTCTCTAGAGCTTGTAATGCACATGCTAAGGCTTTTCTCCACTGTGAGAACTTAAAAGCTTCTTCAAAGTTTCTAGGGATATTATGTATTTCTGCATTCTCCACAAGTTTTTGATATTTTTCTAAAGTATTGTGGTAAGAAACAAATCTAGAGCTTGCTAATGCGAAGATTTAGCTCATTTCTTTTGATTGGCGTGTACCTATAGCCGTGGAAGTTTCAATGTTTGTGATAAGAGAATTGGGCATTACTACACTCCTTTCTCCTCGAGTATAGACCTGAGTTTTTTTTGTGACCAGGTAATTTCCAGTATCTTCCATAGCATCGGGTTCTATAAAGGTGAGACTAATTTGTAGGACAGTAGAAGGAGAGGACTCATCTTTTTTGGAGAAATAAGGAATAAATTCAAAGAAAGTAATATCCAAAGAGAATTTTTTTTTAGTAATTGGGTCATAACACCAATAAATACACATTTGATAGCTCTAGGATCAAGTTTATCTATGAGAAAAGAGTGCACATGCACATAACATACATAACAAACAACTCGGGGAGGAACATAAAACAACTTATCCAATGGTTTTATGATCTTGTACGGTGACTCTCCATTGAGAATTGAATTACGTATTTGATTAATGAGATAAACAGAGGTAAGAATGGCTTCCTCCTAATAATTTTTTGGAGTATTTCATCTAATAAGTAATGTTCTCACAACTTACTGAATATGTCTACTTTTCCTTTCCCCAATGCCACTATGCTGGGAGTATAAGAGCAGGAGGTTTGGTATAGAATACCATGTTGTAGATAGTCCCGTAAATGGCTAGACATATATTCTCCTTTTGTCATATCAAAGAATCTTTAAGGAGAAATTAAATTGATTTCAATGAATTTATTAACATAAGGAAATATTGCAAGAACTTCATCTATAGATTTCATGAGATAGATCATAGTAAACCATATATAGTCATCAATGAAGGAAACAAAATATTTATAACCATGGGACCCCAAACATATGAATGTACTAATTCAAATGACTTTGACACTAAGAAGGAAATCTGACTCTATGATGTTTGACCTTTTGACACACATCACACTCAAGAACGACTTTATTGGACTCAAGAGACAAATTTAGAACTACTAGTTGGAGCTTTCATACTGGTAGATGACCAAATCGATTATGCCACATCTTCATTTTTTCTTTTGAGGATACTACTGCAGAATATGAGGTCGATGATGTTGAGATTGATTCTTCAAGAATGTAGTGTTCTCTTCGTAAGCTACCATGACCAAAGATCTTTTGCCATTTTTAGATCCTGAAATACATAGCCAAAAGCAGAAAAGGTTACTGAACAATTAAGACATTTTGTCAAAGAGCTAATTGATAATAAATTTACAACACGAAAGACTCATGGCAAATAAAAAAACTAAGTCTTCATGTTGCCCTTCCCAATCATGTAGGTACTAGATCCATTAGCTAATCTAACTTATTCTTGATTAGATAGCTTGCAATAGTTTGATAGTGTGGTTTTACACTCGACCATATGGTATGTGGCACATGAATCCATAATTAATGCTCTAGAGAAAATAGAAGTAGTGTTACCACTAGCCATGAAAGTGGAGTGAGCTGCCACTACACGAAAATTTGAAGTGGAGGGTTGATCTTCAAGTCGGGACTCTAATCATTCAATTCATTTCATTAATTCTTTGATAGTATTCTTCTTGACGCAATCTGTAGACTTCTCTAATGCATCCGTGTAGTACCAACTAAATCCCAATAGTGTTCTTTGGTATGACGTGTTTTTTAAGAGTGAGAACATTTGAGTTTTTTTTATCATTAAAAAAGGAACCACGACCTCTACCATGGTTGTCATGCTTTTTTCAGAACTACCCACATCTTCTTTCGTCTTCTCCTATCTTTCTCTTGGAGAAGCAAAGAATACACGGTATCCAATGATGGTAGTTCGTCTCTACCAAGAATATTAACTTTGGTTGCTTCATAATATGAAGACACTCCCCATAATAGGTCAAAGACTTTTCTCTTCTCCATTTCTTCATTCGTTTATTTTGAACATGCATTACACTTGAATACAGTAAAGAACTGGGCTTCGTCTCACAATCCTCTCAGTTCTCTATAGTATTCACTAATTGTTCTATTTGCTTGTTTGTATTTTCTTATTTTTTCTAACAGCTCATACTCTTTAGTAATAGTCTTCTTTTGTAAATAAGCCTCTGAAACTACTCTCTAAATTTCAATCGCAGACCCTAAGTACATGAAAGTTTTTTCTATGGATGAAATCATAGACTGAAGTAGCCATGATGTTACCAAGGCATCTTCTCTCCTCTATTTAGAAAACTCCCAACTCTATAGATCATGATCATTTGGAAAAAAAATGTCGTCTAGTTTGATGTTAGTGATCATGAACGAAACAATCTTTTCCTCAGCCATCAATACTCTCTTTGTCTCGATTCTTAGATGAACAAACAACTATACAACACAAGTATTGATTGTTTTCTTACCAATAAAACATCTACAGTAGGTTAAACTTAGTTGAGATATTATAATACTCACTTGTAACTGCCAAACGCTGCCTGTTTTGGATAGATAAGTTTTGATACCATGTAAAATAATCTTTATTGAAGGAGAACCAAGAGAGTACAATAAATCGAGCTGCCTCACTATATACTCACGACAGTTGGCTTAACACAGCTGCTGGCTTCTTCTCTCACTTAATTAGGTTTTCTTAAACAAGGATTATATAGTGTTGTTCTAACTCGAAAGACAAAATTACCCTTACACATTAGAAGTAATCACACAAAACATATAAAGGACCCGAGACCCAATATACTCTTTAACAGCTTTTTGATGCATTCATTTTTACCACGGTTGTGTTCTGTTATGATACTGTTCTGACCCTCAAGTGTCGGATAATTAGCAAGTTGTTCTTATAATCATGGGCATCTTGATATTTTCAATATGAAAATTCATCCATTTATTTAATTAGATTCAAACATTTTTTAGCATTGCAACTGCTCAAGATTCACCAAGTAACTTAACTCTGAATTTTCATGCACAAAAACAATTATATTAGAAGTATAGGGAATGTCACAGTAGAAAAATGGCATGTGAAGTTTCAGCAAGTAATTTGAATTAGATGCAGGAACATGACCATTATTCTGAGCAAGTCTTAAATGATTTTGCCTCAATTTGGCTTTATTCTACCAAAGGTCCCACTCCCATAGCTTAATAAGTTATCATCAAGGTCATTTTAATATGCAAAATCATTTTTATTTATTAGAGCTAACATCACCCATGAACATCTAGATATGCATGGGCAGATAAACAAACATTCACATTGTAAAACACCAACATTCTGAAGCGCAAGGGAATATATATTTTGATTGTAGATATTATATTGTGCATTTGGACAAGCTACCCTTCATCTGCTAGATTTCGATAATTTTTCCCAGAGAAACATGCAGGGGCTTATACAGTTCAAACTGTCAAGGATTCCGGATATATATATATATATATATATGTTTGTGTGTGTATATACGTACTTATGTATGAGGTTTTGTTTTGTATATTATTCTTAGAAAATATTCCTGATTTTGCAGGCATATAGCCTTATTGCTGAAGCCTTTGGCCTTCGTCCTGCATATCTTGCAATAGGTACAGTTTCTGCACATAATCCTGCACGTATTGGTTCTAGACATCTTTTCAGGCATGGTAGGCTGAGTGTGCTAATGAGTACCTCTGTTCCTGTTCAATGGTTGTTTCATTTATATTGACCTGAGGCTGTGTGAAGTTGACTGTTCTAGATGTCTCTATTTTGAGTTTTGGTCTAATCGTTTCTGATTTCTTAATATTTGAAATATGAAGCTTTAAGCAAAGCTTCCACCTCGTTCAAGCTTAGCTTAACAACCAACAGAAACCATTAGTTCTGTCGGATTCGCAAGTCATTATCATAAAAGTAGTTGTTTCCTGGTGAGATTTTTAAATTATTGTCGTCCGTTTATTAATAGTAGTGCAGCTAAAATCTCTTTTCCTCTCTGCTGGTTAGTGTGTGTGGACATGGTGGATACAAGCTAACCATTGTTCCGAGCCATTAAATTGTTTTTAAGATAAGTCTTGCAATCCTGTCTCCCAACGTTCAGCTGAAATGACCCCCAATATGTATCGACTTGAGTTGATTGATCAGTGTTCATGGTTATTTGTTACCATGTCGGTGTTCTTTGCCTTTTTAGTTTTTGTTTATATTCATATGTTTAATTTCATGTTGAAGGTCATGAGCTGTGTTGACTATTTTTCTTGGTGAAGTGCTTTCAACTTCACATCTTCGTTGATGCATTTCTCTTGGAAGAAGTCTTCCTAAGTGTGATTGTTTTCATCTTAGTTTTTATCTGCATCCATCTTTGACATTTGTCTCTTGGATATAGCATTTGTCTTGAAGAACCCTCTTGTAGCCAGTGCTGTTTTTGGGGCCACCAAACAATGGCAATTAGAGGAGGTCATTGAATCATGTCAGATCAATCTTTCCGAAGAAATTTTGTCTGAGATCGATAAAGTTCACTGCATCTACCCGAATCCTTGTCCTTGATGAAGTCAATAAACAGAAAAATAAGAATCTGAAGAATATCCAAATTTGGTTTTCCTTTTTATCTACCAAGGGTTCACAGGTAATTCAGAATGAAAAGCAACGCAAATGCTCATCCTTTTGGCTGTAGCGCAGTGTCATGAGCCGACTGTTGGATGCATGACCTGACGATAGTTTCAGTGTCAGGTTCGAAATTTGGTTTCCTGTGTTTGCTTAAGAGGATCTTCATGGGATCACGCTTCAGGTCCAGTGGTCCTCCGGTGGTTGGTCAGGTTCTGGGTTAAGCGATCTGTTTGTTAACAGCATGAGTATGTAGGGGTCAGAGGTGCAATTATAAGTGGGTTAAGAAGGCTGAGGTACCTTTGGTTAGATGAATTCCACATTGTGAGGTGCAACTTTTTATCTGTTGTAGTTTATGGCATGGGAGATTTTCTATTTTTATGTTTTCATAAGAATATTGCATTAGTGAAAGACAAGGGCAGACATTTTGAAACGAGCAACATTCGGTGTATTGACATGACATGTATTCTGTAGAAATTAAAGTATATCAGGGGAAGATTTTGGTTTCAGCATTACTCTTCATGGTGTGGTGATTTTCCAATATCTTTTCTTCGAAAGCTTGAGAAACTTAAAAGAGGTATCTCCCTAAAACTTTGAAGGTTATGTTGGAGGTTAAGTTGCTGGTTTCAGTCTACGACATTAAAGCGGGAAGAGAAAATTCTCGTGGCAAATCTCATTTTGTATTCTTCATATTCCAACGAGTAATGAGACGCCATGAGCTGCGTATTGAGAACTTCCCATATTAACGAAGTTCGCCTGATGGCATGTATATGGCCTTGAGCTTTCAACCTCTTGTTGAAGCTGACGGTATGATCTATTCATTCAGTTATTGAACAGTTTCGAACCGTGGTTGGGAATTGTCTGTCGAAGTTTCTCCAAAGAAGAATTGAATATAACCAATTTGAATTTGGAATCCTTCTACTGGTACTAGATAATAATTTTATTGATTTCAGGGACTCCTTTTCTCTTGTATAAGCAAGTAGAATACAGGTTATATCGTTTCTATTGGCAGCTTGAAGCTCAGATAATATAGCATGAACTTGAGAAGTTCATGTTTTGACTAGTTAGATTGAGTTAGGCACACCGCTGCCAGACATGTACGCCCTTGGGTATTGAACTGATTACCTTCATCCTGGGCATTCTTTTGGGTCTTCCTCATGTCCGGGACAGCAATGGCTGCTTGTGCACGTATTCATTCATGTTGGAGATTCATGAGACCATCAAATGAATATGATATGAGACAAAATCCTTGATACTAACTAATGAATTTTGAGGAACGTCTCTTCTTGGTGTTACTGCCACATGCGAGCTCAGATTAATGGAAATCAAACCATATGATTTGTCCTTCAAACAAGGAAATAACTAGGAGTGTTAGGCAGTCTTTTTCCCCTTTGGTACAATGGGAAGGGGTAAAGCCCGGTGCATACCCTGGGTATCAAACTCATGACCTTTCAAGGCGCTTAGTTGACTCCCTACCCAGGTGAACATTTTTTTAATACCATTATCGCCTTCATCATTCTTGTAATCAAATTTTTGGTTTTGGATTAAGCAAAAGAAACAATCTGATTCAACTCAACACAGAGTTTTCCATTTCCGATTGGATCTAAGCATTACAATGTTGATATGAACTTTCAAGGCAAGGGCCAAATCTTCTCCCACTATGTGTGTGTGTGTGCACGACACACCTGCGCATGCATGTTAATAGATGTTGGAGCAGTGCAGGCTTATCATCCCTCCCAAATATCTGAGGTTCCTGCAGTTTCTTTCTTCAGCCACTTCTTGAGGCAGGGGCTAGAGAGCACGGATACAAGCCTGGAGCCATCCATCTTCACGCCAATCGTGCCAACCGGTTAAGTTAGCAACTGCTTTAAATATCCACCGTCCATCTAGACAACACTGCCGTAGATCACAACACCAGATCCTCATGTTAGGCAGCCGCTGTCGATGCAATCTAACTACTGTTCCAAAATGGTTGGTATCGATCTCAAATCAGACTGATCTACAATCTTGACCCATCATATGAACTGATCTCCAGATTTAATATGACAGATGGACGGTCATCATCGCCAGATAATAAAAATGGACGGCAGCGATGAATGCAAAACTCCGAAAAGCCAATTATTGGACCTTGTCTGATTGGTTGCTACCAGTCTGCCGGCATCTTATCTCAGGAGAAGGAGAAGGTGACCCTGTTTGGATGCAGACCATCGCTCTGGACACATGTTTTCTGCATCGCTGGAAGATGCTGTCGTAGATAAGATCAAACTGAGCGCCAGCTCTCTCCCGACTCACGATGAACATGACGTGATCTGCTTCCACAACCTTGTAGTACCTATACCCAATCATAGAATTTGTTGGTATTCAAAATGCATTAAAAGGGTCCATTCATTTACTATTCAACATGATCATATCGATAGCAACCCGGGGCAGCCGGTGTGGCATAGGTGATGTGACTAAAGCCTTAACACCGGCCGGCCGGTCGGTTGCCGTAGATCTAGATGGTGGTATAACATATCGCATACTTGGGTTTACTTCGAAAAGGGTTACTCATCATTGCAAAAAGAGAAGAAAGTTGATGATGTCAAACAGAAGTGAGAACATAAAGAGGTGTATTAACTTTAGCTTACCATATGCCTGGACTTATGGGATGGCACTCTGGGTCGTGTTCATCTTCCACAAAATGGTTCGGATGCTCTACGGGTATGAGGGGGTGAGTCATGGATATCGTGTTCAAAGCTCCGTCATTATCATACCAATCCTCATCCCTGAGAGTTTGAAGGTGAGAGTTAGATCTTATCTACAGAGATAAACAATGGATACGAGAGGCCAACACTTTAGCAAAAGTAGGGAAAATGTGTATATATGAAATACAATTACAGAAAAGCAACAAGCATCAATACTTCTGAAAGTAAGCTTCCGAGAGGGGGCAACAAATGCTAGGCCTGTCGATAGGGTGCAAAGAAATCTAACAAGCCAAGCTACTGAATGCGACTTATATTCCATGTTCCAGCTAGATTCGACCACAACTTGAATGGTGACATGGAGCTTGTTCAAAACTCAAACTTTACAGACTTCATTAGGAATATTAAACACATCCATGAATAAAGTGTAAGTTCTACAGTCAATTAACCTTCATTCTTTATGGGGTCCAAGGGATGCTAAATTATGTTACTATCAATGAGAAGGGTGAAGAATTCAAATTTATCCCTCCCACTTTGCTGAATTTGTTTGATATGGTTTTCTTTAATTCACTTATAAGTGCACATTGGCTTCGATGCCTGGCGTGTATCTGGTAGGGATCTGCCAAACCCAGGAAGCTTATGGGAGAACAAAATACTGAACCGTAGATTGACCGTAGCCAAGCAGTTCAGCTTTAGAAACCAAGTTTAGACAATCTCACCAACTAATTAACGAAACACACGCACCTGTATCCCTTGTATGGAGGAAGGGCATTCGGAGGGTGGCGCCATCTCGTCATCTGGAGGACTCTTATGAAGAGCAAAGGATGGATCCCCAATAGGGTGGAGGGAACAGTGATGCCCATCAACTTGGTGGTGCGTTTGGTGGCGTAGCTGAAGTAGAAAGTGTTAGGAAATGTATTGAGGACAGAATTCAGCTGCATGGATCCTTGAAGGGTGAGATCAGGCAGGATCCAATCCCCGGAGGCAAAGGGCCCTCCACCATTGTTGGCCAGCAGGGAGTCCACAAGACCATAGACGCCAAGGCTCGATCGTCCCATGTGGAAATGATCGAACCCAAAACTGTAGTACCTCTTTAACCAGGGTATGTCCAGCCACTCGTAGATAATGACACCGATTCGGCACAGTTGCAGGAGGCACAAGCGTTTCATCCATCTCCCATTTTCTGGCCTGTTTCAATTCATCACCGACCAAAGAAATTTTAGAATTTGATAGATATCTCTGTTTCAAATTCATGGTACTTATCAATTTGTGTTGCGATTTGCCGAATAACAAGTTGTACTGTTGTAATCATGTTCATAACTGCTAATAAGTGAATTAAAAGATTAAAGTTTAAACCTCTGAAGGCAAGTTCCACTTACTGCATTCCATCCATATACGTCCTGGTAGTTCCATTGAGGGCGCCCGACAAGGAAGTAACACTCATCACCCAATCTGCAGAAGTGTCCTCATACCCTTTGAAGGCCTGGTTCAGCAAAAACCAGAGGCAGAAGAAACTCAATCATCTGAAATTACACATTACTGAATGCGATACATTAGAACACCATATTGGTCGATAGGTGTCATATTCGAACACTATTTGTAAAATTATACAATATTTTATCGAAAATGGCCTCTGTATCCTATCATAGGAGGGAAATATCGTAACAAAAGGAGGTATATTTAATCCCTTTAAATATGGTGATGACAGGTTCTTGATATTTAATCCTTTTAATCTCTCACCAATCACCACGTAGCAATGAAATACTGGAGCGTTAATCAAAGAGACGGATCAATTATGAGCCGCTGACGAGGTTTGCTTACCTTGTCCGCCAGCATTTGCTGCAACACCCTTACAACCTGCACCCCAGCAGAATGCCCCACAAAATGAACTGGATGATGCTCATCCCAAGCCTCATAATTCCCTGCAACCAAATGTCAACAACGTGAGACCACAACACACGATTCGATCGTTTCCCTTTCTTCTCCTCGGTCATTCGTATCGCATATTGGAGATTTTCCTGGTACCTCTTTCATACACCTTGCCTAATTGAGAATGGCCGCAGCGCCTGCTGTGCTCCTCCCCATAATCCACCTGCCCTCCTTTCAGATAATAAAACAGATCCCTCGCCCGATCATAGATGCTCGTCAACGAACCGAGGTCCGGCACCAAAACGTGCTCATCCTTCGTCTCCGCCCCTCCAAAGTACGACAATCCTCCCAATCTCTGTATTATTTTGCAAAAAACAACAGTGAATCATGGCTAGCACCGCAAATGGGAACTTAATATATCATCCTTTTCAATTTGTAACTCAAAGAAATCACACCATGTTTGTGGCTTAGCTCTGTTTAGGAATAATAAAACATAAAACGGTGTTTTCAACTGTCTTGTGTGCTTGAGAAAGCGTCTTTCGTTGATTGAGAAGATGGATTCACATAAAAAAGTTTGCCTAATGCAAGATTCGAATACATGGTAGAGGATTAGTACACGCTTGATTCATTTAGAGGAAAAGAATTGAAGTTGGTGACATACCCCCTTGCCGAAACCGAAGATTCCGTGGACGAGAACGATCGGAGGCAGGTCCTTAGCCCTTTCATCCGCAGCGACGCCAATAGAAGACGAAAAAGAAGGAGGAGGAGGAGCGGATGATGAAGCGGGAGCCGTCCAACGCAATCTCGTGCGCGTCCTGAGGAGGCTGCTGCCGCTTGTCAACGCCGTGACACGCTCAATGTCGGAGGCGATGGCCGTGCTGAAGATGTACAATCCGTAGAGCATGTGAACGGTGGAACTCACAAGAAGCTCCGCGCAATCCAGAGCCAGCAACCACAGACCCATCGGAAAAGATTCGTTTTTTTCGCTTCCCTCCCTCCCTCCCTCTTTGCACCAACCGAAATCCAAAACCAACGTTTTGTTGATGCAACTCAGATTGATGCAGCGACTGGCCGAGAGACGCTGCAAACAGAGAGGGAGGAAGTTTTTGAGGGGGAGGGGGAAGGGAAGGGGGGCGGTTGGTGGTTTCTTGTTCCTTGGCCTATTTCTTACACATTTGAATCATTATTGGTGGACATGAATGAATCGTTCTTTCGTCCTTCTGGCGCCTTTCTCTTTCGTCACTTATGGAAAACCGCCACCTGTTTGGTTAAGAACCATGCTTTCACTATTTTAAAAATTAGTAGCAATCCTGCTGGAGGGTTCACTCGAAAGAACTCTTTGCCAAAGATTTCGAGTTCGATACCCGGGGCTTGGTCTGGTAGATGAACCAAGCCTCTCTTGGCTTGGCTTGATTCAACTCGTTCCTTGCTCGCCTGTGTTCGGTTCGTCAAACCATATGAGCTGAACATATGTGTCGGGCTTAGTTCGGTTCGCGGACGCTCGTCAAATAAAGATTTCATTAACCTTTTCCCGACTAATGTCTTTAAGGTAATCGTGTTAAGGTATTTAAGATAATTTGTTATTTGAATTATCATTTTCGTTGTAACTTTGTCTTAGGTACACTAAGGGCGTTCGTATTTAGGTAAATCTCTCTTTCAGTTCTGCTCGGCTTGGCTTGCCTCATAAAAGGATAACGAGTCGTCGGTGAACATGCTCGAACAACGGCTGTTAGCCTAACAAAGAGCTCAGCTACTTAATGTAGTAAATGAGATGAGCGACGAACAAGGGTTGCCCAACCCCCTCTTGTGAAGAAGTGGTATTTGTGATGGCTCTTTTTCTTTACTCCCAACTCGTGTTGGTTGATTTAAAGGATTATAGATATACATATATATATATATACTAGCACATTTAGGTATTATCAAATTCAAACAAATCTCAATGGTCAATCTTTAATGATAGAAAATCTCAAAAGTCAATCTTTAATGATAGATGTTTAAAATTTAAATTTAAAAAGTATAAAAATATATGTGTACCTTTTGGAGTACACTTTTTTTTACATTGATACTTTTTCTTTTTAAATTTCAATAATTTATTATCAAAATTGAGTGATTGGAATTTATTTACATTTGCTAATACTATAATATACCATTTTTCCTATATATATGTGTATATATATTTATTTATAAAGTGAGAGTTATTAGACTCATGTTCATGTTAGATTATTCATGCTAGTTCAAATGGTTCAATTGGCAAGATAAATTATTTATGTTCAAAAAGAAAAAAGTGACAAAGTATGTATGTATTGTGCTTCGTATGTTTTTACTTTAAAAATAAATAAATCTACTCTTTGCTTTTTAAATGTAGACCATTCATGTCACTAATATAATGATTTAGATTAACAAGAATGGTTTGATAAGAATAGGAGTCTAACAACTCCTAACTTCCCCCTTCTCTATCTATATATAGAGCGAGACTAAAACAATAAACCATTAGGGTTCTCAATGAAAACCAAGTGAGTTTTTTTAATGGAGCCTCATCAAAATGCCTATTGCCTTTTTTAAACTTTCCTCTCTCTCTCTCTCTCTCTCTCTCTCTTAAAAAGTTCATAGTTAAATTGAATGAGCAGAAATTTGTATGGAAAGGTATGCTTTACTGAATTTGACGAGTTAGTTTATGTTTTGTGGATCAACTTAAAAGAATCTTCAACTTAAAGGTCTCAAATTCGATGGCCAATGAGTGGACTTTGTGTACCCTCATCCGGTAGAGAGTCTACCTGAACACAGCATGCCAACTCGAAAACACCCAAACCAGCTCATGTCACACTTACAGCTCCTTGTCTCCATGTGAGCTTGGCTTGATTTGTGAATGATGCAAGAACAGCAGGCCTCTGGGTACGATTCGACACAGTATTTTTGCTCATAAGACTACGAGAGAGAGGTCGAGCACAGAAACAAGCATTGAAATGGGCACGAGATTCGGCTTCATCCACCTCCATTTTTAAGAAATGGGCACACTACTGTAACTTTTTAGTATTTCTTGTGAAAAATAGCAATTGTCTATTTTCACGGCTGTTTTTATGCCTGTTTGTCATTCCCCAATTTGAAAAACGCTTTGAGTAGGGCTAGTAAATGAATTGAAAGAACCCATGTTTGGTTCTTTATGTCGACCCTTCTCCAATAAGGACTAGTTTGTGTTCATACATTTACAAAAGATCGTGTTAAAACATTTTTTCGGGTTGTCTATATTTTACAATGACAGTTCGAAAGTAACGAGCCAAGTTCAAATTCACTTGAACTCAAACTTCTTATTTGAACTATCGTATGAACTGGTTCTATCCTCGTGTCGAGTTTTAGGACAAGCCTTACAAGGGGCTCTAGTATAGACCGAGGGTCGCATTTGCAAAACATCTTACCATTGCAATAAGCCTTACGAAACAAGTGTAAGGTGATCAATACGATCATCGAGAACCAAGCAGTATGAGAAGGTTTAGACAAGTCTCGGATGGCAAGGACGGTTCATGAATCGCACATACTTTTGGGTTACTTCATTAAACATGCTGGTCCAAACACACATTGTGCAAATGAACTTACCATGACCGAGCTCAACCAAGCCGATCTACTAGCAAGTAGGTCCGTTCACCACGCCTAGTGTTGACAGGAAAAGGTTCTAAAACGTAATATTTAGAACTCAAATATCTCAAGTGGGCCAACGCACAGTTCTCCGTAAGACGTAAAGAAAAAAGGAACCAAGAACTTCCCAGAACGTGACCACATTTCTCGTAAGTTTTCTCTTTTTTAATATTATCGCCTTCCTTCTTTCACAGAATTCATTACATTTGGACAATTCGAGTCCCCCACTATGCTTTAATTCGCAAAACCTCTTCGTATCTTAAGATTTTACCAAAAGATCAACAGCACCTAGGGTTGTTCGTGATCCGGTTTGATAGGGTTTTAGGCTCAACCTGTAGAAGAAAATCAATATAATTGGTTTTCACTATTTCAGAAGCAAACCATTATAAATGGTAGCATTGAACCAAACCAAACCATTGGCTCCGATTTGGTTCCGTACCAAACCGTGGTTTTCATTTAAAACCAAACAAAACTGCCAGTTTGGATCAGCTTGATTGGTTTAATCGGTTCTTTAAACACCCCTAAAAGCACCAACATGGATGGTTGATATATCAACACTAAAACTTTGTTAAACGATGTACCTTTGTGCATCGAACAGAATGTAATAAGCAATCTTTAGCATTTCAAAATAGTGTTATAAAACTCAAAATTTATTCAAATGGAGGTAGGCCTGGTAAACGAGCCAAAGGACCGAATTGCGGCCACTCGAGGCTTGTTGATTAACTCCAATCTTGATCGTGCTTGGTTCGTCAGCTCATTTGGGATGAGTAAACACGGATAGAACAATACCTGAGTTTGGTTATCGAACACGAGTTGCTCATTGAAGTTCAAAACATGATTTCTGATTAAGTCAAAACATTATGGTTCATATAATTTCCTCATAAAAGTGGAAGATGCAATCTTTTGTTACATTATAAATATGATCACCCACCCCTAAAAGTTCTTTCTTGACGGTTGTCAAACTTAAGAAATTTGAGGAAGTTGATTGTTTGAAATCAAATATCGTAGAAAAGAAGGATTGAAATTAAAAAAAGCTTTTAAAATAACTTTTTATTAGCGACAATACCGACGCAAAGAAGTCGGTAATCAATTAATTACGTCCGTTGGTGGCGGTGGGGCAGCTGCATCGTCGGGCGATGGGCGTTCCGTCTACTTATTGTGCCCCATGTCACGTGGGATCATGAACATGAACCATTTATGTTGTTTTCTTGTAGAATTGAGCCAACCCTACCGCTGGTTGTTAGTTGTAGCGAGTACTTCGATCGTAACTTGACTCTGCAGGTGGCTGCCTCGCCCCGCCGGACGTTTCGTCTGTTAATTGTGTCCTTTTTGGAGCATATAGTCAGTCGCCTTCCCCGGCCAAATGGGTCATGTTATCGGTGTATAGTCGGAAGTTAGGACAGCAGAGATGGTGGTAGAATTGCAGTAGGATATCGATTACCTTCCGGAAGTAATAGAGTCGTCAAGAATAGGTTTGGTGACGGTGGTGGAGGAAACTCTAATACTAATAGAGGCGAGTGTCATGTGTTATATGGGATCATGAACATGAATCCTTTAGATTAAAGTGGTCATTTAGTAAAGATTTAAGTGTGATTAACCTCTGGGAAATTTTATGTCTGCAGTCTTCACGGCATGCAAATTTCATGATATGTTAGACCATGAGATGAACGTATACAGAAGATGGATCTCTAATAGGCCATGAAAGGAACATATACGGTGTGCGTCTCCATCGCTCGACTGCGTGATCCTCTTGAATTCATGGTGACAGGAAAATTATTATTTTCTTCTCTTAAAATGGACAAGGAAGGAAACGTGTGTCAGGATTGCGTGCATGTGCTGCATTAATGGAAAATAGAGCGTGCGGTTCAACGCCCGAAGCTTCGAAGCACACAGTAAAAGAACTTCAAAAGTTTTTTTTTTCTTTTCTTCGAGAATCACACAGAAAACTCTGAACTCTCTCTCTCATATATATGTGTTTTTGACTGAGAAGTCATGACATCGATATATGAAAGCACGTAGTACCGAGTATCACAATTGTTTTATAGATTTCTATAAGGAGTGCTCTCTAGTTGTTGTTAAAAGTTGAAAGATTGGCTTACAACTCATTGAATACGACAGTATAACAACATCAATTGAATCTGAATGGTTTGGCGTTTGACTAGAATGGAATGATATGATTTTTCCTTCGTAAAGATTCCCTTTATGTTGTGAAATGTTCAAAACTGATGGTGTTCTATAAAATATTTATAAATAACGTTTTTCAGTGAAAAGTCAAGTATGAAACAATTAAGCTTTTTCTCTTGGTATATGGGATGTGTTACATGAATTGTTTGTTTCTATAAAACTTTATTATATGTCATTCTAAAAGTTAACTGTAGGTCATTGTTTATTTCTAATGTTTTTGTTATGTTATACTTTTAATATATTATTAGAATTTCAAACTAAATCCAACAAATTATGTTTACCTAAAAATCTATAGCTTGTTTAAGTTTTTTTATCATCTGATCATCAATATATATAGAGAGAGAAATTAGTACATACTCACATGGTTAGATGCTTAAAAAAACTCAAAGACTTCAATCGTTTGATTTTAAAAATTATAATTTAAAATTAAATTAAAAAGTAAAAATACATTAATACTTTTTTAGGTATATTTATTACACTTGATATTCTTGACTCTTTGATTTAAGGATCTCAACCATCAATCTTATTGATCAAACAGTTGAGATCTTTAAATATTTTTAAGCACAAATGAATGTGCATATAAACTAATCTCTCTCATATATATATATATATATATGTTGGTGAGATTTAAAGGAAATAATTTGAGATGGCTTCCCATAGTATCTTTTTCTTTTGAATTGCCATCAGGTTAAAGTAACTCCTACCCGTTGAAGTCGAGAATCCGACTACACATTGATAGGGAGTGGGTAGGTATTGTCATCCCTAACTACAATCGTCACGCCATCCATTTCATCATTATCATTGTCCACCGTTATTTTCATCACGAGTTGTCACCACCATTTATAAATATGTTCATCAATGCACTTCTTTTATTTCTAAAATAAGTTTGGTTGTTTTCTTCTTACTTATTTCACAAAAAATAGACATTGGAACAGATATACCAAGCAACATCGGTATGGTTTCTTTTATCTTCTCCATCTTATTTTTTCTAAAACGGGAGTCAAAGACCATGCATGCAGGCCCCAAGAATCGAACTATCACTGGCATCACGGGAGTCAGGGGGCCCAGCCAGTTGAGCCAACGCTGTGCATGCTCTGCTTCGTTTCTTTTTAATTTTCGAGAAGAATGTCATTCTAAATGTTGACTCAGGTGAAAGCTTGCAGCCAAATTCATCCATGAAAGAGCCTTCCCTAAACAAAAGTATGTGGAACTCAACATGGCCCCTTGACGATCCTAGAAGCAAATTGGCTTCACACATGACCTGATGGCTAAGCATTTTCGTAACCGATTGCTATGTTTACTTCGACACGAAACCGACACAGGACTGGCATCCTAGATCCAGTAATGGCGAGAGCGGCACTGATTGGGTTAAGGGGTTGGCTACGAGTTCATGGAGTCAGGAGTTCGATACCGGGGGTTCATGTGGTACAAGCACAACCCAACCCAAGCTTGTCTAGAAGAAAAACAGGACCCAATAATAAAGAAACAATGGAATGAATTAAAGTGGATGGTGGACTGCAACCAAAAAAGGGCGGGGGGGGGAGGGGGTTGGATGGTGGATGTGGAGGCTGCAAACACATAGTTTTTAGAAAACTTTGAAAGTGTTAATCCATGTTATGAGGAAGCTATGTGGATTTTGGTTAGTATCATCACCATTTTTTTTGTTACAAGAGGAGGCCGAAGCCTAACACACATGCATCCACCGGGAATGGAATTCCCCACAAGCAGCAACGGTGCTAGAACGCTGGGTGCAGTACTATCGCCCTTTTGACTGATACGTTACTGACCTTAGCGTAAGCTAGCCCGTCTAGAATAAGGAGAGTCGCATTCTTTAGCCAAAATAAGCATAAGACTGTCATATAGTTTATGATATAGTTGGTCCTCCTAACACAAGTGTACCAATGGTGACTTGGGTAAGATTAGTACTAGAGACCAGACACGGTGGGTTTGGAACTGGGTTGTTGGAATCGGATATGGGTCAAAAGGTGGACTCAGAACCGAAGGTCCCATTATCACTTCAACCATTTACTAGAAAGATCAAACGGTATATATGTTTATATAAGATTATACATTGTTGTAAGAGGGCTATGTAGATTATGCTCTCTCTCTCTCTCTCTCTATGTGTGTGTATTGTGATAAGTTTTAAGAGCGGTATGTAAACAAAATCAGCTTATAAGAAAGCTATACGTATGCCGCCAACATATACATCTTCAGTTCGGTTCGGGTAATACCCGGACCGAGATCCACCACTACTTTCCGGTCCCAGGATTTACGCCGTGAAATGATAAACTTTGCGGCAGAGAATGGCTTGTGTTGGTGCCACTTCCCTCCGTCTCCCTGCTTGTTTCCCTCCGCCTCAAAAAAGCGCCAAAGGTAGCCGTTTGAATCTCTATTGTTCAGTTTCCAAGATTAGCGACCCAGATGGGTTCCCCACCATGGAAGAAATCCGGAATTCATGCGAGCGGCAAAACGTTCAGGTGAGACTCCAAACGCTTGGCCCCTTCTTCAGAGTGACAGCAACCAATTCGGAGACGGGCAGAGAGGTGGGAAGGGCAGAAGGTCTCATCAGGCCATGGGTGAAAGGCAAAATCCTTCACCTCGATTCCATCAGGATGAAGAAAGAAACATTGGTGATGAAGAGATCGATCTTTGGCTTGGGATTGTTAGTTGGAGCCGTTGCGGTTCGGCACGGATATGATTCCGGTTGCCGGAAAGCGGAGTTGCTTGCCATCAATGATTCTGATCTCTACCATTCAAAGGTTTTTCTCCTTCTGTTTCTGGAGATACTCGTTTTGGTTTTGACTGGAATGAGGAGGATTCTTGCTTTAATTTTCTTGTTTTCGAGCACGACAAGTAATTGATGCTTCTGAATTGAGAACCTATTTTCTGTTTGTTGCGTGATTATGTTGAATTTGTGGTGCATTTCTGATGTTGTTGGTGTCAGCTTGTTAGATTCTACACGCGAATGGGGTTCAAGCCTGTGTACGAAGTTACTGGTTCATCATTAGGGGATGCCACCAACATGTTGGTATGGGGTGGAAGGGGGACCCGAATGGATGCTGATATTGAAGATCTTATGATCCAGTGGGGTGGGAAGTTTAAAGCTTCTGGTTGATGAGCATGTCTTTTATGTGCGGGAACTTACTGCCGTAATTGCTGTGTAACTACTTCTCAAGGTAATTTCCCGTGTTTCTATGATCTCGTCTTATTTCAGGGCATAATTGGTAGCGTGCGAAATTCTGATAAAAGGGAGAAGCAAGGATCTTTGAATTATTAAAGGTAATATACATAATTACTTGGTTCTTTAAGATACTAGATGTTCACTGCAATTAGTTGAATTAACTACCGGATATGTCATAACATGAGCAACCTATAATGTCTCATGAGATTGCAGTTGATCCATAAATTCATATCATGCAAAGCGGTTAGGTAGAAAGACCATTAGAGTAGAGAGAACAAACATGGTGACTCATCCGAAACAGATTCCTTTGCTCACCTATTTTTGATCTTATGAGGCCCTAAGTTACCTAGTATATTAACTGTCTTATAAAGCAGTGAGGCTCTTGGTGTATTTGGCATAAGTCAGGGGCTCTTGGTGTATTTGCCATATCCATAGTGATGTTGGAGGTCGTATCTTCGTCTTAGGCTTTAAATGTATTCTCTTCCATACCATATTCTCTAACATTATATGCTTATTTTTTTTGCAATGAGCTTGGTTGAAATTCAGAGACTGCTGAAAGGAGAGACCAGAATCGAGTTTTAGCACTCTTTTCATTGTCACCGTAAGGACAGACTATAGTTACTAGAATGTAGAAGCCAGAGTTCAGAACCAACTTATGTGACGTCCATGAGCTATACAACTTCTTTCATTTTCATGCTTGTTGAACTGGCTTGAACAGAATCCATATTTTTCTTCATGTATCCGTCCATGTCAGGTTCTTGTACTATATATTAGATTCCTTCACAATTTGTATTAGTGCTAACAAAAATTCAAGATAACTTTGTACTTCCTTTTGTCGTTCTTTTTGCTTTCAAATCATCATTGAAATTCTGAATTCCGCTGACAGAGTAACAATCTTTATGATCATTTTCTGGATGTCCTTTTGAAACTCCACCATATTTGTCCAGAATTCTCCTATTTCCATTTGATCTTTGTTGTAGAATTGGGCCTACCTACAAGAACTTGAAAAGTAATTCTAGCAACCTAACAGCTTATTTCCACAAACAGAGCAGTTGAACTCCTAGGTGCAATCTGTGTAGTAAAAACAAAAATGTAATGCGTTGTTAAAAATCTTACACACCAACACATGCACACGCATGCGCACGTGTGTAAGTGTGCGAGAGAGAGAGAGAGAGAGAGAGAGAGAGAGAGAGAGAGAGAGAGAGAGAGAGAGAGAGAGAGAGAGAGAGCATATCCAATCTCTACCATCTTGGGGTTTTGTGCTGCGTCAGTTCACCAAACCTTGGACCAGTCATCTTGCTATTAATTTATTTTCTTTTTTTCCAACAGCAGTGAGATCATCCAACCTGATGTCAACTTGGGATTGGTTGGTTCCGTCAATCCACCAAATCTTATGCCAGTCATCTTGTAATTTATTCCTTTTCAACTTTTAAGAGACACTTGTTTGTGGTTGTTGCCCATAACCTTCCAATTCCCTTTCTTTTTCCGATCTTGTAAAGAAAATATAAACTGACCGAATACAAGTTCCATTTTGCATCCAATCTGACATTGGTGTTAAATCCATTGGATCTTTCCCAACCCATTTCTGTGTAAATGTGAGATTTTCAGATATGCGTGCATTATCAAGTCTTTTCACCCGAAATTCAAACCCACAATTGATTACGCTGTCCCAATATTTGTTTTGATGCCTGGATCCATAACCAATCCCATTAAGTTCACTACATATTCCCTGATGATTCTCAAAGCAAGTATGTTCATGGTTAAATTGCACTGCCAAGATAATTACAACTAGTCGATGCACACACTCATTGATGCTCTAATTTCTTAAAGATTTCAATTATTTTATTTTTAAGATCAGTGTTGAGATTTTTAAAGCAAAACAACAAATAGTACTGGGTGCATTTAATATACATATAAATGTATAAAGATATTTTTTTTCTTTTGAAATTTGAATTCCGGAAGCCAATTTCACCGATTCAATGATTGAGATCTTTGAGATTGTTTAAGCATAGATAATTGTACCTGTGGACTATGCTCTCCATGAAGTTGTGTTACTGATGTAAATTGAGATCAACTTAACATATGTTAGAGCTAGTTAAGTACATGCCCTTCTCCAAGAGATGGTTAACCATGCCTTATTAGACAAGGATTTCCTTAAGTCCACAGGTAGTTTGCTTGTCAAAATTAATTAGCTATGCCTATCGCATACCCAATCTAATGATGTTTCAGTTAGGTTTTGCAATATCAAAATTCCACATCCGCAACTGTGACGATGAACCAATTCTTGTGAATTCATCTGCACGTAAAATTCCCTGCTGTCGATGTTGGACCTAGCTCCGGGATTTGAACTGGGGAGAAAGGATTAGCAGTCCTCCGCCTTACCGCCATGCCGCCAAAAAAGAAATGGGTGTAAATACTCTTTTTTGGAGAGGGTTACTGAAGAATGAATCATTGGTTTTTATTGTAACCGACCCAACTTACTTTTCATCTAGTTGAGATCAACTCATTTTCTTGGATTGATTGTATAGTATCTCAACATAAGACCTCAAAACTTCCCTTTCTTCTTCCTGCATTGATCGAGCATTGAAAGAAAAAGAAAGTGTTACCAGTCACAGCCATTCAATGCTTAATTGTCACCATTAACTATTGCACGAATGTGAATTTACGAGTGGTTCCTTGGATCTCCAACTGCCTGATCTTAATGTCATAAGAAGAAATTCATGATAGGAGTTCAATTTCAATTAATTAGAATAACAACTAATAGTTCTGTCTATCCCCAAACAGGAAGAAAGCTTACACACCCTTATAGTGAATCATGATCTGTTTGAAATATAAATTCATGATATAGCGCAGGAACGAAATATATATCCAAGTGGAACTGCGAGAAAGGATGGGCTAGCCGGTACGTACTGCAATCATATTCCATTTCAATTAAAGACCGGTTTTCGAAAAAAAATGGGAAACTGACTCCGGGATGGTGAAGATGAGGGAATGTTTACAATACCACGATTTAGTTAGTTCCAATTTGAAAGGGGGGGGGGGGGGGGGAGTCAGCAATTTTCAAAAGGAGGTCAATAAATTCCATTTCCATTCATTATTTGGGACCTTTGATAAAAGAAAGAGATGCTGTGCATTCATCCATTATATATTCCTCTGAGTAACTATAGCTGTACCCGCAGGTTTGGAGAACCGGAATATGGGCAAAACCGCTTTTCAGATCTTTCCAAGATTCCTTTCATTCATTACTTGGGAACTGGAATAAATCTTTTATTGATTGCAAAGTCCCGATATTTATTACAGGTACTGGACTGGATCATAAAGAATTTCCGTCTATACTGGGAGGAGGAAGATCATTATTAGCTGGAGATTGATAAAGGAAAGAAAAAATAACTATTATAGTTCTATCAGCAACTATGGGTTCAAGTCACAGAGAAATTCTAGACAATCACCCTTGATAGTTATAGGACTTGTCTTTCCCAGGAGAAAAAAAGAGATTGGTTCAAAGGAACCTCTACCGATAGAAGAGAAGAGTTTGATCACTTGCTTGTGTAGGCGAGGGTCTTTTCTGAGTCCTTATGTAACCGGCGTCTGCCATTTTTTCTACCTTGTTAACATAACTACAAGGACCTTAACATCTGACTGTCACGGGTAAACCGTCCCCAGACGTTGACGGGGTCTCCTAGGACCGGTGCTTGGCCTCGGGACCAAGCAAGCCTTAGTGGATTTCACCTGAGTGTTGGGGTTTGGTCACCGACTTCCCAAAATGGCGCGTGAGATGTCCCTCCCCCGAATACCAAGTGTGTCGACGCCTTGGCACTCAGAGACTCACTCACTCGAACGGCAAAAGTAAGGAGGCGGTTTGATCATAAGTGCACGGAAACTTGAAGGCAAGGAGAATTTTGATAGCAGAGACGAGAGTGCGTGTACCCACACGCGGAATTTACTTAGTTGGAGTGTCTTCCCTCAAAATGAGAGTTTTTACAAGGGAGCCAAAAAGGCTATGTACAGTTCGCAGTTTAACGGGTTACATTCTCCCTCACCCAAAATCGTTGCCGCTCTCGGCAACAGCAACGTCCTTGCCATCCCCCGCGCCAGTGGCTGCTTGATCGTGCTTGTTCCACTTCATGGCGTGTGGTGTGTCGCATCAATGCATCACGGTAACTTTGTACCTTCCGTGGGGCTTGGGGCAATGTCGATGAATGGAGTGTACCCTTCCTGCAAGTTGATGGGGCAGCCGCAGTGATCGCTGTCCCTTTGGAGCTGGTTGATGGGGCAACCGCAGTTAACGCTGTCCCTTTTGTGTGAGTTGTTGGGACAGCCGCAGTGAGCGCTGTCCCTTTATTGCCTGTTGGGGTCGTGTAGGGTCGGAGGATCTTGAGGCCAGAGAGTCGTAGCTCCTTTGACTCGCCTGACGTTGAAGATGAGGTGCTATATCGGTTACTGTCTGCGTCGAAGTAGAGACGTTGCTCCTTGAGGTTGGGGCGCGCATCTTCTGCTTGAAGGACTATCGAACCCAAGATCATGAGATATTCAACGTCTGTCACATAGAAGTCCACTCTAGTGCGGCGATCTCCAATCATGAGGATGACTTTGTTTGCCTCCCCCTTGACGTCATTTACTTTGCCCAGCGCATCTTTGATGTAAGTGTTGGTCCCAGTAATGTTAAGTCCTAGTCGTTTTGCTTCTCTTGGAGACAAGAAGTTGTGTGAAGCTCCCGAGTCGATCATGGCCCGGGCCTCTGTCCCCTTCAGTCGCGCCCTGACGTAGAACAATCCATCCTGTTCCCTCAGCATTGGCACCCAATTGTGCTAACCCTTTCCTTTGAAGACTTGGAGTGCACCGCAAAAATGCACGTGGTCCTCACCCCTGTTTTTCACTTTCTGCGGCTTCGCCACAGCCATTGCATTCACCCGTTGTGAGGATGATGCTGTGGGGCAATCCCGCGTATGGTGGTTCCCCTGGCAATTGTAACATCGGAGGGTGGCCTTGCCTTTGTCGCGTTGTGGCCGACCTCCTGCTTGTTCATTTTGGGGCGGCCTGCGTTCGTCCCCTCCATTGTGTGCGCTCTCCCTTGGCATGTTGTTATATGGCGCCGTGTCGCTATTGTAGTATGTAGGCATCTTCTTTGGACTATAGGGTCGGTAGGGGCATTCATCTTTCCATGGCTCGTCATCCGCTAGGCGCTCTGCCGCACTGATAGTCGAGGCCAAGTCCTTCACTCGCATCTATTGCAGCTCACACTCCACCTCACATGTCAACCCGTTCATGAAGAAGAAGAATTGGTCTGCTTCTGCCATGGTCACGATGTTCAGCATGAGGGAGGTGAACTTGTTGATGTAGTCGCGGATTGACTTCTCGTGTTTCAGCCGCATCAACTCTTTCCAGGCCAAGTACTCCAGATCTTCGGAAAGGAACTGCTTCCGTATCTCCCGTTTGAAGTCCTCAAATGTGTCGATGGTGCAGAGTCCCCGATCGACGTCTATGGAGAGTCGTCTCCACCAAAGAAGGGCATCTCCCTTCAGAAACGATGTTGCCGCACCGATCCTTCTGTCCTCTCGTCGAATATCCCGCGCCTTGATGTACTCTTTCACTTGACAAAGGAAGTTGTCGTGGTCCTTGGCACTTCAGTCTTTTGAGTACGGATCAGGCTTCGAGGTAATGTCATCATGCAAGGGGGTTGCTAAGGCCCCGCTTGCGACAGCACGATCGAGTGTCCCGCAGTGCGCCTCGAGGGCTTCCAGCCTTTGTTGAACGACCGTATTGTTCCCATCGCGGCTAACATAACGGGTAGACAATTCCTCCACTTGATCTTCCAAATTGGTGAGTGTTTTGCCCTAGTTTTCCTTGAAGATGCTGAGACGTCACGCATCAACTCGAACTCCTGTGTCACGAAGGTTTGGATGCTGTTTACATCGTCCCTCAAGGTTTCGAGGCTGACTTCAACATTGACTACGTCATTCTCCAATCTACGTAGCCGGTTGTCAATAGAGGCCTTTTCGGTCGAACGGTCCCTCCTACGACCCTTGTCTGTTTTTGAGTCCTATAATGGGGCAGGGCTTCTTCCAAACTTGAGATCCATCGCAGAAGAGCTTCATGGCATGAGGCAACGAGATCGTTACAGCTCTGATACCACTTTTGTCACGGGTAAACCGTCGCCAGACGCTAACGGGCTCTCCTAAGACCAGCGCTTGGCCTCGGAACCAAGCAAGCCTTAGCGGATTTCACCTGAGTGTTGGGGTTTGGCCACTGACTTCTCAAAATGGCGCGTGAGATATCCCTCCCCTAAATACCAAGTGTGCCAACGCCTTGGCACTTAGAAACTCACTCACTCGAACGGTAAAAGTAAGGAGGCGGTTTGATTATAAGTGCACGGAAACTTAAAAGCAGGAAACTTGAAGGCAGGAAACTTGAAGGCAAGAAGAATTTTGATAGCAGAGACGAGAGTACGTGCACCCACACGCGAAATTTACTTAATTGGGTGTCTTCTCTTAAAATGAGAGTTTTTACAAGGGAGCCAAAAAAGCTATGTACAGTTCGCAGTTTAATGGGTTACATGACTCCCACGGAGAGCCCGCACTATAGGCGTAGCATAGCATCCGCTCCCATGCCAACCAACAGAGGCACCTTGGGGTGATCACTACATCAGAAGGCGTCACGAGGGGCCTTAGAGTAGCGGTGGGAGTATGACATAGGAGTACTCAAGAAAAGACACTTAGTGGTGCTGCTTTGGCGCACCCCACCTTGCTCCCACGTTAGGTGGTTCCCACTCAAAAGAAAGGAGATAGCCGCCTGGCTGGGCTTCCAATGCTACCCACTATAGACTATAGGAGGCCGCCGCTTATGTCTATAGTGCGCCCCGTGGGAGCCCAGAAAGTCAAGGGTAAGGGGTTTGCCATCTGTGGCCTAGCTTTCTCTTTCTCATTTGTTTTCTTCCCTTTTCATAGTGAGGAGGTCATTCATCCTCCGGAGATGAACGATTCCCATGCCGCCATTTGCGTGGGGGCATCGACGACCAGGGGTTTCTTCATCCGACGGTCATGCCCCCAAATAAAAGCTCGCTTCAGTCTTTCAATCTCATCACAAAGTGCATTGGGCAGCCTTGCCACCATCATCGAGTATACAGGTATCGATTTAGTTAGGGCCCGCCATGCTCAAAGAGTTAGCTTGCCAGCCTCCAAGTCGTTACACTATAGGATTGTTGTTGTTCACCACTATGATATGATATGAGAAGTTTCATCCTTTTGCTTCCACATTCAATCCCGTTCTTTTTTTCTTCCTGGATCAGGTCTCCATGCAAAGGACGAAAATGGTTGGGGCTTTGGCTGATGCCTCTGCCTCTGGTGGGTGTAAAATACTGTCTTGGACCCATTCTGAAGAACACAGGTCGGAACTGAGTTGATGCAGCTCATGACGACTGATATAATTCTCGTGGGCAGCCTGATCTCCAAGAGAACTGATTCCCATCTCAGGCGCGCTTTCTCCAGGTCATCATAGAGAGGCAAAGAATGTGACACCACTAAAGCAGCGAATAGCATGAAGGACCTCCTGAGCTATCACTCTCTTGGATATGTCTTCCTGGTACGACTATAAGTGAGCCGGTGAGACTAGCTGAGTCAGAATCGGTTTCATCCGCTTTGCCTTGGGAATGCACGGCTTATAATACATTACAAAGAGGCTTACCTTAGACGTGGGCCTACACTGAGTGAGGTACTCCGGATTCTCAACCTTTGGAAGGACCAGTAGGCACTATACACTATAGGAGTTGGATCTCCAAAGAAGTCAGGCTTAGGATATGAAATTGCATACATCCTTGCCAACAATATCCCAGTGACCGTGGTTAGTAGTGTAGTGCCGGAAAGCCGTCATCTCCAGGAGCTTTGAGACTACCGATCAAGAGCATAGTCTCAGTTACTTCTTTCAGTGACAGGGTGATTGAATTGTTCTAGGATCTCTTCCTCCACTGAGGGAAACTGAACCTTCGTAGTGAACCAAGCGCCTTTTACCCACTCTCCGGTGAACCCTCCTCAGAAAAAAGACAGAAGAATCAGTCCACGGCCATGCTCCGCCGCACGTCGCTATCTTCTTCCCATCCACCATCCTCTCTCCGTCGCCCTATCATAAAGCATCCTGTTTTTTTGCCTATCGGTGAGGACGGTCGTCATCTCTAATCCATTCTGTCCTGGACTTCTGCAGCCCCCACGGGGCGGCACTATAAGAAGAAGTGCTCCAGGATTGTATGACGCTCCCTCTGTTGCTTCTCCTCCAGGGCAAAGAGAGCTCGGTATGGCCACTGAACGGAATTCATTTTGCATTGCATTCCTTCACTGATGACTGGAGCCAGAACTCTTCTATAAGACTCCTTCAGTCTACTGAAGGCCGGCCGACCCTGTTCCAAGTTCTCAGTTTCTGCACGAGAGCCTATCACCTGAACACTGCCCGCCTTCCACCTATAGTTGCGATTCAATTCGGTATGACCAGGCCGCTTCAAAGAAGAAGAGCCTGTCTTGGAAGGGCTGAGAATCTCCGCATCGTCCTCAAAGGATTGGGTGATGGCCCGAACAGGCCATCCTAGGGAGCACCCTGACACAGGCCTCTGCGTCGTATCCAAATCGGATTGCAGAACGCCCTGTCCTCTTTCTCATATCTTCGGGCCAGGGTGGGGCCTTTCCAGGTCAATTTCTGACCGCCCCGTGGAGTATAGATCTCCAAGAAATGGCAGCTGTTGATACGTTGCTCGAACTCGCGGCATCTACTGAAGCGGGCCACCGTCTTGCTTCTCTTCTTCATTTCGAATGTCAGTCCCCTGCCCATGGTGTCGGCTAGAGAGCTGGCTAGCGCGCGGAGTTTTTCCTGTTTCTGGAGCGAAAACCGGGTTTGCTTCTTGGAGACGAAGGGTCTATCTAAGGCTATAATGCCACATAGAGAGAACATATTAGCAGTCCTTCATTCATCTTTGCCTCTGCTTCCTCACTCTGAACATCTACTGAGAACCTGCATTGAAGGTTTAACAGCAATGGATGACTGCCATGGCATTTTGGATTGGAAGGATGACGTTGTCTCATTACCGGCCAATACATTCTTCAGGGTGATGGACTCCATGAAGGCTTCGACACACAATCATGATACCATTTACAAAGTTATCAGGCTTTACATCAAGGTAATCAAAAGCCAAAACTATGGTCAGACTGTGCAGTAATGAAACTTCTGCGGCCAGAAAACTAAAGATTTATCAATTGAAATGCGTGAATCATGCGTCAACCAGATTGCTGAAATTTATAGGTACTGGTTGATTCTTGTTAAAACTAATTTGGCCCATAAGATCAGCAATGATTACCTTTTCTATGTCAATGCCAGGACTTGCACATTTCAAAATTCATGGCCATATTCATCAAATGCATATGCAGAACTAAAGTTCACGAAATCCAGCATGACTAGGAGCAGTTGAAATGATTGATTTCAATGTCTCAAGTATGATTCTCAAAGAGATTTTAGTGGTTAAGGAACTAGACTTGTGAATCATGTCAAAAGACACCCTTCTTGATCAAGTAATGATACAATGATTCTCAAGCATGACTAAGATTGACAATCCATGCAATGTTTATCCAGCAACTAAAGGCAAGGGATACCATCCAAAAAATCTCGAGTGCAGTCGGAAAGAACCGTGCGTCCGAGCCTTCCGTAGATAATGATAGTTTGTCCTTTGGAGAAATTCTTCGTCGAGATGCCACTCTCAGAGAAGCAATGGAATTAAGAGCAGCAATGGAGGCAACAAGCTTAAGAATCAAGGATTTGGAAGAAAATCTCTCGTCTTTAAAGAGAGAATTCAAAGAGCGTGAAAAGCATCAAAATCACAATCTTAACATTATAGCTACAGGATCGGAAAGATATTGCGACAATGATTTGCAGGAGAATAAGCTTTCAGTAAGTTCGTTTTCAAAGGATTAAGGACCTGAGTTCAAAAATCTGTAACAGTAGTTCTCCAATCTTACTTTTCTTTGTATTCACCAGGCAAGTCATTGTGTTCTCCCCATCTCTTTATAAGAGGTTGAAGGAGATATCTTGAACTGAATAATCAACAGGTTTCTTTGACAATGAAAGCAATTTCCATGAGCCTATAAAACCCACGCAGATTTGAGATTGACCACTTCGATAGATTGCAAGAGTGAGAATGTCATAAGAAAAGAAGACCTCTCAGGAGGTAAAGAGAAAAGTCTAGTATAAGTAACGTAAGACATGATAGGGAAACCTCACACAAACATGACCTTAAAAGTTTGAATTTTGTCTTTATTCAAACTAAGATAAAAGAGATCGGGTTGAGCTGGTTCACTTGTTTCGACACGAGCATGAACCATGAAACACATTGTCTGATGTTTCTATCCGCCTAAGGTGACCACGACAAAGTTGAGTTGCGATTGGCTTAACCTGCTCTTGACACGAACACTACTAAAAACACAACAAAGTTGAGTTGAGTCCCTGATTCCATCCCGGAAGGAACCGCCGAAACCCGGGCGCTTTCAAATTTTGCCATCAAAAGCAATAGATGAAGGGCGGTGCTTCACCACGTCACTGTTTAAGAGATAGCCACGCTGGCAATCCTCACGGAGAAATCTCCAGCCAATGAGCGTCGCGAGCGCTATTCCATAACGACTACATATGAGCTCCTTCCCTTTTCCTGTTTTCCTCAATCTGCGCCATCTTCTCTAGGGTTAGGGTTCATCGTTGTCTTCCCCTCTCCATTTCTGTTTCTCTGTCAAGCAAAAAGAAGAAGAAAATGAGTTCCACGGGAGGGACCAAAGGTGGCCGGGGGAAGCCGAAGTCCTCGAAATCGGTCTCGCGATCGCAGAAGGCCGGCCTCCAATTCCCCGTCGGAAGGATCGCCCGTTTCCTCAAGGCCGGAAAGTATGCGGAGCGGGTCGGCGCCGGTGCTCCTGTTTATCTCTCTGCTGTGCTTGAGTACCTAGCGGCAGAGGTATTGCCTCCAAAATCGATCCTGACTCGTTCCACTAGTCTTCTTCTTTTGCATTTTCTAGCTTTTCTTTTTGGGTCGATCTGTTATGCTTTTGGTGAAGGAGGATCCGATTCTTTTACGGGGGGCTCTAGTACGTAAGTTGTTTCTGGAGAAAATAGAAATTTGAATTCTTTCCCAGAAGTAATATCTCTGATTGATTAGTAAAATTTGATCTTCCGACCTTTACGGGGGGCTCTAGTACGTAAGTTGTTTCTGGAGAAAATAGAAATTTGAATTCTTTCCCAGAAGTAATATCTCTGATTGATTAGTAAAATTTGATCTTCCGACCCTCTTGATGCCTAGTAGTCAGATCGCTCCTTCAATAAAGGGGGAGTCCTTTTTTGTTTTGTTTGGGTTTTTTTGCCGCCTGCTTTCCCTTTCGAACATGTATGTGCTCCTTAATACATAAAAAAGATAGTTTTTTTATCATACATTATCCAATCTCCAAACAAATGGGTCTTGCAATGTAGGTTTTCCATATTTGCCGCCTGCTTTCCCTTCTCGTTAGATTTGGAGAGGAGATTTCATAGTCTTGTTTTTTTGCATTTCTTGATTGATCTCTAATTCTTTGTAGGTGAAAGACACTTAATATGGTCGAATTGTTTTGTTTTCTTATAGGTGCTGGAACTGGCTGGAAATGCAGCCAGGGACAACAAGAAGAACCGGATTGTGCCGAGGCACATTCAGTTAGCGGTGAGGAATGATGAAGAGCTCAGCAAACTTCTTGGCACGGTGACGATTGCCAACGGCGGTGTACTCCCCAACATTCACCAGGTTCTCCTCCCGAAGAAAGCAGGAAAGGGCAAGGATGAACCCGGTTCCGCTTCTCAGGAGTTCTAAGCTCAAGAGTTTACCTTTTCGAAAGTTCCTCTTTATGATCTTTTAAGTAGATGTTGATTTCTGCAGAAACTTGTAAATTACTATGGTGTGTTTGAAATGAAAGAATGGTTCTTTGTTCTTCCATTTTACTTTGTCAAATATATTCGTTAGAAGCCAAATACGCGTCTACCAATCTGATTTTGTAATCCAATCCCTCCATATGGAAAATGCAGCCTCTCCAAAATTGGCTTTTCCCATTTCGTCTCGGTCCAGATCTGTACGCAAAATTTGACCAAGGTGACGCCTTCACGAGTTAAACCATGGTCCATACCGAACCGGGCCATCACGCATGGTCCAACGTTCAACTGGTGAATTTCAGCAATAAAGAAGCGCTTTCATTATCCAAAATTACATATAACGTTTAGGGTTCGATCAGGGACATAGAAAGGTAAGGAAAGAAAATTACGGAAGGCGAAGTTTAAAAGACCTCAACGAATGGGGCATCTATTTAAAACATCTCAACGAAACGGGAAAAAATACACCGAGATTATTAGGGTAATAAAAAAATGTGAAGGATGAGATTTTACACAGAAATCGAAGGTATGTTTTCAGCTTACAGTGTTCCCTTCTTTGACCGGCGAGAGAAGGAACGCGTCCTTGGAGAAATCTCTCGACTTGGCCATCGGGACGGCTGCGAACCGAGCCGAGAAGTCCCCGTATGCGTACTCTGCCTCATGGACGGGCCCGCCGTCGTCGAAATTCAGCGCGTAACTCAGAGAGTCGTACTGGTACCGCCCCCGGTGCCGGCCGTTCTGATTGAACCGCCGGATGAAAGTCTTCCACCTTGGACCCGCAGTGAGCTCCGACCATTCTCGTACTCGCTTCCAGCCCCTGACCCACCATTTCTCGCTGTTCTCTGACTCCTCTGCAGTCGTCTTTACCCTCTGCCAACACCCACCGTCGAAGCACGAGACCCCTCGGATGGACCGGTCGGATGGGAAGGAGATAAACCAGAAGAAGCAGCATCGCCGCTGGAAGAGCAGATCGGCCGATTCATCCACGACAAGCTGCTGAGATGTGTCGGGAATCTCCGTTATTGCAGCGGCCATCTTAAGCGGACAGAAGGAACTACAGCAGCTAGATGCTTTCTCTACCGGGAAATGATCACAAGGCGCAAACCATACGGTAGGGAAACCGATCTTCTAAGAAAAGGAACAAACTTCAGGTTGATCGAATGCCTGGCTGCAGATTTCTTAGAGAAAAACCGGAGGTAATGTCAGGAGAGAACCTAGGAAAATCAGGGCACAAGAATGAATAAAAACTCAATCGACAAATTCAAATCCAATTCTGCCTTTATCCGACGCGATTTTCAAAGAAATGGCCAGAGAAACCAGTACTATCAGATTACTTGAAAGAAGCGACAGAGGCAAGTCGATTAGAGGAACGATTACAAAGAATTACGGTGACAAACCGCGGAAAATCCACAAAATAAGAAAGAAGGATCGCGCGAATAAAATTACAAACCTCAAGCCAACGCAAACCAGAGAAAGAGTAGAGTTCCAACCCGTAGAAAAACTCAGAAAATAGAAAAAATCACAAAAACGCGATTTACAATCTAATTTTTGCTGCTTTCAAAGAAGAAGCAAAGAACAGAGGATCGAATGGCAGATCCGGAAAAGGAGAACCCACGAGGAAGGATATTCTTCTACGCCAAAGCAACGAACGGAAACGAAACACCCCGAGAACAAGAAATTAAAGAATAAGATTACACAACAAGAAGCGAACGAGGAAGGATATTCTAATTTTTGCTGTTTTCAAAGAAGAAAGAAAGAAAGAACAACAGAGGATCGAATGGCAGATCCGGAAAAGGAGAACCGATGAGGAAGGATATTCTTCAACGCCAAAGCAACGAATGGAACACGAAACACCCCGAGAACAAGAAATTAAAGAATAAGATTACACAACAAGAAGCGAACGATAAAACAATACATTTATTCCAAGGAAAAAATTTTTAAGAAATTACATACCGCCTCGATCGATCTGGAAACCACAGATAGTGACGATCGAAATCAGAAAGAAACGTACGAGAGGGCCCACGCGGAAGGGAAACGGAAGATAGAACGATGATGACGATGAGACAGGGAAGAAGCAAGGAATTTCGTTCCAATTCTTACCCTGCAAACCCTAACCCTAACCTTAACTCTGACCCTAACCCTAGGGGGTGGGGAAGGGAGAGAGAGAGAGGACGGAGCCCCTTGCAGAAAGGACCTCGTCGCGGAACAGGAAGATCCGATGGACCCGTTCCCTGATATACGGCGAGAAATCGTGTGGGGAGGGCCAGGTGACCTTCAACAGCCGGTTGCCAGTTAGTGGTGACCTGGCAGTTTCAACGGTCACCTCTCCCTGGTCGGCCTTATTTACCGGTATGTCCATACCGGTTATCATGGGACAGCGACCCGTCATCACCTGAAAACGCCGTCACCGTATCGTAATTCGATTTATGTGGGTCTGGATCCGGATCTCTTCTTTTCTCCTTTCGGGATTTATTCCTCGGTCGAAAGATTATTGGAACAATCTGAGACCCGCAGGGCGGCTCATATGAGGTTCTAACAGGTCGGGCGAACAAAGCAGTTCAAGCTGGGTACAACCCGACCCGACCCGTCTCATTGTATCCCTATTCATATTCTTGCATTAATACTTTGTGTTAAATTTGCTTCGCAAGATGGCTAACGCTACAGCAATTTGTTCCTCTTGCCAAACCAAGCCAACAATGGATAGCAGCCAGCCACCGGACCGAGACTGAGACCCATTAGGTCCAATTCTAGTAAGAAAATATGCCATTAATCCTCCTTTGGATTTGAAACATAGATATCAGAAGCTGTTAGCAAAATTCTGATACCAACTTTGGATCCAAATCCGTGGTGGATTTAGAAGTTTTTATGGGTGAGCTAAAGAGATTAAAGTTTCAGTGTAAGCCATGTATTTTACTCCGAGATTATTATATTGCGAAGTTCTCAGGGTGAGGAAAACTCATTTGGAGCCCACGGTCATAATCGTGGGATTTTTGCATGGTTTTGGTATTAATTTTATAGCTCAAATTCCAAAATTCGGGTCAGGTACGTGCCTCACCCGACTTTACCATAGTAGCTTGTTGTCCAAATATTGGATTCAAAGTTGGGGTGAACATGCAACTTACTTTCAAATGAATCTTCTTGATTTGCCCACTGAACCATTTGCGCAAATTGGTTTCGGGTTCAAACCCATATTCAGGACAGCCATTCAAGTAATTGATTGGATTTTTTTAAATACTAATTTAGAAGTAAAACACCATACAATTATAGCAAGCAGATTTGCATATCATGCCACTAATCGATTTAACAAAAACGGGTTTGGTATTGCAGAAAGAGCAATCAACAACTGTCTAGGGACTCGACCCACAAGTTGAAGATCATGAGCTTCGGATCGGGGGCGTGTATCTAGCTCTGGTCTCCCCATCTTATTCAAAAAAGAAACAAAAAGGAGAGAAGATGGCCTGTAGATATGCATGGGAAAACGGGATATACAAAGTTACCGAAGATATAAAAGATACATAATATGCAATTAAGTGTAAGTAAACAAGTATTTAACCAACATGCATTGACAGCTAACTATGTAAATCATATATCTTATCATTTCGTAAACCTTATATCTTAACATGGCTTTGCAGATATATATATATATATATATATATATATATATATATATATATATATATATATATATATATACGTGTGTGTGTGTATATATATATATATATATATATATATATATGTGTGTGTGTGTGTATATGTATATATATATACATATATATATATACATATACACACACACACGTATATATATATATAAAAGCATGAGGTACAACAGATCACCGACCATTCAGTCCTTATAAATAACACGTCGTTTTCATAGTTTTGTTGCTTATGGCCAAGATCTCCAAGAAACCAGATTCAATTTCATCGTTGAAGCCCTGCCCTACTCAACCCAGCAAGATCATGCAGACGTCATTCCTGTCCTTCAACCTCTCCTCCGAACCATACCTGCCATCTCCTCTGTTAAAGGAGAACGATCTATGCTTCCTCTTCTCCTTCACTTTGATTTTACACATCAAGCAATAAAGGCACGCGAAAAGGAAAGAGAAAAGGAAGAAGAAGATCAATCGCCCCGTGCAGAAGATGGGAGGGAATTTCTGGAAGGCAGTGACGGGGTGGAAACAGAAGGGTGAAGGGGAGGAATTGAAGTTGACGCGTCTTGTTGGGCGGGGTAGGGCCGGCCATCAATGATGAACTCATGTAAAGCAAAACCAGCAAGTCTGTAATTCTTAACACTTAGATTTCTTTTGGTGTTCGTATTTTCCATTAAGATCAGATATCTACGTGTTGAAACGGGTTTGATATAAGATCGCTTATGGTTCAGTTCTGCTGGGTTGGTTTGAAAATAAACATAAAGTTCAAGTAAAATCGGGTTTGGGGAGGATTTTGTACAACACACACTGCTTATACGAGCCAGGCCAAACCAAACCAAACCAAATATGCTATGTTGCTTCTGAATTGTCAAATCCTTACTCAGATTGATTGAGATCTTATAGAGACTTCTATTTTAACCAGTACTATCAGGTTGTGTTAGACTGTGGTGTATGAGCTTTCACAAGTACCTTGACATAGAGTTTTTTTTAACCTTCTTGTAAAGATGGAGTCAACTTGCTTTATGATGTAATTTTTATTGTTTTAATTTCTTGTTGCTAAAAATAGAAAATGAATAAATTTTGGTGGTCCTGTTTAATATTAGGTCTTATTTGAATTCATTGATTGCATAGATCGTAAATCTGTTTAGGTCCCTGATTTCTTCTTTTATTTGAATTCAAAAAGCAACTTGATTTCTTTTCAGTATTTCTTGTTGTAGAGAAAATAACCACTTAATCTTTTCGAGTTTAACACCCTTATATATATGTATATCAGTTTTCCCTTATTTAATTAATACCAAATAATCAAAATATGGTGGCGCACCGTCGGCCCGGCTGGCGATGAATGTAAACAACAAAACCGTATTGAACTTTAGTCAAAGAAAGCAAGCCAAGAAAGTAAAACACTGGCGATGAGTGTCGTAGAAATTATATGGTTTCAGTTTCTTCGTGAAGTTGAAGTAATTATGGGTCTCCCCCCATTTCTGATTGTTCTTCAGCTTGTGGACAGCAATGGTATCCGGGATGAAGTCATGTGCGGAGCCATGAGTTGGCTCCGGCTGCCAGAACTCGTACATCTCCGGCTTGTTGTTAAACCGGTGATTGCCGAAGTGTCCGGCTTCCACCCATTCTCCGGTCATCATGTCCTCAGCTTCGACTGTATGATCCATAGCGTAGCTAGAGTTCTTGATAAACTCAACGAAGTCCCATGATAATGTGAAACCCATGCCAGACATGTATCGATTGGTTGGATCCATAATAGAGCATGGTATCACAAACCTATAGTTCTTCAAGGACTCCTCCAAGCGATTGATCCAAAAGAAAGTGTCGTCGTTGTCCTTCATGACATAGTCATATGGTGGCGAACCGTCGGCCCGGCGGTCGAAGATATCAACCGCCAGGCTTGAGAAGTAGGTGTACGTCTTGCCGTCATTCATGTTCTCAGAGCAATTCAGTATGATAATATCATCGCAGCACACGATTTCCAGAGCCACCAGCACCTTCTGATCTTCCTTCGCATGGTTGCACAAGGCAAACTTGACGTCGATGTGAGAGATCTTTGGCGTTCGCACATTTATGATCCTTTGATCTTCATTTATGAGAATTGACTTAGGAATCAACCCCTCTTTGGATTGGCATAGTCTAATTAGGAATCAACCCCTCTTTGGGTTCTAATTGAAGGTCAAAAAGTAATTAAGGGTTACAGTGGATTGTTGGTGATGACATATCTATTGATATATTTCGTGATCCATGGCTATTAGGAGAACACCCACATATCATTCAAGAAGATGCCGTACTAAATAGAAACGTACTTCTCGTTCATCAATTGAACAACTCAAATGAAATGAAAATCTGATTCGGCTGACTTTTATCTCTGAGGTAACTGATGAGTGTTGCAAATAACTCCCAACCTGGCATCCCCTCGTGGTATCATTCTTTCGAATGGTATGTACTGTTCAATCTCGATATGATATGAGCTTCCATATTTTTCACCCTTCCATTCAAAATTATGAATTGATGTTTTATAATAACAACTCTAGCAAACAATTTGGAAATTCAAAATCCCGAACAAAGTTTGGTGATTGATGGAACATGGTCTACCCGTAAAGTAGAAGCTACATGAAAGGAAATATTAACGGATACATATCCCCCATGCCATCATAACAACGAATCAATATTGCATTGCGTCTTGTTATGCGAGCGGACATAGCATAGCATGTATGGAACATGGTCTTCCTTGATATACCCTAACCGGTGGAAAGAATCACAATGGTGGGAGCAATTTATTAACAACATCAAACATGGGTTGGGTGGAAAGGAAAATTGGCGTTAGTTGATGTGGAACATTTGGAAAAAGGAAACGACAAAATCTTTGAAGGCAAGAATACAGTAGCAGCAGACATTGCTAGACAAGGGATAGAGAATACAGAGAAATACCAACTGGCCACTCTAGTGGTCCATAATAGAGCATGGTATCACAAACCTATAGTCCTTCAAGAACTCCTCCAAGCGACTGATCCGGAAGCAAGTGTCGTCGTCGTCCTTCATGACATAGTCATATGGTGGCGAACCGTCGGCCCGGCTGTCGAAGATATCATCCGCCAGGCTTGAGAAGTGGGTGTACGTCTTGCCGTCATTCATGTTCTCAGAGCAATTCAGTATGATAATATCATTTCAGCACACGATTTCCAGAGCCACCAACACCTTCTGAAATTCCTTCGCATGGTTGCACAAGGCAAACTTGACGTCGATGTGAGAGGCCTTTGGCGTTCGCACACCGTAGATTAGGCGGAGCACGCTGCGGCGCTCGGCTGGTATGGAAGAGGACGGCCGTATGAAATAGTTTGTAGGGCTGGTAAACGAATGAAAAGTCTTCCGCAGTTCGGCTTCATTAATTTGGCAGCTCAGTCTTAGCTTGTTCATGTTGATTTTCTTAAACCATATGAGTTAAACATGAACATGATATGTTGGGTTGAGCTCAGCCCGAGCTCGTTCATGTTCGGTTGGTTAAATTAACCATTTGATCTGAACAGGAATATCATGTGTTCCGAGTGGTTTGGTTCGTGAAAGTTCAGTCAATGACATTTTTCTGATGGTTCATTTATTTAGGGTTCATACACCGTGGAGCAGGCTGCGGCTCTCGTAAAAGTCAGGGAAGCTAAGGATTCCGATTAGAAGCCAAAAAGCAGGAGCTGCCGGTCCCGCAGGAGGTTGCGAAGGGAAGTCAGTGGTTGTGGTGTTTTGGTTGGTCAAGGTGTTGTAGGCTGAGGGACTTGAGATCATGAGCGGCTGTAGCTGAACCTCCTTCATGGAGAGGAAGGATCGACGACGAGGAGGACGACCTTCAGTGTGCTTCTCTCCGTACGTGTTGCACTTACCGCCATCTTTTGTTTGCTATGTGAATAATGTAAATAAGCGGAGGAGGAGAGGCATGGATGGGCAACTCATGCATATTTTAAACGTAAGGGAGGGCTTCACTAAGGAACCCTTATTTCCCTTAATATGATATGTTTTTTCCTTCTTCAATATGGAATTTGAAGGTATCAAACCAAACAAGAAAAGGCCCGATCTTATCACACTTGTTATTTACGTACCATGCCATCTTTTTTGGTAAAGCATCACCACCAAATTGTGCAAACCTCATCAAAGCGCTGAAACTATAAGTCAACAGGTAAATCTAGTGAAATCCCTAGTTTATTTTAGCACTAATACTCCCTCTTATTTGTGAACGCATTTTGCTTCAATACTCTCTATCACTCATGCTGGCATCCATGATAAATATTTGGGTCTCCTATCTATTTTTTAGCGATCCAAAAAAAATATCTTGAGATTCATCAAAGAGAAAGTGGTGAAAGACTGCAACAATGAAAAAGAAATTTGTTATCTATGGCAGGTATAGAGATCTTGGTGAACCCAATAGGTACAACTATTTCACTTTATGAATGATGTACTTCAAACTATCAAACTAACTAATTGATGATGTCCAATGAATGTTAACTAGGTGGGACAGAAACAAGAAGAAAAGTGTCTTTGAATTGGTTGGTTGGAACCTCCTATGTCGAACAAAAAGAGGGTAGACTACGACTAAAAACACCTTAAAGCTATAAACCTCTCAATGATCATGAAACAAGCATAGAGACTCTCGAAGGCATTCACTTTTCTACAAGTTATATAAACAAAAATACTTTCCTCGATCATTTATGAGAGTTGACTTAGGAATCAACCCCTCTTTGGGTTGGCATAGTCTAATTGAAGGTCAAAAAGTAATTAAGGGTTATAAAGGATTGTTGGTGATGGCATATCTATTGATATATTTCATGATCGATGGCTATCAGGAGAATACCCACACATCATCCAAGAAGATGCCGTACTAAATAGAAACCTACTTCTCATTCATCAATTGAACAACTCAAATGGAACATGAAACGAAAATCGGATTCGGCCGCCTTTTATCTCTAAGGTAAATGATCGAGTGTTGCAAATAACTTCCAAAGAAGAACCTGGCATCCCCTCATGGTATCGTTCTTCCAATGGTAAGTACTGCTCAATCCGGATATGATATGAGCTTCTATATTTTTCACCCTTCCATTCAAAGTTATGGATTGATGTTTTCCAATAAGCAACTCTGGCAAACAATTTGGAAATACAAAACCCTGACCAAAGTCCATCATTTTATTTGGTGATTAATGCAACATGGCCTACCCGTAATGTTAGAAGCTACAACAACAACAACTAAGCCTTTTTCCATACTAGATGGGGTTGACTACATGAATTCTTTGTTTCCACATATCTGTGTCATGTGCCATGTTAGCAGTTAACTCACAATAAGGTAGATCATTCTTTATTGTTTCTTTCCAACACTTTTGTAGTTGTTCTCTACCTCTTTTAATACTTCCAAAATCTAGTTTTTCATACCTTCTAATATATATTTTTCTTGATCTTTTTCCTATATGTTTAAACCATCTTAAACGATATTCACTCATTTTATCCTCTATTGGTGTCACTCCAAATTTGTTTTTAATAACCTCATTTTGTAAACGGTCTTTTCTTGTATGACCACTCATTCATGTTGATTAACTACCCAACACTTATAATCATGAAACATGACATGTCTAATTGTTGCGCTATAATATTTACCTTCTAACTTTAATGGTATCTTCTTATCACAAAGAATACTTGATGCTCCTTTCCAATTTAACCAAACAGCATTAATTCTATATGTAACATCTCCAACAATTCCTCCATCACTGAAAAATTGAACCTAAATATTTAAATTTTACATTTTGGGGGATGCAATGTGTACCAATTTTAATTTCTATGTCCTCTGAAGTAACCAAATGATCAAACTTATATTCCATATATTTTGTCTTTGTTCTACTAAGTCGAAAGCCTTTACTTTCTAATGTTTCTCTCCGTAGTTCTAATTTTCTATTAACTTGTTCCTTAGACTCCTCTACTAACATAATGTCATATGCAAATAACATATACCAAGGTACTTCATCTTGAATATGTTTTGTTAACTCATCGATCACCATTATAAATAAGTACGGACTTAAAATTGATCCTTGATGTAACCTAATATTAACTTCAAAGAAGTTTATCATTCCTTCATGAGTCCTCATACATATTTTTGCGCTATCTTACATGTCTCTTATAAGATTTATATATGCCAATGGGATACCTCTTTTTTTTAAAGTTCTCCAAAGAACCTTCCTCGGTACCCTATCATAAGCTTTTTTATAGATCAATAAATATCATATTAAGGTCTTTTTTTTTGCTCTAAAATGTTTCATAAGACGTCTCAAAAGGTGAATCGTCTCAACAATAAATCTGCCTAATATGAATCTAAATTGGTTCTCTGTTCTACTCGATACTTGTCTTAACCTACGTTCGATAATTCTTATTCATAATTTCATAGTATGACTCATTAACTTAATATCCCGATAAATCGCTCTGAATGTCTCCCTTGTTCTTGTATATGGGTATAAGTGTACTCACTTTCCATTCCTCGAGTATCTTTTGGTTTCTCTATATTTCATTAAATAGTCTTGTGAGCCAAGTAATTCCTCTTTCTCCTAGGATTTTCCAAACTTCTATAGGAATATTGTTTGGTCCTACCAATTTACCACCCTTCATATATGTTTAAGAGCCTCTTTAACTTCATTTCTTTGAATATGTTTGTAGAAATTAAGGTTTATATACTTTTCTAATTTGGCTAACTTCGTTAAAAACCTTATAAAAATATATTTTTCATCTATTTTTTATATCATAATTTGCTACTAGAATTTTTTCAAGGATCCTTGTCTTTGATGCATCTAAGCCTTACTTATCCTAAAAATATCTCTTTTACCCTCTTTTGAGTTGAGTTTTTTTATGTAAATTCTCTCAAATTTTAGCTTTTGTTTCACTTACAACCTTTTCTGCTTTTTTTTTTGCTTTATTATAAGCCTCTGTTTTCTTCGCATAATGTAATTTGTAACATGCCCACTTTGCCTTGATTTTATTTAGTGGGACTGCAATGTAGTGGGACTAACTTCTTTACCCACACTCATCCGTGATCTAGGAACCTTATATACAATTGATTCACTACATTCAAGCTAAAATATAGTGACCCTTGCCTACTTTTCACTCTATTTGGGTTCCTGTGTCATCATGACAACGAATCAATATTGCATTGCATTTTGTTATACGACAACGAATCATAGTATGCATGGAACATGGTCTTCCTTGATATACCCTAACCGGTGGAATGAATCACAATTCTTTGCATTATGGGAGCAATATATTAACAACATCAAACATGGGTTGGGTGGAAAGGAAAATTGTTGTTAGTTACTGTGGAACATTTGGAAAAAGGAAGCGACAAATTTCTGAAGGCAAGAATACAGTAGCAGCAATCATTGCTAGACAAGCCATAAACAATACAGAGGAATACCAACTGGCCACTCTAGTGGAGGAATAACGACTGGTCACTCTAGTGGCTCTCTGCTACAGATATCTGGTCATTAGTTAGGGAAAGTGTTGCTGCTCCATAAGCGGACCTTGGCCCTATGTAATTAGCGTAAATTTCTTAACGAAAATTTTGACTTTGAGGGAAAAAAGACAAAGAAGATATTAATCAAAAGCATAAAACGAAAAAATAAAAGATGAAAAATATTCATATAAAGGGAGAGACGCTGCTTGCCGAAGATTTGTTGAGATAGAGAGAGAAGGAGAGATTGTGTAAGGTTAGGGTACGAGTTCGTTGATGATGTAATTAGGGTTAGTGTTTCTGGCAGCTGAGAATCACCAAAAATAGTTACTAGTAACCGTAGAAAATGTTTGTAATATTTTAAACATTTCCGGTGGTTCTTAACCACCAGCGTTAAGCATTAAGAATACCAACCGTTAGAAATAATAGTATGACCGTAAGCAGCAGAATTGTAAAAATTTATTGTTGCAGTTGTTTTTATATTTCGGAGGATCCAATCCTTAGAATAATTTCCCGATATATATTCCAGCAGTTCAAACGGCCGAAATTGTTCTATCAAAGTCAATTTTATACTAGTGCCTACATTCAAAAGTCTACGTCAAAAAATGCACGGCTTAACATACGAATTGGCGTGATGTCTTAGTGTGATGTGTGTCGCAAACCATGATTAATACAGACTGGATTGAGTGCAAAGCATACTTAGCCAATTAATAATTAAGAATAAGCAACCTTGTTTAAATTTAAACGGGTGATCTATCATCCATTTTCATATGTACTCTCTCTCTCTCTCTCTATATATATATATATATACATATACATATCACGCCAATTCGTATATGTAGGACTGCTCTCTTTATTGGAAAGCTGGCAGACCATGATTACGTACAGATTGGATTGGGGCAAAGCATACTTAGACAATTAATAATTAAGAACAAGCAACCTTGTTTGAATTTAAACTGGGGATCTATCATCCATCATCATATGTACTCTCTCTCTCTCTCTCTATATATATATATATGTATATACATATATATATGTACATACATATATATATATATATACATACATATATATACATATATACATATATATATATGTATATACATATATATATGTATATACATACATATATATATATGTATATACATATATATATATATATATATATATATGTATATACATATATATATATGTATGTATATATATAACACTCAAACACACACATATGCCTGAAAGCTGGCAGACCATGATTACGTACAGATTGGATTGGGGCAAAGCATACTTAGCCAATTAATAATTAAGAATAAGCAACCTTGTTTGAATTTAAACTGGGGATCTATCATCCATCATCATATGTACTCTCTCTCTATATATATACTTGATCGTCGCTTGTACCTGTTTGGCGTTTGGAATATGGATTTTCTAAGAATAACACTAAAACTTGAACATAGTCAAATTTTGAAACTTGTAAACCTTTTCTTTACTAGTGCTGTCTTATTCAAAGTTTAATCAGTCCATTTAATTTGATCGTGCACTTCTGCCCACATTTGAGTTTTATAAATGATATCATCAATGAAAAGAATATATGATTACGACACAATCGAAGCAACTTATATGATAAAATAAAACGTGCTTCATCATATTATGTGCAGGCCGACGTTCGATTCACACCGGCGCACCGACCTGGTTTAAAATTTGCCTGAACGCCCAGAACTTTAATCTCGTCATACGATGTTTTGTACACATATATACCATTTCTTCTGGATGATCACTAAACATTACGTACGTTGATCTGTTCCTGGTGAACAATCACCAAGCTGATATTGGAGATGACCATTTTCCGTTATCTTTGCATCCCCACCGTTCACTTCCAATAGCATGTCGGTGTAGAGGTCGGATGGTAGTATCGTAATGAAACTGTAATGAAGGTGGTCGACAAAAAATGCGGAGGTTTACACGACAAAAATTATTTTCATACGTAGAAAGAACATTTCACTTGATGAACAGACGAAGCTTGCTAAGCATTGGAATCTGCTAAATTAGATAACGATACATTAGAAACCGTTGAACATGGTTAATTGCCACTTCTTCAAGGAGAAAAACCTTGCGATACTTTCCGAACTATAGTCATGCATCAATATTCTAAGGATTTGTGCATTTTCAGCGGATAATCGATGTAGTTGCCTCTTATGTCAACGTTACATCTGCATGCCTGACAGATATGGTAGTATGGCGTTACTATTGGACGTCTTCAGTCGAGTTTTCCCCAGCCATACAATGCTAATTCTCCTGACTGTTTCTTCCGGGGAGTGTGTCAGGCTTTGATCTCCCCATGAGAAGCTGGCTTGTATATATGCATGGTACAACAGAACATACAAAGTTGCCAAAGATATACAGGACATAAAATAAGCAATTAAGTGCTATTGAGGATAAGTAGCCAATTTTACATGCTTCTACAGCCAACTATGCAAAGCATATCTCTTATCATAAACAATTACAATTGGACTTACTTGATTAACATGGCTTTGCAGCAAACTGTGCAAAGCATCTATGTATATTGGCGCATTAAAGGCACACAAAAGGGAAACAGAAGAGGAAGAATAAGATGAATCACCTCGTACAGAGGATGGCGGGGAATTTCTGGAAGGCAATGAGGGGGTGGAAAAAGAAGGGGTGAAGGAGAGGAATTGAAATTGGCGCGTGTTGTTGGGCGGGGTAGGGCTGTCCATCAATGATGAATTCATGTACAGCGAAACCACCATTTGAACCGCCAGTTCCGGTTCCTATGGGGTGGTGCCTGGTTCAATTATGGTTTTGGGTCCGGTTAAGCGGCTCAATTCTGGATCCAGTTTGGCCCAAAGATGCCAGGCCAGTTCAAAACCAGCCATGTCTAAGTAAACTGTTGATAACTAACAATAAAATAAGGGGATAATAATCTTTCATGACTCTGAACCACATCTCTAGAGGGAAGGATACTTTCTCCATCGACTTAGAGGGACAAGAAATGAATAGGTGGCTACAAAACCATGCTTCATTTTCATGCTTAATATCAGTATGCTTCAGCGTTTCTTGATTTTAGGACCCCCCCCCCTCCGTTGGTCTATTACAAAATATCATTTTTTTCTTTGGTGGATATTTATGGTAAATTTCATGCATAGTTAGCTTTAAAACCAAGTTTACTTACTCCTTTTCCGGCCTGATGTTTATCTTATATCATATATTCTCTCACAAATGCATATCTGTACCCAGGTAAGATGTGCATTGTATTTCTTGTTTAACGATAATGCATTGTAAAGGGGATATGTGAAAATCATCAGGTGTGTGCAATGGATAAGTAGAGAAGTTCTTGATTAACAAGGCTTTAATGCTAACTATGCATCGTACCTACGGCATTATATATAATTACGTTGGGAACATGGCGTACTACAAGTAATCTCAATTCTTCTCAAGAAATACAATCTATATCAACAAGAAGAACGCATGGTCTTCTTCTTGCACATTGTTTCCCTACACAAAATCTCCAAAAGGGAAATTCCGTCCAATCATTGAATCCCAGAGCTATCCCACCCAACAAAACAAAGTGCTTCGCTTCGGCCGGTCATCGCCATCCACAGTTCTCAACCACCCTGCCCTGCCCAAGGAGATCTGTCTCTTTTTTCCTCTTCTTGTTTTTTTACTTCGTTTCTTTCATATATATATATATATATATATATATATATATATATATATATATATATATATATATATATATATATATGTTAGTGCGTCGTCTTGCGTGTTCTCAATCATCCTGCTCTGCCCGAGGAGTCTACAAAGAAGTTTTGAAGCTTGTTCGCATCGCCCTCTTTCCCCACCAGATAACCTTGTCAAAGTTCACAACGACATATAACTTAAAAACTTTTCAAACTCTGCATGGATGGCGAGTTCTCTTTTCTTTCTGAAAATTAATATCCGTATAGTTTCTATTGATAGAGAAGTTGCTTAGAAAACAAATAATGCATTAAGAACGATGGATTACATATATGGGTGGGAAAACGAGATATAATATAAGCAACAACAGCAGATACGACGATAAGTATCGATGCACATGATTAGCATGCTTTGTTTACAGATAAATACACATTGTGCGTAGGTAAACATGGGGCACTACATGCAACGTCAAATTCTTGTAGCTTAAGAAATCAAATGTCTATAAATTAAGCACTTTTTGTTGTTGGCTACTTCGGTATAAATTAAGCACATTTTGTTGTTCTATCGAGTCAAACAAACCCCAGTCAGCGGAGCAGCGGCTTCTTCTGCAGCTCTCAATTGTTTTCCGAAGCAACCATCCCTTGAACCATCTTAAAGTAAAAATGTTTCTTGGTCTTCATACAATTGCATCAATTGTAAAAGAAAAGTTTGCAAAAAAAAAATAGTTGTTTTAATGCTTTGCGCATCCTAAGAGTCGGAAAAAAAGGCATATGGAGAACTATTTGAATGACTTTTGTTGTGTGAGTTAAAAGAACTCATTTGAGTAATACTCATTTGAGTAATCTTTTTGGCATGATGGAGTGCGTCTGTATTGTCATCAGGAATCCAGAATCGAAGGTCTTAGTTCAATAGAAACTAAAGGAATTGCACTATAAACCAGATAGTATTCTGAAACAAATGATTGCTTTTAAGAGCAACAATGCTCTGAATTTTCTTAAAAGAAATGTAATGAATCTAACGGAATGTCTTACTGTCTTATGGTGCTATGTTAGACGATATCCTTCGAGATTGCATCATTGTGATACTTCAGAGCCAAATGTGATTATTATGGACCATGAACATACACAGGTACACAAACTGCATAAAACCTTCATGATACATCAAGCACAGATTCAAGAAATGAATTGGCCCTCTGTAGTGTTTTGTCAGGGCCCTGAATTAGGCTCACGCTCTCCAGATCCTCTACTTGTTTGTGCAACTCCTTGACGGACTCCAATATCAACCTTCGTTCTCTAAGTACGTTTTTACAGGTCAATAATTTTTTACATAGGAAACCTATCAACCCTAGTGCCAAGCTATAATCCTTCCTCCTACTTAGCAGTACAGTCAAAGCCGAAACAATTACAAGGATAAATGCCTCCAAAATCTTTGTATCCCCTTTAGTTAAGAGAACAACCAACAAAGATATGAGCTTCTTAAATGCACAGAAACTATCCGAATCAGTAATTTCCACCTCTTCTAAAAAATCCTCATCTGCCATTTTATGAAGTCCACTCAGTTCAACCTTAGCAAGAACTTCAAGCCATACCTGAAAATCCTTGGAATCGCCGGTGGGCTTCCACAAGAACCCTCCAGTCTGCGCTTCATCCAATTCATAAGATTCTGAGACCAACGCCAAGACAATATCCGGTAGCTATTGTTTGCTTGAACTGACCAGCTGTCTGGCATAGCTTGAGCCAAGATTCAATTCAGTTGTCGCAATAAGATCTAACAGTGCACTGGCAACAGATGATGCCTTCGGTAAAACCAAATTGTCAGAGTTCGACAGCAGCAGATTGAGCAGCTTGGCAGCATATGTGAAAAAGGACCGGATATAGACGAAGGTCTCCTCCCAGTGATCATTTTTAAGCAGATTCTTCTGGTGTGCATGCCTCTGGAGGCAGGAAGTTAAGTAATGTATAAAGGCTGACACAAACTCTAAACACTTAGCCTGGACATTGGAGAGAAAATTTAAAGCAGTTGCATCCAGAATGAACTTGAGAACTGTAGTGGCCAATTTGGCAATATTTAACAAGGCTTCATCTTCGGAGAGCACTGTATCTGCACTAATACCTGAAAGGTGAACAAGATATGAACTACTTTGCATGTATAAATATACATTAATGGCACTTCCACGCATCTTGTATGACTCCTACACGGCTGTTAATCGGTTTTTATCCACCATGAAGGACACAAACACGATGGATGGAAACAACGTTAAACAAAATGGAGTAAATCGATAACAGCAAAAACCTTAGATACAATGTTACAATTAAGAGTCTATATCATGTCCGCATGAGGGCAATGGTCTCTACAACTAAAAGGTGGTGTTAGGTAGGGTGCTTCTTAGGTGAAGCATATAGTTGTCATCGGCAAGACTAAAGACATGAATCAATTATTTACATTTGCCTGTTGGTTAAATAAACTGGATTTACATTCATAAAACTTCTTAACTTCTTTAGCTTATAAAATCCGATCTATAGAAAAATGAAGTAGTTGATCCGGTCCTTGGGGATTCCAAATACAGCAGAAGGTTAAATTTGCAAGAAGGCACTTTATATTTCGTTCTTTTCTAGAACGCACAGCACTCAGGTGCAAACTATTATTTACATTACGTAAACCAGAAAACTAATATAAGGTTTTATCTTCAGCCAAATTTGACAAATCAGCCAGTGGTTCCCTTCTATTGACTTTGCTTGACTATTTCCCTTTTCTTTTCTTCTTTCCACTATGAGTAGAATGTGAATAGGCAGGACCAAGATAGTGCACAAATAATTTCTCAAAGCCACCAAGTAAGTGACCTAGTAGAAGGTCAATTCCTGTTTCCTAGTAAATATGAATTCAAATTAGATCAAACGTTGCAATAAGAAATAGCATAGCTACCAGGTAAATGCAGAATTTTAGTCCTATAATGCATAAGGGGAAATGCAGAAACAAGTGCATTTGCAAGAGCACATACAGGCACTTTTTCAAGCAGGCACTTAGAGGTGCAAAATACAAATACATTGCAGCCACCATCATTCATATTGACAGAGTCCGCTGTACAATTATTTTGACAAATCACCGCACAGCTAGAACTCGTTTTGACTGTAAAGCAGTCACTCTGACAGTTCACTTGATATTTAAGGTCAAGAATTATCATATATAACCATATGATACAGTACCATACACGCTCATATAGTATGACAAGATGCAATACAGGCTAGTAATTTAGTAAATCAACCACACAATTAGTGGAAAAGATATATCATATTGTATTGTCCTGTGAGATGCCATTTTTACATATGATGAACGTGGTTCTATAAGTTGGTCGAGAAAGAGAGAGGGGGTTAATGTAGTAGATACTATTTTTATTGATAACATTGAGGGGAAATGCAACACTTTTTTGACATTCATGCTTTAGTTAAGCCTTATATATATATATATATATATATATATATATATATATATATATATATATATATATATATATATATATATATATATATATGAATAAGGCCAAATTGAAAATACAAGTAAATCTTGATTGCAAGCGATCACTTCTAAGAAAGGTTTGAAAGATAACTCATGCATGTTGAATTTGACAAATGTATCAGGATTTGTATGTTGTATATGTTTTTAATCCCTCTATTAGATTTTCTCCCAACATTATAGAGGATGATGAAATTAAGGGATATTGAATGCAATTAACCTTGTATACGATTCATCTACTAGGTATAACATTCATTTAGAGCTATATAAGTATATAGATAGTGTTGGTAATTTTGGAAGGTCAATTGTAATACAACTCCACTCCCATATGCGACTAGGTATGATTTTGTTTTTTGATAAATTATTATTACTTTTTTATTCTTTTGACTTGTATTTCTTCTTAAGACGTAATCCTTTTATTTACTATGTTTTATTTTGCATTAAAAGCTTTTGACCGTTAAACTTTTGATCTAACGGTCAAAAGTTTACTGATCACAGATAGGGATAAGATGTGACAGTTTCATATTAGATGGGACGGTTGAAGATAAAGCACTGTGTCGTTTGGATTGGATCGATGATCGATGATCTATATGCGCAACTATAAATAGGTGATTAGGGGTCCTCACTAAACATACAATTTCTCTCGCTCTCTCTCTCTTTCCATCTGCTGGTCCTCTCTCTACCCGTGGTGTTGTTGCGGTCTCTATACTCATGGATAATCTCTCTTTATACTCCAATCATAGGAGACTGAGGTGTCTTCGAGGTCCATTAAAAACCAAGTACGGTTTTTCGAGTTGTGTGCATTTTATCCTACGAGGAAGACAGAGGTATCTGTATGTACTCATAGCAAGGCGCTGGTTTCTCTAAGACAAGTTCACAAGGGCGACTCGCAGAGATAAGTTTATAATTCTACTTCTGCTTTTGTTTTCCGTACGGCTTGATTAGGGCTTATTTTTGATGTGAGGGTGTTGTTTATCATTGAGGTGTGTTTACATTTGTTACATATTATGTATGTCTACGGTTTTTCCCAAGGAGAAAGGATCGATGTTAGTGCGTCGTCTTGCTGGGCAGGATAGGTCTGATCATCCATGATGAGCTTAAAAAGTTGACAACAACCAACAAAGTTCATGCATGTTAACGAGGAGTCTACCAAGAAGTTTTGAAGCTTGTTCGCATCGCCCTCTTTCCCCAACAGGTAACCTTGACAAAGTTCACAACGACATATAGCTTAAAAACTTTTCACCCTCTGCATGGATGGCCAGTTCTCTTTTCTTTCTGAAAATTAATATTCGTATAGTTTCTATTGATAGAGAAGTTGCTTAGAAAACAAATAATGCATTAAGAACGATGGATTACATATATGGGTAGGAAAACGAGATATAATATAAGCAACAACAGCACATACGATGATAAGTATCGATGCACATGATTAACATGGTTTGATTACAGATAAATACACATTGTGCGTAGGTAAACATGGGGCACTACATGCAACGTCAAATTAAGAAATCAAATGTTTGTAAATTAAGAACTTCACGCTATTGCATCGTCTTTCTTATTGCAAATCGATTTCAGATCCAAGAAAGCATGGATGTAAAGATTTTCATCATTGTAGCCCTGTCCCAACCGACCCAACAAGCAAATGCATGCACCGACGTCAATCCTTCTCCTTCCTCTCCATTTCGGTCGAGCCATCGTCGTCCAGGAAAAGAAAGGAGGAGGAATTGAAGTTGGTGCGTTTTATTGGGCAGGAGAGGGCTGGCCATCAATCATGAGCCATGCTTATGTCTGGAGGAAAACATGCTGGTTCATACTTCTTAATACTAGCAATTCTTTTGTTGTTTTTATGGTTAGTATTTTCGGTGGTTTAGAATCATAGAAAATAGTTATTAGTAACTGCCGGAAATATTTATAACATTTCAAACATTCACGATACTTTGTCCAATAGTGGGAGGTAAGAGAATCACCCACTACGAAATTTGTACAAGATTTATTTTGGTTGTTTTTAAAATATTTCATAAGGTCCAATTCTCCAAATTAATCACAAAAAGTCAATTTTATATTAGTACCTACTTTCAAAAGTATATGTTAAAAAATACACGGTTTAACAAGTGACGCGTCTGCGATTTTAGTTAAGGCAACTCCTAACATCCTTTTCAGTAGAGCTCACGGTGCATGCACCGACTAATTCTCAAAATAAGATTAGCTACGCGTATGATGAATGAAACTTAGTGCTCAAATTGAGAGAAATGTAAATAGCCTTATTTATTTAGTTCCTTTTATAGAAGTTCCAAAGTAAGTTTAAAATATTTAATGGTCCCAGAAACAAGTCAACGAGCTATTCAATTTGTAATTAAAGTTTGACTAGTGAACCTTTTAGAGGAAGGTGACAAGTTTGACATATAGCATTGAGAAGTCTCCCAGCTTTCCAATAAAGATAGCAGTCCTACTTATACATACGAATTGGCGTATATCTAAAGTGTGATGTGTGGCGCAAACCATGATTAAGTACAGATTGGATTGGGTGCAAAGCATACTTAGCCAATTAATAATTAAGATTAAGCAACCTTGTTTGAATTTAAACGGGTGATCTAACATCCATCATCATATGTACGTCAAGCCCGAATAAAAGAGGGCCGTATGAAACAGTTTGTAGGGCTGCTAAACGAATGAAAAGTCTTCCGCAGTTCGGCTTCATTAATTTGGCAGCTCAGTCTTAGCTTGTTCATGTTGATTTTCTTAAACCATATGAGTTAAACATGAACATGATATGTTGGGTTATAAGTACTTAGCCGGGCTCCTTCATATAGAAAAAGAGCCGATCAAAGAGCAAGGGTTTGTTCGGTCTCGGTGGATCTTGTGGATGCAATCTTTCCAGGTCGCGAAAATTATAAGTACCAAATTATGTGGTTGGCCGGAATAAGGATGAATCCCTTGCGGGAAATCCGTGTATTGCACCCAGCCTTTTCCGAAACCCACCTAGTTTATTAAAAATATTTGATTCCAGGTGAAGCTTATGCAAAGGAAACGATCCACAATGTGCCAATTGATACAGATCAATTCCCAAGATGCATATTACTGAAGTATAACTAGCATGTTGTGGGAGAACTCTTCGAGTTTGCCAGACAAATCAAGTACTACTCGACTTTGGACCTACACCATGTCTTTAAATCAGTAAAAAAAAATACCCTATACGACGACGCCCCATCAATCGTATTGATGTTCCAATGAAAAAGCAACTTAAGAGCACCCAGGCAAGATGTCCAAAATAAAAATGTAAACCAAAATGATTGTGAGAATCGAAAAGAACTCTAGGGAATATGATACAACTTAGACGAATTGAGCTTCATGGTGAAGTTGAAGTAGTTAAGAGCCTGAATCCACTGGTCCTGTTCTTTGAGCCGATGGATGGCTATGGTGTTTGGAATGAGATCGTGTCCACATGCATGAGTTCCAGGGAAGTCATAGAAGCGAGGCTTCATGTTATACCTATTCCTGGCGACCTTTCCATCCTTCAACCACGCTCCCGTGAGCAAGTCTTCCGGGCCAGTTTGGTGGCTCTTGGCGTAGCTCGAGTTCCGAATGTGCTCGGCTAAGTCCCACGAAAGGATGTAGCCCATGCCAGACATATAGTGATCCGGTGTAGTTTCCATGTTCTTGCAAGGAGTCACGAATCCGTAGTACATGTCTTCCCTGGCCAGATCCCTCAAGGACTCCTCTAGTCCTCCCAGCAGGATGAAAGTGTCGTCGTCCGCCTTCATGATGTAGTCGTAAGGCGCCGGCCGGCTTCCCGGTGGGGAGTCAAAAATATCATTCATGCTAGAAAAATAAGTGTAGGTCTTACCGCCGTCCATGTTCTCCTTGCAATTAAGTATGATAATATCGTTGTATCGCATGATCTCCAGTGCAATTATCACCTCTTGCTCCTCCGTGGTAAGGTTGCAGAAGACAAACTTGACGTCTATTTGGGAAATCTTAGGAGTCTGCACGCTGTAGATCCATCGGAGAAGGTTCCGATGCCGGTACTTATCGGGGAGAGAGAGAATTCCGATCAGCAGACGGAAGGCTGGAATCGTCGACGATGCTGCCTCGTGCTGTCTTTGCTTGGAGGCTGTGGTAGTCTTGGTGGCGAGGGAGAGGGCCGATGAGGTAAGGGAGATTTCTTCGGTGGATGCAGCACTTGCATGTTTTCCTGCTTTCGTGATGCTGAAAAATTCCACCTGGTTTACGAAAATAAAGCCGAAGAAGAAGAAGCAGCAGCTGATAGTTATAGCTACAGAAATGCTGTAGGTTCGTCCGAAACGAGACCCCATTTCGATTGACGTCAAGCTCTTGCAATTTCACGGCTGAAAACACAAACACACAGACAGTCTTCCACCTTCTAGTCCATTACAACCCTAGCGAAGTTGGGACATATTTGATATGAACGTTTGTGGCATGAATGACATCGTAATGACCGCAAACTTGATTGGTGCGAACCTGTCAATGCAGATTGTTGTGTCATTAGTGTTGACCACTTCTGTATTAACTCTAGGTTTATAAGTCTTGTATTTCGAATGCCCAAAAACTATATTCCATACTATTTATAACATTTTCTTATGTATTGATTGTAGAGAAATGTGAATGAGTTCTCCGTCCTTATAAATCCAAAAGCCAAGACAGGAACTGCAAAACCTTATCAAATCCTCTCTAAAAAACCAAACTAATTGATGGGAAGTGTTGTAGGTACTCTCTAACAAATTCAACAAAGAGCTAGCCACTGCTCTCCTCATTAGGGTGTCAACTCAAAAAAGAGGTCAAGGCCAATGGTTGAATAATCTGGTAGGGTTCTGCTTACACATCTTTGCCAATAGGAAAGATAAAAACTTCCCACCTACTTCATCTTACTAAGATAAAGTCTCTCAAGTGGTTTGCACAAATGCTACTTTGAGATGCTCAGGTTGTGTTAGACTGTGGTGTATGAGCTTTCACAAGTACCTTGACATAGAGTTTTTTTAACCTTCTTGTAAAGATGGAGTCAACTTGCTTTATGATGTAATTTTTATTGTTTTAATTTCTTGTTGCTAAAAATAGAAAATGAATAAATTTTGGTGGTCTTGTTTAATATTAGGTCTTATTTGAATTCATTGATTGCATAGATCGTAAATCTGTTTAGGTCCCTGATTTCTTCTTTTATTTGAATTCAAAAAGCAACTTGATTTCTTTTCAGTATTTCTTATTGTAGAGAAAATAACCACTTAATCTTTTCGAGTGTAACACCTTATATATATGTATATCAGTTTTCCCTTATTTAATTAATACCAAATAATCAAAATATGGTGGCGAACCGTCGGCCCGGCTGTCGAAGATATCATCCGCCAGGCTTGAGAAGTGACTGTACGTCTTGCGTCATTCATGTTCTCAGAGCAATTCAGTATGATAATATCATAGCAGCACACGATGTCCAGAGCCACCAACACCTTCTGATCTTCCTTCGCATGGTTGCACAAGGCAAACTTGACGTCGCTGTGAGAGGACTTTGGCGTTCGCACACCGTAGATTAGGCGGAGCACGCTGCGGCGCTCGGCTGGTATAGTTTGTAGGACTGGTAAACGAATGAAAGGTCTTCCGCAGTTCGGCTTCATTAATTTGGCAGCTCAGTGTTAGCTTGTTCATGTTGATTTTTTTAAACTATATGAATTAAACATGAACATGATATGTTGGGTTGAGCTCAGCCCGAGCTCTTTCATGATCGGTTGGTTAAATTAACCATTTGATCTGAACATGAATATCATGTGTTCCGAGTGGTTTGGCTCGTGAAAGTTCAGTGAATGACATTTTTCTGAAGGTTCATTTATTTAGGATTCATACACCGTGGAGCAGGCTGCGGCTCTCGTAAAAGTCACGGAAGCTAAGGATTCCGATTAGAAGCCAAAAAGCAGGAGCTGCCGGTCCCGCTGGAGGTTGCGAAGGGAAGTCAGTGGTTGTGGTGTTTTGGTTGGTCAAGGTGTTGTAGGCTGAGGGACTTGAGATCATGAGCGGCTGGCGATGAACCTCCTTCATGGAGAGGAAGGACCGACGAGGAGGAGGACGACCTTCAGTGTGCTTCTCTCCGTACGTGTTGCACTTACCGCCATCTTTTGTGTGCTATGTGAATAATGTAAATAAGCGGAGAAGGAGAGGCATGGATGGGCAACTCATGCATATTTTAAACGTAAGGGAGGGCTTCACTATGGAACCCCTTATCTCCCTTACTTTATATGATATGTTTATTCCTTCTTCAATAAGGAATTGGAAGGTATCAAACCAAACAAGAAAAGGCCCGATCTTATCACTCTTGTTATTTACATACCATGCAATCTTTTTTGGTAAAGCATCACCACGAAATTGTGCAAATCTCATCAAAGCGCTGAAACTATAAGTCAACAGGTAAATCAAGTGAATTCCCTAGTTTATTTTAGCAGTAATACTCCCTCTTATTTGTGAACGCATCTTGCTTCAATACTCTATCACTCATGGCATCCATGATAAATATTTGGGTCTCCTATCTATTTTTTAGCGATCCAAAAAAGATATCTTTAGATTCATCAAAGAGAAGGTGGTGAAAGACTGCAACAATAAAAAAGAAATTTTTTATCTATAGCGGGTATAGAGATCTTGGTGAACGCAATTGGTACAACTATTTCACTTTATGAATGATGCACTTCAAACTATCAAACTAACTTATTGATGATGTCCAATGGATGTTAACTAGATATTGGTAGGACAGAAACAAGAAGAAAAGTGTCTTCGAATGGGTCAGTTGGAACCCCGTATGTGGAACTAAAAGATGGTGGACTAGGACTAAAAGACCTTAAAGCTATAAACCTCTCAATGATCATGAAACAAGCGTAGAAACAAGCGTAGAAATGTCTCGAGGGCATTCACTTTTCTACATGGTATATAAACAAAAATACTTTTCCCGATCATTTATGAAAGTTGACTTAGGAATCAACCCCTCTTTGGGTTGGCATAGTCTAATTGAAGGTCAAAAAGTAATTGAGTAAGGGTTATAATGGATTGTTTGTTTGGGTTGGTAAAGTCTAATTGAAGGTCAAAAAGTAATTGAGTAAGGGTTATAATGGATTGTTTGTGATGGCATATCTATTGATATATTTTGTGATCGGCTACATGGATTCTTTATTTCCACATAGCTTTATCATGTGCATGTTAGCAGTTAACTCACAATAAGGTATATCATTCTTTATTGTTTCTTTCCAAAACTTTTGTAGCCGTTCCCTACCTCTTTTAATACTTCCAAAATCTAGTTTTTCATACCTTCTAATATATTCTTTTTTTTATCTTCTTTCTATATGTCCAAACATCTTAAATGATATTCTCTCATTTTATGCTCTATTGGTATTACTCCTAATTTGTTTCTAACAACCTCATTTTGTATACGGTCTTTTCTTATATGACTGCTCATTTATCTCAACATCTTCATTTATGTCACAGACATCTTTTATACATGTTGATAATTAACTGCCCAACACTTAAAACCATAAAACATGATAGGTATAATTGTTGCTGTATAATATTTACCTTTTAACTTTAATGGTATCTTCTTATTGTAAAGAATAACTGATGCTCCTCTCTATTTTAATCAACCAGCATTAATTTTATATATAAGATCTCCATCAATTCTTCCATCACTCTAAAAAATTGACCCCAGTATTTAAAACTTTCCTTTTGGAGGATGCAATTTGTACCAATTTCAATTTCTATGTCCTATGAAGTAACCAAATGATCAAACTTACATTCTATATATTATGTCTTTGTTTTACTAAGTTGAAAGCCTTTACTTTCTATTGTTTCTCTACATAGTTCCAATTTTTTATTAACTTTTTCCTTATACTCCTCCACTAACACAATGTCATATGCAAATAACATATACCAAGGTACTTCATCTTGAATATGTTTTGTTAACTTATCAATCACCATTATAAATAAGTATAGACTTAAAGTTGATCCTTCATGTAACCCAATATTAACTTCAAAGAAGTCTATAATTCCTTCATTACTCCTTATACAAGTTTTTGCACCATCGTACATGTCTCTTATAAGGTTTATGTATGATAATGGAAAACCTCTTTTTTCCAAAGTTCTTCAAAGAACCTCCCTCGATACCCTATCGTAAACTTTTTAAAGATCAATAAATATTATGTAAAGGTCTTTCTTTTTTGCTCTAAAATATTTCATAAGACATCTGAAAAGGTGAATCTCTTCAATAGTAAATATGCCTAACATGAATCCAAATTGATTCTCTGTTGTACTCGATATTTATCTTAACCTATATTTGATAATTCTTTCTCATAATTTCATAGTATGACTCATTAATTTGAAACCCTGATAATTCGCATAATTCTAAATGTATCACTTGTTCTTATATATGGATATAAGTGTACTCGCTCCCTATTTCTCAGGCATCTTTTGGTTTCTCGATATTTCATTAAATAGTCTTGTGAGCCAAGTGATTCCTCTTTCTCCTAGGATTTTCCAAACTTCTATAGGAATATTGTTCGGTCCTGCTAATTTACCACCGTTCATATGTTTAAGAACCTCCTTGATTTCATTCTTTTGAATATGTCGGTAGAAATTGTGGTTTATATATTTTTATAATTTGGCTAATTATCCTAAGATAATACTAACATATTCATTTTCATTAAAAAAACTTATAAAAATAATTTTTTTATATATTTTTCTACAATCATTTGCTACTAAAATTTGATCATCCTCGTTTTTGATGCATCTAACAAAATTAAGATCCTTAGTTTTCTTATCTCTAGCACTATCTATCCTAAAAATATATCTTTCACCCTCTTTTGAGTTGAGTTTTTTATATAAATCCTTCCAAATTTTAGCTTTTGCTTTACTAACAGCCTTTTTTACTTCTTTCTTTGCTTTCTTATAAGTTTCTAAAGTTTCACTAGTTTTCTTAGCATAATGTAATTTGTAATATGCCCACTTTGCTTTGATTTTATTTTTCACTACTTCACTCCACCACCAAGATTCTTTTCATGCCAGTACACCTCCTTTAGATTCACGTAACACATATTTCACCACTTTTCTAATATATATAGCCATATTGTTCCACATATGATAAGGTTTACCAACATAATTCCAAGTATCTTCTTAAAGGACTTTCTGTTTAAATATACCTTCTTTCTCGCTTTTGAGGTTTCACCATTTAGTTTGAATAGCTCGATACACTCTTTTATTCTTTGTTCACTTTTTTACTTATAAATCTATAACTAAAAGTTGATGTTCGGTGGTTAAGTTTTCTCTTGGAATTACCTTGCAATCTTTATAATATACTCTATCTTTTTCCTACAAATAAAATAATCAATTTGTGTTTGTGATAAGTCACTCTTATAAGTAATTAAATGTTCATCTCGCTTTTTGAAGATTATATTGACTATAAAGAGATCAAATGCTATAACAAAATTAAAAATCTCGCTACCTTCCTCATTTATATCCCCAAAACCAAAGTTTCCATGAATACCTTGATATTTCTAATGCCTCTTTACCGACATATCCATTTAAGTCTCCTCCTAAACAAATCATCTCCCTTTGTGGAATTCTTTGAATCACCTAATCTAGCTCCTCCAAAAAAGTCATCTTTATACTAGATTTTAGTCCTACTTGGGGTGCATAAGTACAAACTATATTCAAAACCGTTGCTCCTAACACTAATTTCAACGTCATGATTCGTTCACCGTATCGTTGTATGTGTACTACACTATCCTTTAAATCTTTATTTATGATAATACCAACTCTGTTTCGAGCATTTTCCTTACCTGAGTACCATAATTTAAAACTTGTATCCTTAATTTTCTTTTTTTTCTCCAACCCACTTTGTCTCTTGTAAACATAGGATATGAATCTTTCTTCGAATGATAGTATCTACTACCTCCATTAACTTACCGAACAATGTTCCAATATTTCAAGAACAAATATGAATCTTATTATCTAGGACTAGCTTCCATACCCCCCAATTTCATATTGAAAATATGAAAACCCTCTTTATAATTTATTCACTACATTTGGGCGGCAATATAGGAGGATTAACTTCTTTACCCACACTCGTTGATGATGTGGACAATTGATTCACTACATCAAGGCGAAAATATAGTGCTTATTGCTTACTTTTCAATGCATTTGAGCTTCACAGCACGTCGCTAAAAGGGAATGCATCATCGTAATGCTCATAATATATGTAATCCATAGTATAAAAATCCAACAAAATTTTATGCTGGTTGTCAGAAGTCTAACGCAACTCTACTCCTTTATCCAGGCTTGAGACCGGTCATGCAAGGATGATCCCTTACGTGAGTGGAGTTAATATAGAATCTACATAAAAGGAAAATATTGATAGATACATATCCCGTGTGTGATCATGACAATGATATGTACTACATTGGATTGGTTGATCTACGTATACGAATACGAATTGGCGTGATGTCTAAAGTGTGTTTGAATTTAAACGGGTGATCTATCATCTGTCATCATTGTACTCTCTCTCTCTCTCTCTCTCTCTCTCTCTCTCTCTCTATATATATATATATATATATATATATATATATATATATATATATATATATATATATATATATATATATATATATATATAACGCCAATTCATATATATAGGACTTCTCTCTTTATTGGAAAGTTGGCATGATTAAGTACACATTGGATTGGTTGCAAAGCATACTTAGCCAATTAATAATTAAGAATAAGCAACCTTGTTTGAATTTAAACTGGTAACCTATCATCCATCATACACAGTTGATCCTTTGACTAAAGGTCTATCAGTAGCCTTAGTTGAGAAATTGAGATTAGGGATGGGACTGAAACCCACAATTTAGTCACAAAGATTGACAACACAACCTAAGTAGGTGGAGATCCTACAAAGTAGGTTCAATGTGGTAGTAACATGCTATTAGGTGAATAGGGTGACACATTGTATTATGTGATACTTTTAATATATGTGTATAGATTCCTGGTAAACCTAAAGTGTTATGACTGCAAGTTTAGTGAGAGATTATTCTTTGAATGGGATCAAGTCCTAGAATAGGATGCTAGCAGCACATCCTTGGAGATGCCTAGCTAGGTGATTGATACTATGTGGCCGCAATAGGAAAGTTGGGTTGTTCTCTAAAGTCAACCAAGATACAGGATATGGATGCATGGTCATTAATGCATCACATATATAGCTCATGCTATTGCCTTTTATTATATTGTTATCAATAGAGACTTTTATACCTAAGTTTCAGATTCAAGACGTATGTTCACCTAGTTCTTGTAAAGGTAATATTGAAAAACTTTGGTAATGGTTCAAACCTTACTGAAAGCATTACATGATAGTTGTATTAGAAGGCACCTTTACGCATAAGGACTTTATGGGGATTGTTGGATTTAATGTGTATTTAATATATATTGGTATCCCTAAATACTTAATTATATTTATGAAAGTCCTAAAGTGTAAAAAGTAATATATAAGGGATTTTTTAAAAGATAATCAAGAGAAGACAAAGTTTAGTACCATATTGATGGATGTGATAAACCCACTTATCCTTTTATATATTTAGTAGCTCATGAATCTTAGTTCAAAGAGCTTTGGAGGACATGTTCTACAACACACGTGTGCCACGCCGAGCTTGTGCTTGTACTTTGGGTTTGGGCTTTTAGTCTTAATCTATTTTTATGCATGAAATTTTTTTGATCTAACGGTCAAAAGTTTACCGATCAAAGATAAGGATAAGATGGGACAGTTTCATATTAGAAAGGACGATTATGGATAAAGCATTGTGTCGTTTGGATTGGATCGACGATCCATGATCTATATGCGTAGCTATAAATAGGTGATTAGGGGTCCTCCCTCAACATACAATTTCTCTCGCTTTCTTTCTCTTTCTGTCTGCTGGTCCTTTCTCTACCCGTGGTGTTGTTCCGGTCTCTATACCCGTAGATAATCTCTCTTTATACTCCAATCATAGGCGAATGAGGTGTCTTCGAGGTCGACTCAAAACCAAGTACGTGGTCTTCGAGTTGTGTGTACGTTTTATCTTGCAACTGTATGTACTCATAGCAAGGCGCTAGTTTCTCTAAGGCAAGTTTGGAAGAGCGACCCATAGAGATAAGTTTATGATTCTACTTCTGCTTTTGTTTTCCATACGACTTGAATGTTGCTTTTTTTTTTCTGCACGTGTTGTTTATTCTTGAGACGTGTTTACATTTGTTACATATTATGTTATTATGCATGTATGTCTATAGTTTTTTCTAACATATATATATATATATATATATATATATATATATATATATATATATATATATATATATATATATATATATTTGAAGTCTTAAACAAAAAGAGATGGATCACCTTGATCAGAGGATTGTGGGGAGCTTTAGGAGAAAGGATCTATGTTAGTGCGTCGCCTTGCTGGGCAGGATAGGTCTGGCCATCCATGATGAGCTTAAAAAGTTGACGACAACCAACAAAGTTCATGCATGTTGACGAGGAGTCTACCAAGAAGTTTTGAAGCTTGTTCGCATCGCCCTCTTTCCCCAACAGGTAACCTTGACAAAGTTCACAACGACATATAGCTTAAAAACTTTTCACTCTCTGCATGGATGTTCAGTTCTCTTTTCTTTCTTAAAATTAGTATTCGTATAGTTTCTATTGATAGAGAAGTTGCTTAGGAAACAATAATGCGTTAAGAACTATGGATTACATATATGGGTAGGAAAACGAGATATAATTTAAGCAACAACAGCACATACGATGATAAGTATCGATGCACATGATTAACATGGTTTGATTACAGATAAATACACATTGTGCGTAGGTAAACATGGGGCACTACATGCAACGTCAAATTAAGAAATCAAATGTCTATAAATTAAGCACTTCACGCTATTGCATTGTCTTTCTTATTTCAAATCAATTTCAGCTCCAAGAAAGCATGGCTGTAAAGAGTTTCATCATTGTAGCCCTGTCCCACACGACCCAACAAGCAAATACATGTGCCGACGTCAATCCTTCTCCTCCCTCTCTATTTTCTGTCGAGCCATCGTCGTCCAGATTTTCCTACCATGTCATATGTGACATGGTGAAAAAAAGGAGGAGAAAAGGAGGAGGAATTGAAGTTGGTGCGTTTTATTGGGCAGGAGAGGGCTGGCCATCAATCATGAGCCATGCTTATGTCTGGAGGAACACATGCTGGTTCATACTTCATAATACTTGCAATTCTTTAGGGTTAGTATTTTCGGTGGTTTAGAATCATAGAAAATAGTTATTAGTAACTGCCGGAAATATTTATAACATTTCAAACATTCGCGATACTTTGTCCAATAGTGGGAGGTAAGAGAATCACCCACTACGAAATTTGTACAAGATTTATTTTGGTTGTTTTAAAAATATTTCTTAAGGTCCAATTCTCGAAATTAATCACAAAAAGTCAATTTTATATTAGTACCTATTTCAAAAGTATACGTTAAAAAATACACGGTTTAACAAGTGAACTTAGTGCTCAAATTGTGAGAAATGTAAATAGCCTTATTTATTTAGTTCCTTTAGAAGTTCCAAAGTAAGTTTAAAATATTTAATGGTCCCAGAAACAAGACAACGAGCTATTCAATTTGTAATTAAAGTTTGACTGGTGAACCTTTTAGAGGAAGGTGACAAGTTTGACATATAGCATTGAGAAGTTTCCCAGCTTTCCAATAAAGATAAAAGTCCTACATATACGTACGAATTAGCGTGATATCTAAAGTGTGATGTGTGGCGCAAACCATGATTAAGTATAGATTGGATTGGGTGCAAAGCATAATTAGCCAATTAATAAAAAAATGTTTGATTCCAGGTGAAGCTTATGCAAAGGAAACGATCCACAATGTGCCACTTGATACAGATCAATCCCCAAGATGCATATTACCGAAGTATAACTAGCATGTTGTGGGAGAACTCTTCGAGTTTGCCAGACAAATCAAGTACTACTCGACTTTGGACCTACACCATGTCTTTAAATCACTAAAAAAAATACCCTATACGACGACGCCCCATCAATCGTATTGATGTTCCAATGAAAAAGCAACTTAAGAGCACCCAGGCAAGATGTCCAAAATAAAAATGTAAACCAAAATGATTGTGAGAATCGAAAAGAACTCTAGGGAATATGATACAACTTAGACGAATCGAGCTTCATGGTGAAGTTGAAGTAGTTAAGAGCCTGAATCCACTGGTCCTGTTCTTTGAGCCGATGGATGGCTATGGTGTTTGGAATGAGATCGTGTCCACATGCATGAGTTCCAGGGAAGTCATAGAAGCGAGGCTTCATGTTATACCTATTCCTGAAAACCTTTCCATCCTTCAACCACGCTCCCGTGAGCATGTCTTCCGGGCCTGTTTGGTGGCTCTTGGCGTAGCTCGAGTTCTGAATGTGCTCGGCTAAGTCCCACGAAAGGATGTAGCCCATGCCCCAGACATATAGTGATCCGGTGTAGTTTCCATGTTCTTGCAAGGAGTCACGAATCCGTAGTAAATGTCTTCCCTGGCTAGATCCCTCAAGGACTCCTCTAGTCCTCCCAGCAGGATGAAAGTGTCGTTGTCCGCCTTCATGATGTAGTCGTAAGGCGCCGGCCGGCTTCCCGGTGGGGAGTCAAAAATATCATTCATGCTAGAAAAATAAATTTTGGTGGTCTTGTTTAATATTAGGTCTTATTTGAATTCATTGATTGCATAGATCGTAAATCTGTTTAGGTCCCTCATTTCTTCTTTTATTTGAATTCAAAAAGCAACTTGATTTCTTTTCAGTATTTCTTGTTGTAGAGAAAATAACCACTTAATCTTTTCGAGTGTAACACCTTATATATATGTATATCAGTTTTCCCTTATTTAATTAATACCAAATAATCAAAATATGGTGGCGAACCGTCGGCCCGGCTGTCGAAGATATCATCCGCCAGGCTTGAGAAGTGGGTGTACGTCTTGCCGTCATTCATGTTCTCAGAGCAATTCAGTATGATAATATCATACAAGCACACGATTTCCAGAGCCATCAACACCTTCTGATCTTCCTTCTCATGGTTGCACAAGGCAAACTTGACGTCGATGTGAGAGGTCTTTGGCGTTCGCACACCGTAGATTAGGCGGAGCACGCTGCGGCGCTCGGCTGTTATAGTTTGTAGGGCTGGTAAACTAATGAAAAGTCTTCCGCAGTTCGGCTTCATTAATTTGGCAGCTCAGTCTTTGCTTGTTCATGTTGATTTTCTTAAACCATATGAGTTAAACATGAACATGATATGTTGGGTTGAGCTCAGCCCGAGCTCGTTCATGTTCGGTTGGTTAAATTAACCATTTGATCTGAACAGGAATATCATGTGTTCCGAGTGGTTTGGCGTGAAAGTTCAGTGAATGACATTTTTCTGATGGTTCATTTATTTAGGGTTCATACACCGTGGAGCAGGCTGCGGCTCTCGTAAAAGTCACGGAAGCTAAGGATTCCGATTAGAAGCCAAAAAGCAGGAGCTGCCGGTCCCGCAGGAGGTTGCGAAGGGAAGTCAGTGGTTGTGGTGTTTTGGTTGGTCAAGGTGTTGTAGGCTGAGGGACTTGAGATCATGAGCGGCTGTAGCTGAACCTCCTTCATGGAGAGGAAGGATCGACGAGGAGGAGGACGACCTTCAGTGTGCTTCTCTCCGTACGTGTTGCACTTACCGCCATCTTTTGTTTGCTATGTGAATAACGTAAATAAGCGGAGAAGGAGAGGCATGGATGGGCAACTCATGCATATTTTAAACGTAAGGTAGGGCTTCACTAAGGAACCCTTATCTCCCTTACTTTATATGATATGTTTTTTCCTTCTTGAATAATGAATTTGAAGGTATCAAACCAAACAAGAAAAGGCCCGATCTTATCACACTTGTTATTTACGTACCATGCAATCTTTTTTGGTAAAGCATCACAACGAAATTGTGCAAGCCTCATCAAAGCGCTGAAACTACAAGTCAACAGGTAAATCTAGTGAAATCCCTAGTTTATTTTAGCACCAATACTCCCTCTTATTGTGAACGCATCTTGCTTCAATACTCTCTATCACTCATTATGGCATCCATGATAAATATTTGGGTCTCCTATCTGTTTTTTAGCCATCCAAAAAAATATCTTTAGATTCATCAAAGAGAAAGTGGTGAAAGACTGCCACAATGAAAAAGAAATTTGTTATCTATGGCAGGTATAGAGATCTTGGTGAACCCAATAGGTACAACTATTTCACTTTATGAATGATGTACTTCAAACTATCAAACTAACTAATTGATGACATCCAATAAATGTTAACTAGCTATTGGCGGGACATAAACAAGAACAAAAGTGTCTTCGAATTGGTTGGATGGAACCTCCTATGTCGAACAAAAAGAGGGTACACTAGGACTAAAAAGACCTTAAAGCTATAAATCTCTCAATGATCATGAAAGAAGCATAGAGAGTCTCGAGGGCATTCACTTTTCTACAAGTTATATAAACAAAAATACTTTCCTCGATCATTTATGAAAGTTGACTTAGGAATCAACCCCTCTTTGGGTTGGCATAGTCTAATTGAAGGTCAAAAAGTAATTAAGGGTTATAATGGATTGTTGGTGATGGCATATCTATTGATATATTTCATGATCGATGGCTATCAGGAGAATACCCACACATCATCCAAGAAGATGCCGTACTAAATAGAAACCTACTTCTCGCTCATCAATTGAACAACTCAAATGGAACATGAAATGAAAATCGGATTCGGCCGCCTTTTATCTCTAAGGTAAATGATCGAGTGTTGCAAATAACTCCCAAAGAAGAACCTGTCATCACCTCATGGTATCGTTCTTCCAATGGTAAGTACTGCTCAATCTCGATATGATATGAGCTTCTATATTTTTCACCCTTCCATTCAAAAAAGTTATGGATTGATGTTTTCCAATAAGCAACTCTGGCAAACAATTTGGAAATACAAAACCCTGACCAAAGTCCACCATTTTATTTGGTGATTGATGCAACATGGCCTACTCGTAATGTTAGAAGCTACAACAACAAGAACAACTAAGCTTTTTCCCATACTAGATGGGGTAGGCTACATGGATTCTTTGTTTCCACATAGCCCTATCATGTCCCATGTTAGCAGTTAACTCACAATAAGGTAGATCATTCTTTATTTTTTATTTCCAACACTTTTGTAGTCGTTCTCTACCTCTTTTAATACTTCCAAAATCTAGTTTTTCATACCTTCTAATATATATATTTTTTATCTTCTTTCTATTTGTTTAAACCATCTTAAATGATATTCTCTCATTTTATCCTTTATTGGTGCCACTCTTAATTTGTTTCTAATAATCTCATTTTGTAAATGGTCTTTTCTTGTATGACCGTTCATTCATCTCAACATCTTCGTTTCTGTCACAGACATCTTTTGTATATGTTGATGATTAACTACCCAACACTTAGAATCATAAAATATGATAGGTCTAATTGTTGTCCTATAATATTTTTCTTCTAACTTTAATGGTATCTTCTTATCACAAAGAATACCTGAGGCTCCTCTCCAATTTAACCAACCAGCATTAATTCTATATGTAACATCTCCAACAATTCTTCCATCACTCTGAAAAATTGAACCTAGGTATTTAAAACTTACATTTTGGGGGATGCAATGTGTACCAATTTTAATTTCTATGTCCTCTGAAGTAACGGAATAATCAAACTTACATTCCATATATTTTGTCTTTGTTCTACTAAGTCGAAAGCCTTTACTTTCTAATGTTTCTCTCCATAGTTCCAATTTTCTATTAACTTGTTCCTTAGACTCTTCAACTAACACAATGTCATATGCAAATAACATATACCAAGGTACTTCATCTTGAATATGTTTTGTTAACTCATCGATCACCATTATAAATAAGTATGGGCTTAAAGTTGATCCTTAATGTAATCCAATATTAACTTCAAAGAAGTTTGTCATTCCTTCATGAGTCCTCATACATATTTTTTAACCATCGTATATGTCTCTTATAAGATTTATATATGTCAATAGGATACCTCTTTTTTCCAAGGTTTACCAAAGAACCTTCCTCGATACACTATCATAAGCTTTTTATATATCAATAAATATCATATTAAGGTCTTTCTTTTTTCTTCTAAAATGTTCCATAAGATGTCTCAATAGGTGAATCGCTTCAACAATAAATCTGTCTAATATGAATCCAAATTAATTATTTGTTCTACTCGATACATGTCTTAACCTACGTTTGATAATTCTTTTCCATAATTCCATAATATGACTCATTAACTTGATACCCCAATAATTCACACAATACTGAATGCCTCCCTTGTTATAAGTGTACTTGCTCTCCATTCCTCGAGTATCTTTTGGTTTCTCTATATTTCATTAAATAGTCTTGTGAGCCAAGTGATTCCTCTTTCTCCTAGGATCTTCCAAACTTCTATAGGAATATTGTTTGGTCCTACCAATTTACCACCCTTCATATGTTTAAGAGCCTCTTTGACTTCATTCTTTTGAATACATCGGTAAAAATTAAGGTTTATATACTTTTCTAATTTGGCTAACTTCGTTAAAAAGCTTATAAAAATATATTTTCATCTATTTTTTATATCATCATTTGCTACTATATTTTTTTTGAGGCTCCTTGTCTTTGATGCATCTAATAAAATTAAGATCCTTAGTTTTCTTCTGTCTAGACTTACCTATCCTAAAAATATCTCTTTTACCCTCTTTTGAGTTAAGCTTTTTATATAAATCCTTTCAAATTTTAGTTGTTGCTTCACTCACAACCTTTTCTGCTTATTTTTTTGCTTTCTTATAAGCCTTTGTTCTCTTAGCATAATGTAATTTGTAATATGCCCATCGCCTTGATTTTATTTTACACTACTTCACTCCCCCACCATGCTTCTTTTTGTACCGGTACACCTCCCTTAGATTCACCTAACACATCTTTCACCACTTTTCTAATATGTATAGTCATATTGTTCCACATATCACAAGGTGTACAATATAATTCCAAGCATCTTCTTGAAGGACTTTCTGTTTAAATATACCTTCTTTCTCGCTTTTAAGGTTCCAACATTTAGTCTGAATAGCTCGACGTACTCTTTTCTTCTTTATCCACTTTTTTACCTATAAATCCATATCTAAAAGTTGATGTTAAGTGGTTAAGATTTCTCTTATAAATAAAATAAAATAAAATAATCAATTTGTGTTTGTGATAAGCCACTCTTATAAGTAATTAAATGTTCATCTCGTTTTTTGAAGATTGTATTGACTATAAAGATATCAAATGCCATAACAAAATTTAAAATCTCCCTACCTTCCTCATTTATATCCCCAAAACCAAAGTTTCTACGAATACCTTGATATCCTAATACCTCTTTACCGACAAGTTCATTTAAGTCTCCTCCTAAACAAATCATCTCCCTTGGTGGAATTCTTTGAATCACCTAATCTCACTCCTCTCAAAAAGTTGTCTTTATACTAGCTTTTAGTCTTACTTGAGGTGCGTAAGTACAAACTATATTCAAAACCTCTGCTCGTAACACTGATTTCAATGTCATGATTCGGTCACCATATGTTGTATGTCTACTACACTATCCTTTGAATCTCTATTTATGATAATACCAACTCCGTTTCGAGTATTTTTCTTACTTGAGTACCATAATTTAAAACTTGTATCATCAATTTCTTTTCTTTTTTCTCCAACTCACTTTGTCTCTTGTAAACATAGGATATGAATCTTTTTTCGAATCATAGTATCTACTACCTCCATTAGCTTACCGGACAATGTTCCGATATTTCATGAACCAATACGAATCTTATTATCTAGGACTAACTTCCTTACCTCCCACATCTATCTATATTAAAAATGCATATACCCTCTCTGTAATTTATTCACTACATTCGGGCGGCAATATAGTAGGACAAACTTCTTTATCCACACCCATCCATAATGTCGGAATCCTATCAGTAATTTATTCACTACATTCGGGTGAAAATATAGTGGCCCTTGCCTACTTTTCACTGCATTTGGGTTCATGTGTCATCATGACACCGAATCAATATTGCATTGCATTTTCTTATACGACAACCAACCATAGCATGCATGGAACATGGTCTTCCTTGATATACCCTAACCCGTGGAATGAATCACAATTCTTTGCATGATGGGAGCAATATATTAACAACATCAAACATGGGTTGGGTGGCAAGGAAAATTGTTGTTAGTTAGTGTGGAACATTTGTAAAAAAGAAGCGACAAAATTTTGAAGGCAAGAATACAGTAGCAGCAGACATTGCTAGACAAGCCATAGACAATACAGAGGAATACCAACTGGCCAATCTAGTGGAGGAATAACGACTGGTCACTCTAGTGGCTCTCTGCTACAGATATCTAGTCATTAGTTAGGGAAAGTGTTGCTGCTCCATAAGCGGACCTTGGCCGTTTGTAATTAGCGTAAATTTCTTAACGAAATTTTTGACTTTGAGGGAAAAAAAGACAAAGAAGATATTAATCAAAAGCATAAAACGAAAAAATAAAAGATGAAAAATATTCATATAAAGGGAGAGACGCTGCTTGCCGAAGATTTGTTGAGATAGAGAGAGAAGGAGAGATTGTGTAAGGTTAGGGTACGAGTTCGTTGGTGATGTAATTAGGGTTAATATTTCTGGCAGCTGAGAATCACCAAAAAATAGTTATTAGTAACCGTAGAAAATGTTTGTAATATTTTAAACATTTCCGATGGTTCTTAACCACCAGCGTTAAGCATTAAGAATACCAACCGTTAGAAATAATAGTATGACCGTAAGCAGCAGAATTGTAAAAATTTATTGTCGCAGTTGTTTTTATATTTCGGAGGATCCAATCCTTAGAATAATTTCCCGATATATATTCCAGCAGTTCAAACGGCCGAAATTGTTCTATCAAAGTCAATTTTATACTAGTGCCTACATTCAAAAGTCTACGTTAAAAAATGCACGGTTTAACGAGTTTGACATATAGCATTGAGAGGTCTGCAGCTTTCCAATAAAGAGAGCAGTACAACATATACATACGAATTGGCGTGATGTCTAAAGTGTGATGTGTGGCGCAAACCATGATTAAGTACAGACTGGATTGAGTGCAAAGCATACTTAGCCAATTAATAATTAAGAATAAGCAACCTTGTTTAAATTTAAACGGGCGATCTATCATCCATCATCATATGTACTCTCTCTCTCTCTCTCTCTCTCTCTCTCTCTCTCTCTCTCTCTCTCTCTCTCTCTCTCTCTATATATATATATATATATATATATATATATATATATATATATATATATATATATATATATATATATATATATATATATATATATATATATATATATATATATATATATCATGCCAATTCGTATATGTACAGACCATGATTAAGTACAGATTGGATTGGGGCAAAGCATACTTAGCCAATTAATAATTAAGAACAAGCAACCTTGTTTGAATTTAAACAGGGGATCTATCCTCCATCATCATATGTACTCTCTCTCTCTCTCTCTCTCTATATATATATATATATATATATGTATATGTATATATATGTATGTATATATATGTGTGTAAACACCCAAAATTTTAAAATCTTTTCAAAAAACCCCAAATTTTAAAGTTTTTGGGAAATACATTAAAAGTTTTAAATTTAAGTTAAAAAAACCATGAGTTTCAAAGCAGGCAAAGATCAAATCCGAGCTCCGATCCCCAGAAAGAAGATAAAGTTGAAAGCATCAATCAAGATCAAGCTCAATCATATTCGAATCTCATCAAGACCAAATCCAATTCCATGGAAGAGAATCAAGCTTGCCAAAGACCCAATCAAGCTCATCAATTCAACAGCAAGCTAGAGTTGGACTTGAGGTCATGATCATCAAGAAATCAAGCCGTATGAACTCAACATCAAAGTGGAATGAAATTAAATCAAGAATTGAGCTGAAGATCAAGACATGCCCAAGATCATGTTGCAGCCAAACCTCTCAAAATAAAATGAAGTTTGATCCAAGATGAGGATAAGAAGAACATATCAAATTCAAATGGGAGCAGTAAAGTTAAAGAAAAAGAACCTAGCTATGAGACACATGGCTAGTACAAAATATCAAGTTAAAGCATCACCAACTGCGCCATGTTCAATTCGACTGCACCTAGTCCCAGCCCACATGGACTGGTTCAAGTCAACAAGAGGATCACTTGAATTGGATCAAGTGGATCAAGAAAAGAGCAAGGGAGCTGGTCCACCCCGCCCCATGAAAGGGGCTAGGATTCAGCCCCCTTGGCCTATGAAACAGGCCAAGGGGTGGGCAGGTTTAAGGGGAAGGAGTTGGAGAGAGAGAGGCTCTAAACTTTGAGGTGTGTGCTAGGCTAGGAGCAGGGATTTCCAGCAAGGAGGGACGTCCATTAGAGGGTGAAGAAGAAGAGAGAAGCTAGGGGAGAGATTGTGGGAGCTTGAAGGAAGACGTCGAAGACTTGGCCGACTTCATTCTTGAAGTTCGGTTTGATTACATTCCAAAATCGTGTAAGACTTCTTTTGCTCAATCTCAATTTCAATTCTCTTCATTTGATTCATTAAATGGGGTTGTAATAATGGAGTTTCATCTCCCCCTACGTTGTAATAGTTAGATTTGCTGCAAGTTTTATTTCGTGGATAAATCACTATCAAACAGGCACTAACACGCTAAGTGTTTGATTAAACTTCTACCCCAATATACTCTTTATTCTTCCTATACTTCTAATTCCCTCTATGCTTAAGCTATAAAATACTTTCAATTCATTTACATTCTAGCATTTTGCTTTGAGGATTAAACAGTTGTTGCATTTTGAATTCGTGTGAGTTTGCATCATTACATTCATAAAAACAGAAAACAGGATTTCAACATCTCTCTATATATTTGTTTCCGTAATTTTAATTTCTTGATGCTTGCTACGATTAGCTTGAAATTTGGCACACTTACTTCACATACATCAAGTCACTGTAAAAAAAATTGGCAAGATTTTTAAGATCGTGCAATCATGTAATAAAATTGGATAAATACCAACTCAGTTTCTGCACTTCTGTTGCACAATCAGATTTCCTAAAATAGAGGTTGAGTAAAAGTCTCATATCTCTATCCACAGGAATCCAATCAATTTGATTTTTGATGCGTTAGAAAGCTAACATCTATAGCTTTTGAGAAATATCAAAATCATGAAAATCGGAGTTATGAGTAGGGAGATACATGCTCATCTTTGAGTCTTTGTATTTCTAAAACAGAACTGTTACGAGTCAGTGAGTCGGTCTGATTTTAATATTTAATTCTGATTCAATACTGCTCCGAATTTAGATTTGTAAAAGGCTGAAGGCTCTCATACTACCAGCTTGGTCTGGTAAAATTTGGAAGATTTTTGGAGGCCTGTAACATATTCAAGTCCATTTTAGACACAAGCTCTGAAAACAGAATTCTCTGTTTTTCAGTAGCTTGAGCATTTCAAGTATTGAATCACAACTCAAAACCCTTTGAAAAACATTTGTTCACGTGGAATGGAGTTATATTTGCTGTAAAATTGAAGTTTCTAAGCGTTCAATGTTGACCCTTGAGCATCGGTTTAAGAAGGTTTAAGTGAAAAGGTCCCGCTTGCCTACAATCACCTAAGAAGTCGAAAATTTCAAAATCTTTGCTAGTTTTGCAAACTAGCTAGCACGCTCGCGCAAGTGTAGATAGAAAAGTTTCGCTTCAAATTTCTCATAAACTTTGGAGTGAAAATTTTCATGTCTATAATATGTATATATATATGTATATATATACACATTTATATATATAACACTCAAAACACACACATATGCATGAACCAACGTGTACGAGGATCCAGCTACCCGTAAACAGTTGCTGGATTTTCATTTTCTCAACCTGGAGCACAACAAATCCTTCAGGTCGGAGGAGCGCGCACGACTGAAAGTCACGTACTACGGAACTTCCTCCAGCTGCGGCCTCACCACTGTTCATCTGATGTGGATGCACGGCTTATTGTCTTGCCGAATCATGCTTCAGCATCTAGATCAGAAGAAGTAGCTCCACCATACCCTCTTTCTTCTCCAGCATGGTCTCCCTTTTGATTGCTGAACGATCGACCTTGATTGATCTCTTTCGTAGAGAAGCACCCGGCACTTGATCGTCGCCATTGTACCAGTTTGGCGTTTGGAATATGGATTTTCTAAGAATAACACTAAAACTTGAACATAGTCAAAATTTGAAACTTGTAAACCTTTTCTTTACTAGTTCTGTCTTATTCAAAGTTTAATCAGTCCATTTAATTTGATCGTGCACTTCTGCCCACATTTGAGTTTTATGAATGATATCATCAATGAAAAGAATACATGATTACGACACAATCGAAGCAACTTATATGATAAAATAAAACGTGCTTCTTCATCATATTATGTGCAGGCCGACGTTCGATTCACACCGGCGCACCGACCTGGTTTAAAATTTGCCTCAACGCCCAGAACTTTAATCTGGTCATACGATTCTTTGATCAATCTATAGGCATACGATGTTTTGTACACATATATACCATTTCTTCAGGATGATCACTAAACATTACGTACGTTGATCTGTTCCTGGTGAACAATCACCAAGCTGATATTGGAGATGACCATTTTCCGTTATCTTTGCATCCCCACCGTTCACTTCCAATAGCATGTCGGTGTAGAGGTCGGATGGTAGTATCGTAATGAAACTGTAATGAAGGTGGTCGACAAAAAATGCAGAGATTTACACGACAAAAATTATTTTCATACGTAGAAAGCACATTTCACTTGATGAACAGACGAAGCTTGCTAAGCATTGGAATCTGCTAAATTAGATAACGATACATGTCTTCTCCTATTACTGAATAAGACATTAGAAACCGTTCAACATGGTTAATTGCCACTTATTCAAGGAGCAGAACCTTATGATACTTTCCCAACTATAGTCATGCATCAATATTCTAAAGATTTGTGCATTTTCAGCGGATAATCGATGTAGTTGCCTCTTATGTCAACGTTACATCTGCAAGCCTGACAGATATGGTAGTATGGCGTTACTATTGGACGTCTTCAGTCGAGTTTTCCCCAGCCATACAATGCTAATTCTCCTGACTGTTTCTTCCGGGGAGTGTGTCAGGCTTTGATCTCCCCATGAGAAGCTGGCTTGTACATATGCATGGTACAACAGAACATACAAAGTTGCCAAAGATATACAGGACATAAAATAAGCAATTAAGTGTTATTGAGGATAAGTAGCCAAATTTAGATGCTTCTACAGCCAACTATGCAAAGCATATCTCTTATCATAAACAACTACAATTGGACTTACTTGATTAACATGGCTTTGCAGCAAACTGTGCAAAGCATTTATATATATTTCATAAATAACTACGTTCGGGTTCAGATAAACATGAGATGCAACAGATAACCGACCATTCAGTGCTTATAAATAACACAAATGCGTCATGTTCATTGTTTACTTGCCCATGGCCAAGATCTCCAAAAACCAGATGCAGTATCATCGTTGAAGCCCTGCCCTACCCAACCCAGCAAGACCATGCAGACGTAATTCCTGTCCTTCAACGTCTCCTCCGGCCCATATCATCGCCGTCTAGCATTCCCCGCCATCTCTTCTGTTGAAGGAGAACCATCTTCTGCTTTCTCTTCTTCTTCACTTTGATGTTAAACATCATCACGCATTAAAGGCACACAAAAGGGAAAAAGAAGGTGTGAAGGGGAGGAATTGAAATTGGCGCGTGTTGTTGGGCGGGGTAGGGCTGGCCATCAATGATGAACTCATGCACAGCGAACCCTGCGTTTGAACCGCCTGTTCTGGTTCCTATGGGGTGGTGCCTGGTTCAATTATGGTTTTGGGTCCGGCTAAGCGGCTCAATTCGGATCCGGTTTGGCCCAAAGATGCCAGGCCAGTTCAAAACCAGCCATGTCTAAGGGAACCAACTCCCTATGTACCAATTGCCTTTCCGGCTAAGTAAACTGTTGATAACTAACAATAAAATAAGGGGATAATAATCTTTCATGACTTTGAACCTCATCTCTAGCGGGAAGGATACTTTCTCCATTGACTTACAGGGACAAGAAATGAATAGGTGGCTACAAAACCATGCTTCATTTTCATGCTTAATATCAGTATGCTTCATTGTTTCTTGATGTTAGGAACCCCCCCCCCCCCCTTCCGTTGGTCTATTACAAAATATCATTTTTTCTTTGGTGGTGAATATTTATGGTAAATTTCATGCATAGTTTGCTTTAAAACCAAGTTTACTTACTCCTTTTCCGGCCTGATGTTTATCTTATATCGTATATTCTCTCACAAATGCATATCTGTACCCAGGTAAGATGTGCATTGTATTTCTTGATTAACGATAATGCATTGTAAAGGGGATATGTGATAAGCATCAGGTGTGTGCAATGGATAAGTAGAGAAGTTCTTGATTAACAAGGCTTTAATGCTAACTATGCATCGTACCTACGGCATTATATATAATTACGTTGGGAACATGGGGTACTACAAGTAATCTCAATTCTTCTCAAGAAATACAATCTATATCAACAAGAAGAACGCATGATCTTCTTCTTGCACATTGTTTTCCTGCACAAAAGCTCCAAAACGGAAATTCCGTCTCATCATTGAAGCCCAGACCTATCCCACCCAACAAGACAAAGTGCTTCGTTTCGGCCGGTCATCGCCATCCGCAGTTCTTAACCATCCTGCTCTACCCAAGGAGATCCGTCTTCTTTTTCCTCTTCTTGTTTTTTTACTTCGTTTCTTTCACATATATATAGTCTTAAACAAGAAGAGATGGAAGATTAGATGGATCACCTTGAACAGAGGATTGTGGGGAGCTTTAGGAGAAAGGATCGATGTTAGTGCGTCGTCTTGCTGGGCAGGATAGGTCTGGCCATCCATGATGAGCTTAAAAAGTTGACAACAACCAACAAAGTTCATGCACGTTGACGAAGAGTCTACCAAGAAGTTTTGAAGCTTGTTCGCATCGCCCTCTTTTCCCAACAGGTAACCTTGTCAAAGTTCACAACAACGACATATAACTTAAAAACTTTTCAAACTCTGCATGGATGGCCAGTTATCTTTTCTTTCTGAAAATTAATATTCGTATAGTTTCTATTGATAGAGAAGTTGCTTAGAAAACAAATAATGCATTAAGAACGATGGATTACATATATGGGTGGGAAAACGAGATAATATAAGCAACAACAACAGATACAACGATAAGTATCGATACACATGATTAGCATGCTTTGTTTACAGATAAATACACATTGTGCGTAGGTAAACATGGGGCACTACACGCAACGTCAAATTCTTGTAGCTTAAGAAATCAAATGTCTATAAATTAAGCACTTTTTGTGGTTGGCTACTTCGGTATAAATTAAGTACATTATGTTGTTCTATCGAGTCAAACAAACCCCAGCCGGCGGAGCCACGGCTTTTCTGCAGCTCTCAATTGTTTTCCGAAGCAACCATCCCCTGAATTATCTTAATGTTTTTTGGTCTTTATACAATTGCATCAATTGTAAAAGAAACTTTTGCAAAAAAAAAGTTGTTTTAATACTTTGTGCATCTTAAGTGTCGGACAAATGTTGAAGGCAAATGGAGAACTATTTGAATGACTTTTGATCAGTGAGTTAAAAGAACTCATTTGAGTAATCTTTTTGGCATGATGGAATGGGTCTGTGTTTTCATCAGGAATCCAGAATCGAAGGTCTTAGTTCAATAGAAACTAAAGGAATTGCACTATAACCCAGATAGTATTCTGAAACAAATGATGGCTTTTGCAAGCAGCAATGCTCTGAATTTTCTTAAAAGAAATGTAATGAATCTAACGGAATATCTTGATGTCTTAAAAGCAATATCATGAATATTGAATGGTAAAAGCAAGTTCCTGTGCTTTTACAATGTTCTTTTAGTGCCTCCTTCTTCATCAGGATTGAAAGATTAGTTAGTCAGAAACAGTGTTTCGGGGGACACTCAAAAGTAATGGTTTAATGCAGTTGCGAGGCAAATACGGGGAGATATTTGAATGAAAATTTTGGGCTTGGGTTCAAAGACACGTCCACTAAGGCTTTAAAGACAATGGGAGGGTGTGTTGCTTTCAAGAATCTGAAGCGAAGGTTTGGGTTCACATCAAATCTTTCCAAGAGATCAAAGGCATATTTAAAATTGGCCAATTATACAGCTATTTGCAAAAAACATGCAGGACATATTTACCTTCAGACTCCTCATGGTGCTATGTTAGACGATATCCTTCGAGATTGCATCAATGTGATACCTCAGAGCCAAATGTGATTATTATGGACCATGAACATACACAGGTACACAAACGGCATAAAGCCTTCATGATACGTCAAGCACAGATTCAAGAAATGAATTGGCCCTCTGTAGTGTTTTGTCTGGGCGCTGAGTTAGGCTCACGTTCTCCAGATCCTCCTCTACTTGTTTGTGCAACTCCTTGATGGACTCCAATATCAACCTTCGTTCTCCAAGTACGTTTTTACAGGTCAATAATTTTTTACATAGGAAACCTATCAATCCTAGTGCCAAGCTATAATCCTTCCTCCTACTTAGCAGTACAGTCAAAGCCGAAACAATTACAAGGATAACAACAACAACAACAACAACTAAGCCTTTTCCCATACTAGACGGAGTCGGCTACATGGATTCTTTGTTTCCACAGATCCCTATCGTGTGCCATGTTAGCAGTTAACTCACAATAAGCTAGATCATTCTTTATTGTTTCTTTCCAACACTTTTGTGGTCATCCTCTACCTCTTTTAATACTTTCCAAATTTAGTTTTTCTAACCTTCTTACAGGTTCTTCTTTTGATCTTCTTTCTATATGTCCAAACCATCTTAAATGATATTCTCTCATTTTATCCTCTATTTGTGCCACTCCTAATTTGTTTCTAATAACCTCATTATCTATACGGTCTTTTCTTCTATGACCACTCATCAATCTCAACATCTTCATTTCTGTCACAGACATCTTTTGTACATGTTGATGATTAACTGCCCAACACTCAGAACCATAAAACATGGCAGGCCTAATTGCTGCTCTATAATATTTACCTTTTAATTTTAATGGTATCTTCTTATCACAAAGAATACCTGATGCTCCTCTCCATTTTAACCAACCAGCATTAATTCTATGTGTAACATCTCCATCAATTCTTCCATCACTTTGAAAAATTGACCCTAGGTATTTAAAACTTTCCTTTTGGGGAATGCAATGTGTGCCAATTTTAATTTCTATGTCCTCTGAAGTAGCCAAATGATCAAACTTACATTCCATATATTCTGTCTTTGTTCTACTAAGTCGGAGGCCTTTGTTTTCTAATGCTTCTCTCCATAGTTCCAATTTTCTATTAACTTTTTCCTTAGACTCCTCCACTAATACAATGTCATCTGCAAATAACATACACCAAGGTACTTCATCTTGAATATGTTTTGTTAACTCATCCATCACCATTATAAATAAGTATGGACTTAAAGTTGATCCTTGATGTAACCCAATATTAACTTCAAAGAAGTCTGTCGTTCCTTCATGAGTCCTCACACATGTTTTTGCACCATCATACATGTCTCTTATAAGGTTAATATATGTCAATGGGATACCTCTTTTTTCCAAAGTTCTCCAAAGAACCTCCCTCGGTACCCTATCATAAGTTTTTTCTAGATCAATAAATATCATATATCATGTGAAGGTCTTTCTTTTTTGCTCTAAAATGTTCCATAAGACGTCTCAAAAGGTGAATCGCTTCAATAGTAGATCTACCTGGCATAAATCCAAATTGGTTCTCAGTTGTACTTGATACTTGTCTTAACCTACGTTCGATAATTCTTTCCCATAATTTCATAGTATGACTCATTAACTTGATACCTCGATAATTCGCACAATTTTGAATGTCTCCCTTGTTCTTATATACCGGTATAAGTGTACTTTCTCTCCATTCCTCAGGCATCTTTTGGTTTTTCCATATTTCATTAAATAGTCTTGTGAGCCAAGTGATTCCTATTTCTCCTAGTATTTTCCAAACTTCTATAGGAATATTATCTGGTCCTACCGATTTACCACTCTTCATATGTTTAAGAGCCTCTTTGACTTCATTCTTTTGAATACGTCGGTAAAAATTGTGGTTTATATACTTTTCTGATTTACCATTCTTTTGACTTCATTCTTTTGAATACGTCGGTAAAAGCCGAAACAATTACAAGGATAAATGCCTCCAAAATCTTTGTATCCCCTTTAGTTAAGAGAACAACCAACAAAGATATGAGCTTCTTAAATGCACAGAAACTATCCGAATCAGTAATTTCCACCACTTCTAAAAAATCCTCATCTGCCATTTCATGAAGTCCACTCAGTTCAACCTTAGCAAGAACTTCAAGCCATACCTGAAAATCCTTGGAATCGCCCGTGGGCTTCCTCAAGAACCCTCCAGTCTGCGCTTCATCCAATTCATAAGATTCTGAGACCAACGCCAAGACAATATCCGGTAGCCATTGTTTGATTGAACTGACCAGCTGTCCCGCATAGCTTGAGCCAAGATTCAATTCAGTTGTCGCAATAAGATCTAACAGTGCACTGGCAACAGATGATGCCTTCGGTAAAACCAAATTGTCATTATTCGACAGCAGCAGATTGAGCAGCTTGGCAGCATATGTGAAAAAGGACCGGATATAGACGAAGGTCTCCTCCCAGTGATCATTTTTAAGCAGATTCTTCTGGTGTGCATGCCTCTGGAGGCAGGAAGCTAAGTAATGTATAAAGGCTGACACAAACTCTAAACACTTAGCCTGGACATTGGAGAGAAAATTTAAAGCAGTTGCATCCAGAATGAACTTGAGAACTGTAGTGGCCAATTTGGCAATATTTAACAAGGCTTCATCTTCGGAGAGCACTGTATCTGCACTAATACCTGAAAGGTGAACAAGATACGAACTGCTTTGCATGTATAAATATACATTAATGGCACTTCCACGCATCTGGTATGACTCCTACACGGCTAATAATCGGTTTTTATCCACCATGAAGAACACAAACACGATCGATGGAAACAACGTTAAACAAAATGGAGTAAATCGATAACAGCAAAAACCTTAGATACAATGTTACAATTAAGAGTCTATATCATGTCCGCATGACGGCAATGGTCTCTACAACTAAAAGGTGGTGTTAGGTAGGGTGCTTCTTAGGTGAAGCATATAGTTGTCATCGGCAAGACTAAAGACATGAATCAATTATTTACATTTGCCTGTTGGTTAAATAAACTGGATTTACATTCATAAAACTTCTTAGCTTATTTAGATAAAACTTCTTAACTTCTTTAGCTTATAAAATCCAATCTATAGAAAAATGAAGTAGTTGATCCGGTCCTTGGGGATTCCAAATACAGCAGAAAGGTTAAATTTGCAAGAAGGCACTTTATATTTCGTTCTTTTCTAGAACGCACAGCACTCAGGTGCAAACTATTATTTACATTACGTAAACCAGAAAACTAATATAAGGTTTTACCTTCAGCCAAATTTGACAAATCAGCCAGTGGTTCCCTTCTATTGACTTTGCTTGACTGTTTCCCTTTTCTTTTCTTCTTTCCACTATGAGTAGAATGTGAATAGGCAGGACCAAGATAGTGCACAAATAATTTCTCAAAGCCACCAAGTAAGTGACCTAGTAGAAGGTCAATTCCTGTTTCCTAGTAAATATGAATTCAAATTAGATCAAACGTTGCAATAAGAAATAGCATAGCTACCAGGTAAATGCAGAATTTTAGTCCTATAATGCATAAGGGGAAATGCAGAAACAAGTGCATTTGCAAGAGCACACACAGGCACTTTTTCAAGCAGGCACTTAGAGGTGCAAAATACAAATACATTGCAGCCACCATCTTTCATATTGACAGAGTCCGCTGTACAATTATTTTGACAAATCACCGCACAGCTAGAATTCGTTTTGACTGTAAAGCAGTCACTCTGATAGTTCACTTGATATTTAAGGTCAAGAATTATCATATATAACCATATGATACAGTACCACACACGCTCATATAGTATGACAAGATGCAATACAGGCTAGTAATTTAGTAAATCAACCACACAATTAGTGGAAAAGATATGTCATATTGTATTGTTCTGTGAGATGCCATTTTTACAACTTTGGTGACCAAGTTTACAACAACAACAACTAAGCCTTTTCCCATACTAGACGGGGTCGGCTACATGGATTCTTTGTTTCCACAGATCCCTATCGTGTGCCATGTTAGCAGTTAACTCACAATAAGCTAGATCATTCTTTATTGTTTCTTTCCAACACTTTTGTGGTCGTCCTCTACCTCTTTTAATACTTTCCAAATTCAGTTTTTCTAACATTCTTAAAGGTTCTTCTTTTGATCTTCTTTCTATACGTATACGTCCAAACCATCTTAAATGATGTTCTCTCATTTTATCCTCTATTGCTGCCACTCTTAATTTGTTTCTAATAACCTCATTTTGTAAACGGTCTTTTCTTGTATGACCATTCATTCATCTCAACATCTTCGTTTCTGTCACAGACATCTTTTGTACATGTTGATGATTAACTACCCAACACTTAGAATCATAAAACATGATAGGACTAATTGTTGTCCCATAATATTTACCGTCTAACTTTAATGGTATCTTCTTATCACAAAAAATACCTGATGCTCCTCTTCATTTTAACCAACCAGCATTAATTCTATGTGTAACATCTCCATCAATTCTTCCATCACTTTGAAAAATTGACCTAAAACTTTCCTTTTGGGGAATGCAATGTGTGCCAATTTTAATTTCTATGTCCTCTGATGTAGCCAAATGATCAAACTTACATTCCATATATTCTGTCTTTGTTCTACTAAGTCGGAGGCCTTTGTTTTCTAATGCTTCTCTCCATAGTTCCAATTTTCTATTAACTTTTTCCTTAGACTCCTCCACTAATACAATGTCATCTGCAAATAACATACACCAAGGTACTTCATCTTGAATATGTTTTGTTAACTCATCCATCACCATTATAAATAAGTATGGACTTAAAGTTGATCCTTGATGTAACCCAATATTAACTTCAAAGAAGTCTGTCATTCCTTCATGAGTCCTCACACATGTTTTTGCACCATCATACATGTCTCTTATAAGGTTAATATATGGCAATGGGATACCTCTTTTTTCCAAAGTTCTCCAAAGAACCTCCCTCGGTACCCTATCATAAGCTTTTTCTAGATCAATAAATATCATGTGAAGGTCTTTCTTTTTTGCTCTAAAATGTTCCATAAGACGTCTCAAAAGGTGAATCGAGTAGATCTGCCTGGCATACATCCAAATTGGTTCTCTGTTGTACTTGATACTTGTCTTAACCTACGTTCGATAATTCTTTCCCATAATTTCATAGTATGACTCATTAACTTGATACCTCGATAATTCGCACAATTTTGAATTTCTCCCTTGTTCTTATATATGGGTATAAGTGTACTTGCTCTCCATTCCTCGGGCATCTTTTGGTTTTTCCATATTTCATTAAATAGTCCTGTGAGCCAAGTGATTTCTATTTCTCCTAGTATTATCCAAACTTTTATAAGAATATTATCTAGTCCTACCTATTTAACTTATCTAAATTATAAATTGCCAAAGGTATAAAAAATTTAGTGGCTCAAAATCAAGAGATTGACAGATAAACTATCCAAGCTATGCTCTTTATCAAGAAGATTATGTGGCATGCTGATGAATTTGGGTTGTATTGCCAATGGCATTAGTCACATCTGACCATCACATGCAAATTTAGCCAGTGATATTTGTAGCGCATCATGGAACGCCACGATACGATACATGGATATGTATCGCATAACCTTTGGGTTTCTGGCTTTTGTTCGCATCTCTTCAACGCATCCTCCGGTGACTCTCCCCCTCTTTGGTGTTCAAGAATAAAAAAATACTCTACAGCGTCCGTAAAAGGCTTCTAACTCAGATTATAGTATAACTTTTATGTTTTAAAAAAAATCTTTCTATTTATTGTTTTTTTGTGTTATTTGCGTTTTTCTTTTTTGAATGACAAAATATAAAGTGATGAAGTGCGTGGATATGATTTTTATAAAATTCACAATTGAAACACCACCTAGCATGTAGAAGGAAAGAAGTTGCTCCTTCCATAGATAGAGTTGGAGGTTTAACAAAAGTCATTAAATGAAAATGTCTGCAAATGATTGAGAGCATATCATTTGTAGACTACATAAGAGACAGCAAAAAGATGATTTAAGGATGTTTCAGGAAGAGGATAATGATGATATTACATTGACTGATAGTATTTTTTCATATAGTAGAACAGAGGTTGATAGTAGTAGTTCACCAACATAGAGCACAAGAAAGAGAGTTGTTGAAGATTTTGCAAGTGGAACTAGTAGAAGAGGAATGAATACAAGAAGAGCTTCTTTTCGGATACATTAATTTTTTTCACTTAGCACAACACACAGTGCTCAACCTAGAATTTATATTGATATTGCTTCAGAATAATTGTATGAGCAGGCAAACCTTATAGTGATAGTTTTATTATGCATGCATTTCACTTAATGCAGCAAATAGTTTTCATTTTGAAGCAACACTAGATGAAATTGCTAATATTGGTTCAAGATACACGATGCCCTCTTACCAAAAGTTGAGAGAAAAGTTATTAGATAAAATTGCCTTTGAAGTGTAAGAAGATTGGTTCAGGATACACGACTCTCAATCTCATCTGATGATCGAGTAGGATAGTGGTGTAAAACAAAATATTGTATCATCTATCTGCAAAGGAGATAGAGGATATGTGTTTTAAATTATGGTACTGAGGTAAGGAAAATGCTTGAAACGTAGTTGATATTATCATAAATAAAGATTTCAACGATAGTGTAGTAGACATACAACAATATGGTGACCGAATCATGACGTTGAAATTAGTGTTAGGAGCAGAAGTTTTGAATATAGTTTGTGCTTACACACCCAAAGTAGGACTAGAAGATACTATAAAGACAGCCTTTTGTGAAGAGTTAGATAAGGTGATTCAAAAGATTCTACAAAGGGAGATGATTAGTTTAGGAGGAGACTTCAATGGACATGTTGGTAAAGAGGCATTAGGATATCAAGGTATTCAAGGAAACTTTAGTTGTGGGGATATAAATGAGGAAGCTAGGGAGATTTCAAAATTTTGCTATGGCATTTGATCTCTTTATAAACTCCACCATGTAAGGGATCACCCTTGCAGGTTATACATACGATACGGTGCGATATATATCATACAATACGCCAATTTTTTTTGCAGGTTTCTGACCTCTCTTCGCCTCTCTTCAGTTCTCTCCAAGGCATCCTCCGATATTCTTATTTGGGAATGCAAACTATGTATGTAACATGTAAATTCAGGTTTATAAATTCATTTATTAAATAAGAATAATTAATTAACAAATAAAAATTGTAACAAAATCGTTTCCCTTTCTGTTGCCAATTTTTAGGTATCTTTCTACTACCAATTTCTAATTTCATGAAATCGCAAACAATAAAGAACAAATTGGTTATCTCGGTTCATTGAGTAGGCATTTCACAACTTCACTATTTTAGGGATCACCTTACATGACTTCCATTTGAGTTTCATGATCAACGTGTGTGAGGCTTAACTCAAATAATAATATCACATCACTGAGGTGTCAGACTCAATAATCAAAGAAATGATGCTCATCGTTTTGCTTACATATGAAAATTAGCAAATATGACAACTACATGTACAAATATAGCAGTTTGTTAATTTTAATATATTAACTCTGCCCATATAACGGATCACCCTTGCATTACCGGTCCCAAGCCCGGATAAAGGAGGAGGGTTGTGTTAGGCTTCCGACAGCCAACGTAAAACTTTGTCGAATTTTTATAACATGGATTACAAAAATTATGAGCAATGCTTTAGGGCGTTCCTGCCTATCGAGGAGGTGAATGACAGTTAGAATTACGAGGAGGTGAATGCCAGTTAGAATTGGGAAAACCAAGCACATAGTGAACCTCAAAGTTGGGCAACTTGATTACAAGGAGGTGAATGACAGTTAGAATTGCACATAACTCCTATATTTTGGTAAAAGGAAATTGAAAGTTGTGGATAACACTTTCAATGTTGGATCCAGTTCTTTATGTTCTACAAATTTTAATGAATCTATTATCCATTAGTGCATTAACCACAAAATTAAACTATATTGTTCATATCTTTACCTCCTATTGTGTATTTCAGGAACTTTCAGATAAGAAAGACAATTAGATATGGTAAGAAAGATGGAGGACTATATATAATGGAAGAAGAGAAACAAAACATAACAGCACATGCAGCAGCAACACAACTTGAAAAAGGACTTACATTGTGGCAAAGATGACTTGGACATCTACTTATTCAAAAGATTCATGCTATCATACCGCAGCTCACAAAATCAAAGAGAATACTCACCAAGAATGTGAGGTGTGTCAACTAGGAAAGCATGTAAAAGTTAATTTTCCTAAGAGTAATTCAAGAGCTAATAAACCTTTAATTTGATACATTCATATGTATGGGGCCTTGTCCTATTACTATTATTACTAGACACATATACTTTGCTTTTTTATTAATGATTACTCTCGCTTTATTATCATATATCTGCTCAAATATAAGGATGAGATTACTTCAATATTTATGTTATTCTATAAATTTGTTGAGACATCGTTTCAAGCAAGTGAAAGTAATTATTTCAGAAAATAGAGGTGAGTTCAACACTACCACCTTGAAGAACTACTTGGCTGCACACGGAATCATCCATGAGACGTCATGTGTATACACACCAAAACATAATGGAGTAGTTGAACGAAAAAACATGCACTTAGTAGAGGTCGCACATTGAATCCTCAACTCCAAAGTATCTTTAGAGTGAAGCAATTCCCATGATAGCATTTATCAAAATCATTTGCCATCCTCTACACTTGAAGGGCAAGTACCACTAAAATTATAGCTTCCAAATGAAAAACTATTTACTCTACATCCCACAGTTTTCGGGTGCATATATATATATTGTAAATAGTTGTCGATGATCAAAGGTTGATTCGGCACGAATCAATATCATTAAGTCGCCAAGAGTCAAATAACATTCAGTCACGAATGTCTATCTTCAAGAATGATTCACAAGAGCGGAAGCACATACAAAACAAGTCAAGAAGCAGTGCAAGACTGCATGAATATTATTCATGAAGTGGTATCTTATTTATAGACATTACAAGGCTTGAAGAAGTGAAGCAAGAGGGCAAGAGGAGGCCACATTAGTGGGCCTAGGCCAGCACTAGCCATTGGGGAGTTCCCAATGGCTAGTAGCCGTTGGGGACCCCCAATGGCCAGGGCCAACATGGCCCTAGCCCTTCGGCCATGATCTCCTCAAACTTACGGGGTATACACTGAAAGTTTGTCTAGTAAAAACTGAAACCGAGAGGCAAAAAGAGATTTGGTGAAAATATTTCATAGCCGATTATTCAGCCGACAAAGTGCAACACTACTTCCACTTTTGTATCTTCTCTCTCACAAAATGACAATCAATTTCTATGTGTTTGGTCCTCTCATGAAAACATCTGTTAGAGGCGATATGGAGGGCTGCCCCGATTATCACATAAGCTCCATCTTGTTCGATTCACACAATTTGAGTTCATTAATTAATTGTTTTACCATATTAGCTCACATGTTACAGTTGTAGCCATAGCTACGATGTCCTGGCCGACTGTGACTCGATCTTTGACCACAACACTGCTTCTTAGCATTCTTCCAAGATATTCGGATTACCACCCAGTGGATACACTGATAACCCGAATGTAGAACGCCTTGTCCAGTGGAGAACTCTACCCCGATCGGTATCCTGAGTATTCAACAATCCTCGAGTGTGTCCTTTGTCTTCATACACATAGGCCTTTTCCAAGGAGCCTACCTTTGAAATATGTAGAGAATACGAATCACTGGTCGCATCCCAATGTCCTTCACACAAGGTGAGGTTTAGAAATTGACTTACTACAGGATGCTCACCACATAAAGGATATATACGAGCCTGGCAATAGTAAAATAAGTTAATTTGTTTCTAATAATTGTCTATATCTTCTTGGAGGATTATCGCGATCAGATAGTGGTTCTCCTTGATCTCAATCGAGTTTGGGATCCATAGATCCACGGCGTATCTAAGCGGCTTTGCATTCAATAGTCCTGGGCTTTCTCTTGAGAATGTCCAGTAGCATGTTCTTTTGTGTAGATACACTATGTATCGCATTGGATTGTAGCCACTTCTATTCCTAGAAATAATTTCAAGTTTGCCAAGGATCCTTGGTACGAAAGTGATCATAGAGGTGCTATTTTAATTTAAGTTATACCTTGGTGATTCATCTGCTGTGATAACAATGTCATCAACATTGGACACGATCAATCGTATATGGATACGTTCCTCGAATTGTATGATGATAGAAGACAATCGAGTGGTCGGCCTCGCACGCGACCATACCAAAATGCCTAGCTGGCGACCAACGATCATGAATCTTCTCCAAATCAAGCTCGAGAAGACTGCTTCAAGACCATATAATGATTTGCGCAGGCAATGCAGAATTTCTCGTACTCCCCCGACCCGCAACAACTCCCCTATTGACAACCACAGGAGTTTTGCTCCTATGTACACCTCTTCTTGAGGATCACCATGGAAGAATGCATTCTTAATATCAAGCCGATAAAGGCCGTTGACGGATGGCCGCCATGGAAAGGAAAAGACGAACGGATGCCATTTTTCGCAACCGGAGAGAAAGTCACCATAATCAAGGCCAAAAATGGTGAAACCCTTAGCAACAAGACGAAGCCAATCGATCATCACCACCAGTCCCACCTTAACTGTAAATCCATCGACATCCCACACAAGAGATTTGGCAGACAATGGAACAAGTTTCCAAGTACCATTGGCACAATGCATATCTCTTCTATCATTGCCCGGGGCGCTAACTGGATGGGAGAGAAAGACGGCCAAGGTTTTGGTATAATCACGAAGACAAAGAAGACAATCAAATTTCTTCGTTGTGGTTCAAAAGATTCATATGACACAAATCGTTGAGGTGGTCTAGAAACCCTGGGTTCTAAGCTTATAATATCAGGTTTCATGTTGGCTTCATGGGTTGTTCTACGTCGTCTTATAATGTGATGGGAAGCGTTCAACAATTGACCGATTATCAACAGTGGTGTGTGAAATATCATTGTTGTCAATATGATCTTCTTGAATGTCTTGATAATCTACTGAGTCACAATCATTATCTTCTTCTAGCTCAGAAACATCTTGGGAACGAAAGGTTCCGAATTTTTCAAGGATTTGGGCTCATAATAAATGTCATGCTCAAAGAATTTCACATCCTTGGACACATACAATTTGTCTTCCATAGGATCAAAACACCTATACCCCTTTTTGTCAATTCCATAACCAAGGAAGACACATTCAATAACTCTAGGTGACAATTTGTCATTCTTGTCTATATACACAAAACATCTATATTCAAAAACCCTAAGTCTTTCATAATATTGAGGGATGTTGTACAATTTTTCGAAATGTGAAGTATTCTTAAGGTTGGATCACGACATTCTATTTATAAGGTACACTGTGGTAAGAGTAGCTTCGGCCCATAAGAATTTAGGGACCTTACTAGCAATTAGAATAGTTCTACAAGTTTCAATAATATGCCTATGTTTCGTACCGCTAGACCATTTTGTTGAGATGTTTTAATACATGATTTTTGGTGTATAATACCATTAATTTCAATAAATTTATGAAATTCATTAGACATGTATTCTCCTCCCGAATCGGATCTAAAGATTTTAACGGTTGCTCCAAATTGGTTTTTGATCATGTTACAAAATACTACAAATTTTTCAAATACTTCGGATTTGTGTTTTAAGAGATATATCCATGTAAATCGAGTAAAGTCATCCACAAAAATCACATAGTATTGCAATCCTCCTTTAGAAACAACGGGTGCAGGGCCCCAAACATCCGAATGTATTAAATCAAAAGCTTTTTTTGCTACATAGTTTCTTTCCCCAAAGGAAAAATGATGCATTTTTCTAAGAAGACAATCCTTACATTCAAAACTTTTCTCTCTAATGCTTTTCATCAAAGGAATGTTACACAATTTTTTAGAGTCCAAGTGTCCAAGTCTTTTATGCCATAGCGTAGCATCTTAGGTTATGTTACAAAAACCCGAATTTGGCATAACAAGATAGTCCATTTTGTATAGTCCACTTTCTCTATGGCCTTAACCAATCACCTTCTTCGATAGGTGATCCTGCACCACACAATGTTTGGATGAGAAAGTGACTATAAAATTATCTCACATATTTGAGCAACCGAGAGTAGATTTAAATTAAGTTTAGGTATAAAACTTACATTTTGAATTTTAAAGTCTTGTTTTCAAGGTTTCCTAATTTTTTTATTTTGAGTTTTGTTCCATCGGCGGTAAACACATGCTTTCCAACGGTTTCACAAGAATTAACCAAAGAATCTTCACTATGTGTCATATGAAAAGATGCACCGGAATCTAAAAATCAAGACATAACTTGTGAAGTAGATAGAGCATTCTGTAGATGCTTGCTTTTTCTTTAAAAATTTCTTCAATTTACGACTTTATGTTGTTGGGCAAGACACCTCATTCTTTCACGGCTCCCACGTTTCTATTCCTTTTCCGAAGTAGAAGACAAGTGGTTTTAATATGTCCACTTTCCTTGCAATAATGGCAGATTGTATCCTTGTTAGGCCATGGTCCCGTGGACTTCTTTAATGTGCTTTCATTATTCTTGACATTGGAGGCTTGTAAGTCATCAAATTTGCTCCGGGTCTTAATGCGGCAAGTACGACGTCTTTGGCCATATGCATGTTTTTCAATCTTGTTTCCTCCATAACAAGATCGGCAAGAAAGGTATCTCCTCTAGGTCTAGGTTTCCTATGTAAAACGCTTGATCAAATGTTTTCAAATTCGTCTCTTAAACCACGCATAAACAAGAAGAAATATTGATTTTCTAAAAATTCTTGAAATTCGTCTAATTTGTGAAGTTTCCCAAATTTGTCAAAACTACTTAAATGAGTCAAAAGTTCCGAAAATTCATTGTGATAGTCCGTAATGCTTAGGTTTCCTTGTTTAAACATAATCATTCTTTCCATAAGATCAATTTGAAAGACAAAATCATCTTGAGAATCAAGCTTTTTCAAATATTCCCAAGTTTCAAACGCATTTTCAAAAGCATTAATCTGATTTCTAAGTTCTTTATCCACATTTTAATAAATGATCCATCTGATTTTTGCACTCATTTTTTCCCATAATTTCAAATCGATTTTGAATTTCTCATGTGCTTTGATGATTTCATCATCATCTAAGCCATCAATGTCCAAAATTGGTTCCTTTATAGTTCCATCAATGTAATCCCAAAAAACTTTTGATAAAAAATATTTTTTCATTGTTCTAGCCCAACTTTGATAACTTTTCGGGTCTAAAATATATCTAAACGACTCATTTTTGCCTTTCATTTGTGCAAAAAATAAATATTTTGGACTAACCTCAAGTTTGATGCAAGTCTTCAATTTTTACACTTTCTGCACGCTTCCCGATGCAGTCGTTTTCTTCAATCCGAGGCTCTGATACCATATAAATAGTTGTCGATGATCAAAGGTTGATGCGGCACGAATCAATATCACCAAGTTGCCAAGAGTTAAATGACATTTACTCACGAATGTCTATCTTCAAGAATGATTCACAAGAGCAGAAGCACATACAAAACAAGTCAAGAAGCAGTGCAAGAGCGGAAACAATGTCTATAAGATGCACTTATGATTGTGCGCGTCTTATCATTGTTTGGTGAGATACATCAATTCATTCTTACCCAATTCAATACTTCAGTGAAAATTCTTCGTTCACATAATGGGGGAGAATACATTATCAAGCAGTTACAAGAATATCTACACACACATGGAATTGTTCATCAGACTTCTTGTTCTTACACTCCTAAACAAAATGGTATTGTTGAAAGGAAAAATCGTCATATTCTGAAGGTAGTTAGAACTCTCTTACTACAAAATAATGTTCCCAAATTCTATTGGAGAAAAGTTGTTCTTACTGTTGTTCATCTAATCAACAGAATGCCCAGTAATATACTTTGTTAGAATAACGGAGAAACGCAATGAATAATAAATAATATAATATATTGATAAAAGAAAAAGAGTATCAATGGAGATCGGAGGGGGCGGACCTCCAATGGAAGCCGCCCCCCCTCTTTCTCCCTCTTTCTTAATCCCAACAACCTTAAACCCTAATACAGCCTATCAACTCTAATATAAGGAGCTCTAAAATGTAAAATAACCAAAATACCTCTAATACAAAAATTACCAAAATACCCTTATGACTTCGAACAATTACAATAATACTCTAAAAATCAATTTTACTATCCTAAGTCATTATATGTACTAAAAATGACTCTAAACTCATATTCTTTAACACCCCTCTCAAGTTGGGAGTGAGATACTTCGAACTCCAAACTTGCCAAAAATCTTGATCTGTCTGCAACATTCTTCTTCGATCTTCATCATTTGTTTAATCTTCAACTGCTTCTTTGACTGCAATATCTCCAACTTAACCTTCCTAACAGATCATATCAAACACCATCTCTGACTACAATATAAACTTAGCCTTCCTAGCTAAACATCTCAAGTACCATCTCTAGCTCCAACATCAACTTATCCATACTAGCTGACCATCTCAATCAGCATCTCAGGCTACAATATAAACTTAGCCTTCCCAGCTAATCATCTCAAGCAGCATCTCTTACCATAACATCAACTAAGTTATCATAACTGATCATCTCAAGCAGCATCTATAGCAACAACATTAACTCAGCCCTCCTAGATGATCATCTCAACCAGCATCTACTGCTGCAACATCAACTCAGCCTTGTTGGCTGATCATCATCATGACTTTTTTCATCACACGTGCACTAGTAATTTCTTCAAGGCTTTTGTAAAGACAACTAGAAAAATCAAGAATACATGGGTAACACACGACCCTTCTATGGGTGTCGGTTGATCCCTCTCTCTTACTTCTTCTCCATAAAGTAATTTAGCAGCTATACTTAGAAAAATCATGTTTATTCTACTATAAGAAAAAAGATCTTTTGTGACAGGATGTATTACTCCACTATAAACACTTCACACGGCTTTTCCAGCGCCCCTTCACACGGTGGCTGCAACCAGAGTATTGGTTGGGTGCCCTCTCTCTACCACTTAAATAGCAGAATACAGACATCTGCTCATACTAGTCGGTCTGTGCCCCTTCACATAGTGACTGCAGCCGCTTTTTCCAGCCCTCTCAATTATTTACTTCAGCAACCCAAGGTCTTAACTTTCACGATTCTCAATGATACTCTAAACATCAATTTTACTATCCTAAGACATTATATGTACTAAAAATGACTCTAAACTCATATTCTTTAACACCCCTCTCAAGTTGGGAGTGAGATACTTCGAACTCCAAACTTGCCAAAAATCTTGATCTGTCTGCAACATTCTTTTTCGATCTTCATCATTTGTTTAATCTTCAACTGCTTCTTTAACTGCAATATCTTCAACTTAACCTTCCTAACAGATCATATCAAACACCATCTCTGACTACAATATAAACTTAGCCTTCCTAGCTAATTGTTTACTTCAGCAACCCAAGGTCTTAACTTTCACGATTCTCAGTGATACTGTCATATTCTATACCAACAAATTCCTCTGGCCTCTTTATGATTTAATTTTTCATGCATATGTAGAGAAGACTCATTTTCTGTATTTATATATTTAATTCCATTTTCCAAGCAATCTTCTTTACTGCAATACTTAGCCTTCTTGGTTTTTCAATTTTAGCAACTTCATGGCTGCAATAACTCTTCAATTTTGCCTTCATGGCAGTCTTTTTCAACAGCTTTCATAACTGTAAAATTCTGCAACTTCAATGAATGCAAATATAATCAGTATTGTAGTCTTCATAACTGTCATCCTCATACAATTGAACATTGGTGCCCCTACATGGCTGCCTTCTCTTTCTTATTTTCTTCATATTGTTTTCTGAACATCTGTCTCACTCTTTCAACACTATTGTCTCTGAAAACCACACCCTTCACTGGGATTTTCTTTCTACCTTCAATCCTGACTTAATATGAACACTCTGACCATGAATTCCAATGGAACTTATGTTCTCAACTACAGGAAGCGCCTTAGTCATAGCCACCTGGATACTCATAGTAAAAAAAATTTAAAACAATACCAACTCGGCCTCCAATTAAACCAGGCAACCTCTCAGGAAGGAATCGCGCAACCTCCTTATATTACTTTGAGAATCCTCATTGTAGCTAATTCATGCTGAATTGGCTAAAGGAGTTCGTTAATGAAACAAGACTCATGTTGTTATACAGAGTCTGAACCTATTGTCCAAATCTGGCCCACAGTCATGCAAAGTATTTTACTAGCCCATAGACCTTTTTGAAGTACAACGGCACTTCCTTTGCTACTTCATGTGGCAAAGGAATGCACTCAACCAAGTTGCGATACGGCAATTGTTGTTTCGAAGAATATTACATCTTTCTCTTGTTCTGCAAACATTCTAAGAAGGCACTTTATGAAATTGCGTAGTTCATCCCATATATCATCATCAAGATTCCTTGTGGATGATTCATGCTTTTCGTTCCTTAGACCAATGCTTTTCTTTTCCAAAAAGTTCCTTCATCACTGGAAAGGCATTTGCTCTCAAAGTTGGATAATGAAGTTTCTCAAGTCATCCTTTCTACATTTTGATTTAGTTGACCTTCTTTTGCTTTTTCGCTTGAAAATGTACTTTGCTTTTGTCGCTCACCCTTTTTCCTTTTGCTTCTTTTCCGCATCGCTGCTTTCTTCACCCTTGGAACTGTTGCCCTCATCTTCAGAGTGACGCAGAGGAAGAATCAGATGAACATCATTTCTTCTTCCATTTCAATCCGTGATTCAACTTCTCAAATGACTTTATCTTCAGAGCTTGTGAAGTCAGTTTTCTTGCTTCTCCTCCCACTTTTCCCTCAGTTTACTTGTCACACATTTCCTGAATTGAGTATCAGCCTCAGAATCATTCTTGACATCTTTAATTTAATCACGACGAATAAACTTTACACCAGAAAGCATCCTTCCTTAAACGATACCAACAGTGTAACATGTACAAACAGATGCAATGGCATTGATTGTCATTCGACCGAGGGATGCTGGGAGTTCTCATCACAAAGGCTGGATTGAGATCCACTAACAAGCAGGAGTATGAGGTCGAGGACGGTGGCCTGCTACTGAAGGGCTTTCATAAATCATACATTAGATTTGGATTGTTTCTCCACTTGTGATTTTATTCACATTCTATAACTAACCACATTCCTTTTTCTACATTCACTTTCTTTGTGCAGATGATGGGTAGCAGTTATCTTCTTTCTTTCCTAAAAAAAATGAGACTTTCCCTTCTTTTTAGAATCATTCTTATCCTGATTTCTTTCCCTTATCATTCCATCAAATCAGGAAACTAATTTCCATAACTATCTATCTGGTTTGCTTTCTACAAAATCAAGAAAAGTAATCTGTAACTTCTATTTCCAGCATTTGAAATTCAAAAAAATAAAATTACCTTTCTCAAACAATTCAAATATTCCTTTTCAATATTTTGTGGGACCTTCTTTAAAAATCTGGAAAAAATGGTTCAGCCACAATTGTTACCTTTGGCAGCCACCAACGTCCTTTTTCGTCTTCTTCTACCTTGAGAGGAACTTTACCCTAGGTTGCAAGACCAAACATCGGCCACAGATTGGGGAAGGCAACCCAGCTTAGCTACTCATAAAATTAATCAAATGAGCCTGAAAAACCAGGCTTCAAATGTTTGCTCACAGACCACAATATTTTTTATCTTCGATCAAGAGATCTACTATGACTTGACCCACTTACGAAGGGTAAGTCCTTCACCTAGCTGAGATAGGTTAATGGGTAGTCTCACATTACCAATTTTCTTCATGGGACAATGGGTAATGCACACATGCATGCATTTGGACAGAATAATCATCCGTGAAAAATTAGGTAGGTGATCCCCAAGCCGGTATGTATTTTTTATTTTCAATAGAAACTCAACGTGGTGGGGTAAAGATTGGCACCAAACTCCCATTTCTCATCTGGGGAAATGAATGCCTCTGGACTTCAAACTCTTGTAAGTCTCCTCAACGATTTTATCATTTTCTTCCAATCTCTAAGCTACTGGTCTTCAGTCTCTCACGAAAGGCACTAACTTTATCGATCAATCTAACAAAACCTTCATTTCTGACATTTTCTATTAGCCTTTTCAAAATTACTTTATGCTTCCAACAACACCCCAATGTCTGTATCTGGAATCCTCTCCAAATCTTCCAGCAAGCTTTTCTTTGCAATCGATGCACTAATCTGTTGAAGGAGAAACCCTGGGTCTTCGTTCATGTCAAATGAAACAACGCATTGATCTGGCGTTTTCTCTCCATTATACTGGACATCCTCTTCAGAGAGATAAGTTTTTCCATTAAAAGAAAAATCCAAACCTCAGCCTCTTTTCTACGACCAGCTTCTCACGTTCACTTCTCAATAAGATCTCTGATATTATGTTGATTTGATGAGAAATAAATCAGAAAATCCAATGAACAAAATCAAGAATCAAAAGTAACTTGAAAGGGCTGGTTGGCATTCTTCATTATACCCCCGCCAGACACTTTTCCTTTCTTCCTTAGTATTGGTTGTGCCGGGTATCTAAAACACAAAATAATCTATTTCAATGTCTTCAATCACATCCAACAATATTAACCAATACTTCTGTTGTATACGTCTTCCAAACAGATTAGGTGTTGAAGCCAATCTGATCTATAGTAGGTCACGACTGTCTTGACTATAGACTGAGGTTCAATCCCTCTTGTTTTCACTGAATCGACAAAGAAGAGATTGAAGCTATGCTGAATGCAACATACACATTCTTAAAAACATATAATTTGTCATCAATTGGATCAAAACACCTATAACCCTTATTGTTTATACCATAACCAATAAATACGCATTCAATAGCCCTAAGAGACAATTTATCATTTTTATCTCTATACACAAAACATCTACATCCAAAAACTCTAAGTCTTTTATAATAGGGAGAAATATTATATAATTTTTCAAAAGGACAAATATTTTCAAGATTAGATGAAGGCATTCTATTTATAAGATAAACGGCAGTAAGAGTAGCTTCTCCCCATAAAAATTTAGGAATATTACTGGTATTAACATAGTTCGACATGTTTCTATAATATGCCTATATTTCCTTTCAGCAAAGCCATTTTGTTTAGGCGTTTTATTACATGACTTTTCATGAAAAATCCCATTTGATTCACTAAATTTTTGGAATTCATTTGACATGTATTCACCACCTAAATCCGATCAAAAAATCTTAATGGTGGCTCCAAATTTATTTTGAAAATGTTGTAAAAGATTACAAATTTCTCAAACACTTCTGATTTATGTTTCAAGAGATATATCAAGGTAAAGCGAGTAAAGTCGTCTATAAATACCACATAGTATTAAACTCCTCCCTTAAAAACAACGGGTGCGGGGCCCCAAACATCCGAATGTATTAAATCAAAAGCTTTGTTCGGTACATAGTTTCTTTCTTCAAAAGGAAGATGATGCATTTTTCCAAGAATACACTCTTTACATTCAAGCTTTTGTTCTCTAATATTTTTCATCAAGGGAATGTTACATAGTTTTTGTAAATCCAAATGCCCGAGTCTTTTATGCCAAAGAGTAGCATCTTGGGCTACGTTACAAGACTCAAAATTTGGCATAACAAGATCATCCATTTTGTATAGTCCACTTTCACTATGGCCTTCACCAATCACCGTCCTCGATAGGTGATCCTACACCACACAATGTTTGGATGAGAAAGTAATTATACAATCATTATCACAGATTTGAGCAACACAGACTAAGTTCAAGTTAAGTTTAGATTTAAAACTTACATTTTGGATTTTAAAATTTCCTTTTCAAAATTCCCTATTTTCTTAATTTGAAGTTTTGTACCATCGGCCATAAATACATGTTTTCCAACGGTTTCACGAGATTCAATCAAGGAATTTTCACAATGTGTCATATGAAAAGAAGCTCCCGAATCTAAAAACCAAGACATACCTTGAGAGGTGGATTGAGCATTCCCGATACTGCTTGCTTTTTCCTTGAACATTTCTTCTACGTATGCCTTAATGTTGTTAGATAAGACTCCTTTTTCTTTCACGGCTCCCACATTTCCAAACTTTTTTTGAAGAAGAGGACAAGTGGTTCTAATGTGTCCACTTTCCTTGGAATAGTGACAAATGGTGTCCTTATTAGGCCACGGACTCATGGGCTTCTTTTATGTTTCTTCGGTATTTTTCGCATGTGAAGGCTTATAAGTCTTGAAGTTAGCTCCCAGTTTGCATGTAGCAAGAACTTCTTTGGCAACAGTCATATTTTTCAACCTTATTTCCACCATAACAAGGTCGGCCAAAAACGAGTCTCCTCTAGGTCTAGGCTTTCTATGTATTAAATTTGATCTAATGTTTTCAAATTCATCTCTTAACCCACCCATAAACAAAAAGAAATATTGATTATCCAAAAACTCTTGAAATTCATCTAATTTATGAAGATTTACAAATTTATCAAAACACCTTAGTTGGGTCCATAATTCAGAAAACTCATTGTGATAGTCTCTAATGCTTAAATTTCCTTGTTTAAGCATTATCATTTTTCCATCAAATCAATTTGAAAAACAAAATCATCTTGACAATGGCGTTTTTTTAAATATTCTCAAGTTTCAAATGAATTCTCGAAAGCACTAATTTCTAAGTTTGACATCTACATTTTCACAAATAATCCAAATAATTTTTTTATTCATTCATTTCCATACTTTTAAGTCTTACTTATATCTTTCATGAGCTTTAATAATCTCATCATCGTTCAAACCATCAATATTCAAAATTGGTTCTTGTATGATTCCATCAATGTAATCCCAAAAATCTTTTAACAAAAAATATTTTTTCATGGTCCTAACCCAACTTTGATAACATTTTGGGTCAAGCATAAATCTAAACATATCATTTTTGCTTTTTATTTCATGCAAAATCAAAAGATTTGGACTAACCACAAGTTTGGTATGTTTTCTCAAAATTTGCACATATGACATGCTTCCCAATGCACTCGATTCCTTCAATCCGAGGCTCTTATACCATGTAAATTGATGTTGATGATCGAAAGTTGGTGCTCACGATACAACTTCGACAAATCGCCAAGATTCCAAGTCACCCGAGTATAGGTGTCAAACTCAAATATATCAATCAAGAGAGCGGAAGCAAGCCAAATACAAAGTAAAAGTTGTACAATAACAACATATATTATTCATAGTGTGTTAGAGTATTTATAGAGTTTACAATATGTACATTGGAGGCCAAAATGAAGAACACAAGTAGAGATTTGTGTAGTGTTGACCTCGACACTCGTGCGACACAAACACCGACACCATGTTGGTGCAGCATGTGAAAAAAAACACTGGTGCCATATTGTCATTTGCTAAGTCACACAAACACTTCTAAGGGGTGGAGTGTTGACCTCGACAATGGTGTGACACCAACACCGACAACATGACGGTGCAGCATGTGAAAAAAATGCAAAAAAAAAATTATAACTCATGGAAAAATGGGTCGAGATAATGAATATTGATTTGTGTATTATGATGAAATTAGTAGTTATTTACCATTTATGTGTTTCGCTTTAATATAAAGTTGTGTACTTGCTATTGTAATGATTTTGGGTGCGGACAATTGGTTTCTTATTTCTCAATCTGATTTGATTTTTGACTCCATATTGTATGCCTTTGCACAGAATAATCCCTGTCACCAAACACATTTGAAGACCAGGAACATTGCCAGATCAATAGAACACAAGATTACGACATCACTAGTGGATCTTAGGACAAATACTAGTATATGTTATATCCTACAAAAGATCTGGAAACTCTTTGAATCCATAACTTGCATATTTTAAAGCTCGTAAAATCATTTTAAGTTTCAGATCATTGTGAGGGAACTTGCTAATTGATACCAACGTGCACCCAAAATTAGCAAATACTAGTTGCATTATGATTGATTTATATAGCTTGAATATTATATATAATATATAATATTATATACCCTAGCCGTGTCGCTGCACCCAAAAATTTTGAAATTTGCCATATATAGTACCTACACCCGTATGACATAGGCTATTCACAAAGGTAAACGTACTTGTGCACGATATCCTATCTCTGACTGTGTTGCATATGCTAATACTTTTAAAGAGTGTCGACATTTTGTTATTAATGCTGAGAAACACAAGATTCCTATAAAATTTGAAGAAGCAAACAGGTGTCCCCTATGGAAAGCTACTATAGAGGAGGAATTGGATGACCTTGTGAAAAACAATACTGGGACCATCACAAAACTACCTCCTGGCACGAATATTGTAGGATTTAAGTGGGTGTTCACTATCAAATACAAGGCAGATGGAACTATCAAAAGATATAAAGCAAGATTATTTGCTAAAGGGTATAATGAGTCGTATGGTATTGACTACACTAAAACATTTGCAACTGTAGCTAAACTTACTTACATACGAATACTTAGTATGGTAGCTAACTTGAGATGGGATCTATGACAACTAGATGTAAAAAATGTTTTCTTATAAGGAAACTTGCATTAAGAAGTATACATGAAACTAACTCCAGGAATGAGTATCACAACATCTGATAATAAAGTGTGAAAGCTAAATAAAGCTATCTATGGGCTGAAACAGTCACCAAGATCTTGGTTTCAGAAATTCAGTAAAGCAGTATGCAATCTCGGATACCAAAGAAGTCTCAATGATCATACAAATTTTTCCAAGAAAGGTACAAAATTATCTATTCTTGTTGTCTATGCTGATGACATCATTGTTACAGGAGATGACCTTGAAGAAATATCAAGTTAAAAGAGAATCTTCATAAATTGTTTGACCTCAAAGATTTGGGTCGACTCCATTATTTCTTAGGCATAGAGGTATTGTATTCCACTAATGGTATCTTCCTAACTCAGAGAAAATATATTATGGATCTCTTCCAAGAAACAAACATGCTTTATTATAAACCAACAGACATTCCAATGGAGGTAAATCAGAAATTGTTCATTGGTGATAGTCAAGAGTTCACAGACATTCACAAATATCAAACTTTGGTTGGCAAGCTTATATACTTCACAATTACTCATCCAGATATTACTAATGCAGTTGGCATTGTGATTAGATATATGCATTCTCCTACCAAGAATCATATAGATGAAGTGTATAGAATTCTTCGATATCTCAAATCAACATCTAGCATGGATCTACTTTATTCTAAATCCTCCAATTTGCACATTGAACTTTATTATGATGCAGACTGTGTTGGATCTCATGATGACCGCAAGTCAACTAAAGGTTATGTTACACTACTTGGTAGGAATATTATATCGTAGAAAAGTAAAAAACAGACAGTTGTTGCCAGATCTACAGTTGAAGCAGAATATAGAGCGATAACTCAAGCTATGTGTGAGGGAAAATGTGTATCTTCATTAATAAGTGAAGTTTGATTTACTACTATTCAGTATATACAACTATATTGTAATAGCAGCGCAACAATTCATATGGCTTCCAATCGTGTATATCATGAAAGAACCAAATATATAGAAATTAACTTTCACTTCATCAGAGAGAAGATATCTAATCAAGAATTCAAGTTGGAGTATTTACAATCAGCAAAATAGAGAGCTTATTGTTTTGACTAAAGCTACTACTAGCAGACAACTCAATGACACTTTATCCAAGTTGGGTGTTCTCAACATCTTTCACCCAATTTCAGGGAGAGTGTTAGAGATCATTTGTCGTGAGTCAATTAGATGACGTTATGAGTCTTAGTGTAGGTTATGTCCATTTAGTAATAATTAAGAATGATTAAGGACAGTTTAGGAATTCAAGTTAGAAGGATTATAAATAGGTAGATTAGGGTTAATTCTGAAGTAAGTGAGGTTGAACGACAGCAAAGAAGGGCTGACTTTTGGTGTTTGGGGCAGATTGGAGGAATGCCTCCAATCTGCCAATATCTGTAAGTTATTTGTACTTCTTTTCAATGTTGATGATATTGTTGTAACATGTGATGATGCAGAGGAAATAAACCAACTGAAAGAACAACTACATCGACTATTTTATTTAAAGGATCTTGGTCAACTTCACTATGTTTTGGGAATTAACGTTCTAAGGTCACAAAGAGATATTTGTTACCCAACACAAGTATATGATGGACATATTAAGAGAGACATAAACGGCTCGATCAAAACCATGTGACACTCCCATGGACCAAGAAATATCAACAATTAGTTGGAAAGTTGATATGTCTGACCAAAACGAGACCTGATATTACGTATGAAATGGGGATCCTTAGCAGATTTATGAAACCACCAAGACAACCACACATGGATGCAGTCTTTCGAGTACTCACATATCCAAAGGGTACACCAAGTAATGGCATCTTCTAATCTAAACATGGAATAACCAATTTAGAGTTATACACACATGCATATTGGGCTGGGTCTATACACGACCGAAAGTCCACAATTGGTTATGTTGCATTGTTTCAAGAAAAATTGATTATGTGGAAGAGTAAAAAATAATTTATGGTCGCAAGATCAAGTGCAGAAGCAAAATACAGAGCTACACCACAAGGAACTAGTGAAGGATTATAACTTATCTCACTAATTACAGAAATTAAAGAAAGAATTAACCTTTCAATATCATTGTACACAGATAATTGGGCAACAATTCAAATAGCCACCAACCCCATATAACATAAAAGAACAAAGCATATAGAAGTAAATTGTCACTTCATAAGAGAAAAAATATCAAACAAGACGCTCCAAATACAATATATCAAGTTAGAAAATAATATTGAAGACATGTTGACCAAAGCAATACCAAAAGCCACCCTTGATAGATTGTGCAACAACTTGGGAGTTTCAAATATATTCCTCCCAACTTGAGGGGCAATGTTCAAGAATATCATGTTTTCATGTGTGTGGACAAATTTGCCCCTATGGGTAGTATTGAGTCTTTACTTAAGTGAGGGTAGATTAATCATTAGAACAAGTAGTATATAATAAGTTGTTTCATTAGGTTTAGAGAGATAGAAAAGAAAGTTTAAGAGCAGTCGCAGACACCCAAGAGGATCGCGGACAGTTGTGTATGCCTTTCATTCCCTAGTTGATGTTTATCAATAAAATCGGTGCATTCCATTTAACAATATTCTCCTTTAGATGTAGGAGTCAAAACACACATTGGTATTTAAAAAAAATATGTGTTTTCTAACATTCAATTCAGAAACATGAGAGGTGCCACAAACCACAAACGCAAGTATGTGTCTTTGTGGCTATGTCATACAGAAACCTCTAGGAGGTGGGGTGTCAGCGTCGACACTGGTGTGACACCGACAAGATTTGCATACTCTTAATATGGAACTCACTCATCCAATAGTCCCTTCAGTTGATAATATTGTTGATAGTGAAGATCTATAATTTATCAGGTACATGTTCATTACTTCATTTCATTTATCAAACATTAATATTGTTCATAATTGATAAATGATATTATGATAATATTGTTCATATATAAATCATGATTTTCTTTTGATTGATTTGTGTATTATGATGACATAGGTAGTTCTTTACTTGTTTTGCTTTAATATAAAGTTGTGCATTTATTGTTGTCGTAATATTCTTATGTTAATTGATGTCTCACTTGTTCTAGGCTTCTAGCTTGAATTAGTTGAATATATAATCTATATAATATTATATACCTTAGCCGTATCGCCGCACCCAAATTTTTTGAAATTTGCCATAACCCGCACCAGCACCCATGTGACATAGCTTTGTGGCATATACTGAAACTTAAAAGAAAAGGATTTAAGCCTTACGCATCAGCATATATCATCTCAAAACTAACTTACTGCCCCACATCATGACGGTTACCAGAACGCTTTCCAGTTATTTTGAGACCATCTAAAAGATAATCCTTTATAAGCAACATGAGCATTCAGGTTTACACGCACCTCTTATGATCCAAAAGGCCACAAATTTTGAAACAGCCTAACTTCAGTATGTCCAGAATCAAGGAAATCAACTGGCATAATTTGGGCTTTCTCACTAAATTTGTAAGCGTGCATATTGAAGCAACGTAAGGAGAAGCAAAATACAGTAAAGGAAAGCATGTATCCAGGTCCTCCAACCTACAAATGCATGCAGTGTAGATACTTCAGGAACTTTACTTGATGGTACTTTACACAGCATAGAATATGCGGTGCACCAACAATTACAGATGAAAGTACACAACAATTTTATCTTGGGGATGTCGTCATAACAGCCCTAAGACATCAAGACTATTTAGGCTATTGCAGGATTATGGACGATAATAATTATTAGTTAAGGCTCCACCTACACTTAAGGACCAGCAAAGTTTCGTACATATCCAAGCTGCAAGAAAGGAAAGCTACTGTTTCCTTGGCATAGTCAAATATAGAAAATAGAAAACCTAATTAGGCAACCGCTATCTTATGGAAGATCAGACTGCATCACCACAAAGAGGCATGTTCTAATCAAGGATAAGGGGAAATAAGTTGTATCACTTACCTGTGCCAAGGACGGCAAAGCTGAATCTGAGTCACTATAATGATCCCCATGTTGTTCATCAAAGCCTGTGTCTTTAATATCTTCTAAAGCCATGTGCAGAGTAAGAGCCATGTTCGCTTCCACATATGATATCTC